>JAWNKV010000242.1:0-177233 GCA_035041805.1 Amiota mariae
ATAATTTTACTGGTGGCACTCGTGCGCACCAATACATTTATTGATTGATAATTTTTTATGGTGGTTCCTTGCGCACCAAAGGAAAATTCCTTTTTTAATTTAATTGGAGCACTCGTGCTAGCTCCTCGAGTTCAAGATTAAGACTAACTAAAATAAATCGAACAAGACTAATAAGTAAACTTAATTCTAAGGCACATGCAAGTACCGTTTGGAAAGCTTAGATAATAACTTTCACAGTATTTCTCTATCTGGTAATTTCTACTCTTCGCAACTGCATACGATAGAGAGGTACTGTAAAAGATATTATCTACCTATGTATTAAAAATCAAGGAAGTGCAAATAGCTGTACCATAGCATGTATTTAAGGGCAAAGAACTGCAAATAGCTGCACCATAACTCCTCCCCCTCTTAAAGAGGGACGTCCATGGACCTCACACGCACCTTCATTCCCCTTTCTTATAGGTTAACACTTAGTACAGGATAGAAAATTAAATACATGCAATTTCATAATAAACAAAACAAACACAAAATAACAATAATAATGAATTATGTTTCCACAATATATTGCCAAAAAGTTCCAACCTGTGCTAAAAAATAAGTGAATTTAAAAGAAAGTACTTCCCCAACAACATTAAACTATCTGAAATTATCCTTATGTACTATTCTGCCATTACGCTTAACGGTGGAACCCAAATCCTCCTCCACTATACCTTCTACATATAACGGAGTTAACTTGTTCCCCAGGCGACGGTTTGATCTAATCTAAACCCTATCTCCTACATCGAAGACACATGCAACACGGTTATGATTATGGGTTATGAGTTCATGTTCCTCAGCTCTTTCCACATTAGCAGATACCTCCACACTACTTTGCTCCGACGCACCCGAATGAAAAACCTCTGATGGCTTTCTATGCGTTACCGAATGGATAGTCATATTATATTCGAAAGTGGCCAAAAGGATTAGGTCGGCGGTATCCTCAATACCCCTCTCAAGTTTCAAGCACCTGGCAATCTCTGCCAAAGTACTATGAAGCCTTTCCACCTGTCCATTTGAAATACTATGGAGAGGAGGCGAATTCACAATCTCAATATCAAAGTTATTTAAGAGAATAGCTTTAGTGGTGCTTGAATTTAAAGATTTCTCATTATCGCAGAAGACAATTCTAGTACCAGAGAACAAGTTTATCAATGACAGAATTTTTGGTTTAATATCAACAAGGGTTCGAGACTCTATAACCTGAATGACTGCAAACTTCGAAAATTTGTCGACACAAGTAAGTGAATTGAATTGGTTGAATAAATAGCAATATGCAATATCTCCCCAACATGTGTGGGGACAGGAGTTCTCCCAATCGGGTATCTCTTTGGGTGCCTATTGTACTTTGACCTGGAGCATATTCTACAATTCAATGCAACCTCTCTTGCCTTTTTCTACATCCTAGAGAAAAAATAATCTCTCAAGATTTGCTTTACATTCTCTTGTGCCGCTCGGTGAGCACTGCAATGTTCTTGAATTATTATTTCTAGCTCATCACTGGCATCAAATATATCCGTTACGAAAGTCCTTCGCAGGAAACCAATCTATGCTTAATTTGAGCTAGAACTGACAAATCGCAATGTAAAGAATTAACCACCCCTGGCTTGATTGCTTCCTGGAGCGTTCCCATCAAATCGTCAAATGTCGAAAAAGTAATAAAATGAGTGTGTCATATGAGTGTGTCATTTGCAAGGTCAATTTTCACTCCATTTTCTTTCATGAAGTCCAATCCCACTATGCCGTCAAATATTGATAAACTTGGCAATATAAAAAAATCTGCTATCCTGCCAAAAATATTTACCTTACATTTCTCCTTAATTGTTGTTAACCGAAAAGACCTTATCGACCGGTTTAATACCTTTCAAGGCAGACAAAGGCTTAAGATAATTCTTAGATGCCCCCGTATCGATAAGTAATCTAATCTGTTGCCCCCTATAGTCCTAGGAATCCAGGAGAGGAGGGATTTAGCCCTAAAAAATTAACCTCATCAGTTTCCTCCGACAAAGATTCATAGTACAGCTCAGATGGAGTTGGTAATTCGAGTACGTCCTGATTTAAATGATTGACCCTTTGGATTTTTGGGCTAGTGGCGCGATCAGATCCTGCTTAACGCTTTTGTTGTCCCTGATATTGACCATAATTAAGGGAGGGTTGCAGCCTAAATCGTGATGTGGAAGGATCAATGTCCATTAGCTCAGGATGCTGAAAATCTCTTCGCTGTTGACCTTGGTTGCCTTTGTTTTGGTTATTATTAAAAAAATGAGGGTTTTTTGTCTTACCGAATTATTACCCCCCGAACCATTAGGCATGTTATTACCTCGTCTATTGTTGCCGTTGTTAATCCTATTATTGTCATTATTCCCATTAATTTTTTGACCATTATTATTGTCACTATAGTTACTATTACTAATATTTCTTCTATTGTTGCCTTCCAGGTTGCGATTGGCAAAGTGTGAAGCGAACACATATCTCTCATGGTTCGCGTCAGCCTCCTGTGCCAGTGCTAATGCTGATGGCTAATCATCCGTTCCGGCCACGAATAGAATATCGCACAAGGGTTTCTTAAGCCCGGATATGAAAACCCTAAGGGCTTCCGCCCTATAGTTTTCATTTATTGATTCTGCTATGTCTGCATTATAAGATATGATTGTTTTGTTGGTGAGCAAGGTCAGCTTCTTTTCTACCTCATCGTAAAATTCTATCACTGATAGGGAACCCTGTCTCAAAGTAGAGAGCACCTGTTCCACTAAGTAAATAGGACGCTTGTCGGCATACGTAAAATCCAATCTTGCTATGATTGCTTCGAAGTTCAGAACAGTGTTAAAAGAGGATAGAACTATATTAGCTGCGCCACGAATTTTATAACGGATAATGGCTACAGCTTGGAAGTGTTTTGAACTTCCATCAAAACTTTTGTAAATTTCATAGGCATTGTGTGCGGCTTCCCGCCATGAAATATATGTCTCCAACTGCCCATGAAACTCTGGCAAGGTCTTGACTACATCCAGCGTTTCTTCACACTTTACCCCAGTCACTATTTTTACCCTTTTGATTTTTTTTACAGCCGCACTCCCTGATGTATTAGTTAATTCCTCTCTAATCCTTTCAAGTTATATATCAAATTCTGTTTTTTGGTTACCCAATTCAAGCTGGATCAGCTCCTTAACCTGTGCTAAAGACAGCATGGTGTTGGGAAGTGTTCCACCGCTAATAATAACTTATTAAAGTCTAACTCTATTTCGTTTACACTCATAAATTCACCTTTTTAGCACAGATTTAAGTTTATTTGTATTTTTCTATTTCCTTTTTTTTTTCACTTTATTTTATTAATAGAATAAATTGCCACAAAAATATAAAATTTTGACTTAAATGAATTGTATGGCCTAATCTTTGCTGTTGCTGCTGACTGTTGTGATGCTGTTCGCTGGTGCACTGTTGGTAACTGTTGTTGACCGTTGTTAACTGTTGTTGGCCACTGTTGACTGTTGTTAACTGTTGTTGGCCGTTGTTGATTGTTGTTAACTGTTGTTGGCCGTTGTTGATTGTTGTTAACAGTTGATTGTTGTTAATTGTTGTTGACTGTTGTTAGTTGTTGTTGACTGTTGCAGATCCTTGTTAACTGTTTTTAATTGTTGTTGACTGTTGTTAGTTGTTGTTGACTGTTGCAGATCGTTGTTAACTGTTGGTAACCGTTGATGACTGTTGCAGATCGTTGTTAACTGTTGTTAATTGTTGTTGACTGTTGCGGATCGTTGTTAACTGTTGGTAACCATTGATGGCTGTTGCTAACTGTTGATGACTGTTGCTAACTGTTGCTAATTGTTCTTAACTGTTGTTAATTGTTGCTGAATGTTGTAGATTGTTGCTAACTGTTGATGACTGTTGTTAGTTGTCGTTAGTTGTTGTTAGCTGTTGTTAATTGTTGCTGAATGTTGTAGATCGTTGTTAATTGTTGGCAACCGTTGTTGACTGTTGTTGACTGTTGCTGAATGTTGTAGATAGTTGTTGTTGACTGTTTTAGATCGTTGTTAACTGTTGTTAACCGTTGATGACTATTGTTAGTTGTTGTTGACTGTTGTAGATCGTTGTTAATTGTTGGTACCCGTTGTTGACTGTTGTTGACTTTATGATGTCGCAGATGTTGTTTGTTTTTATTGATTTATTATTGAGTATTGACGAGTTAATTTCACAGCGTTTCTAGTAGTTTTGGATTGGTTACGTTTCAGTTTGAATTTATGTTTTATTTAAACTTTAAGCTTGGCTTAGCACACTAACACACACATTTATGCATATTTTGGGGATTTCTCGCGTGTTCTCGCTATGTCCATTCATTCGCTTTTTCGTCGTTTGTTCATAGATTTATCGCTAACACATCATGCACGCACACACACTCCTGTGAATGATGCCGACTCGGCAGTGGAGGGATGCCGCCTTCGGTATCTTAATCTTCTGTCTTCTGTTCTCTTTTGTTTTGTTCACCTAAAAATTGTTTAGATTTCTATTTTCATTTAATACACTTTTATTTTACCTTTAAAACTGTTTAGATTTAGAATAAATTGCTCCTAGACTTTCTTTTTTTCTTTTTGAGCTTTTATATTTTCTTTATATTTTGTTTTTTATTTATTTTTTTTTGTGGAATTTTATTTTAGTTGATTGATTATATGTTTATTGATTCGTTTACGATGGTGTTTTATTTTTATTCAGATTATGATGAAAGCGATGTCAAAACGGAGTTTTAGTTACAAAAGCAAACACGACACAGCACTCTTTTTAAAATTTTATTTTTTTAACTTATTAAATTTTCCGCACGCACTTTTTCGTGTGCCCCACGTTGGGCGCCAATTATTTAGAGGATCAATAATTTTACTGGTGACACTCGTGCGCACCAATACAATTATTGATTGATAATTTTGTATGGTGGTTCCTTGCGCACCAAAGGAAAATTCCTTTTTTTAGTTATTATCTTTTTTATTTAATTGGAGCACTCATGCTAGCTCCTCGAGTTCAAGATTAAGACTAACTAAAATAAATCGAACAAGACTAATGAGTAAACTTAATTCTAAGGCACATGCAAGTGCCGTTTGGAAAGCTTAGATAATAACTTTCACAGTATTTCTCTATCTGGTAATTTCTACTCTTCGCAACTGCATACGATAGAGAGGTACTGTAAAAGATATTATCTACCTATGTATTAAAGATCAAGGAAGTGCAAATAGCTGTACCATAACATGTATTTAAGGGCAAAGAACTGCAAATAGCTGCACCATAACTTGTGTTAAAAGGCATGGAAGTGCAAATAGCACTGTACCATAACTTACATACATCATTATTTTGTACAAACAAGTTAAAAATAAGGAATGTGAGTTATAAAAATCATTTATGAGAAACTACATTTAAATTAACATGTTGTCCCTTGTGATGGCACAGTTAACCGGAAAACGATTAATAACCGGGTTTTCTTTCAAAAACCGATTTAATTTTCCCGAAAATAATCTTTTGATTAGTCATAATCGGTTATTCACTAAAATAATCGTAATAAATAAATAACCACTAGTGCCGCTTCAAAATTGGCGTACTTCAGTCGAAAGCAAAAGTGAAGTGAATTTCTTCAATTATTCAACAATTAAATAAGAAAAACGTATGGCTCCTGTTCATAGCGAAAATCGGAAGCATTTTTCAATGCAAAATGCAAAGTGTCTTCTGTACGGCAAAATTTTAAAGTGCTTAAATAACACACCAAATATGATGCAGCACTTCAAATTGAAACAGATCAAATGATCTGATTCAATTTTAGCGGCGAAAGCTCACTTTGTTCATAGTATGAACGGGACGGCAGTAACAGTGTGAAAAGGGTTCATTGAAGTTTTTGAAGCAACAGTTTTGACTTTATCAAGTCCATTGGTCCACTAGGAATACTATAAAGGACAAACGGAAAAAATTGACCTGTGATAAATCAATTTTACAGTTTAATTTTTCGCTTATACAGAGTTTAGTTCCTTAGACAATTAAACAACAAATTTTTTTTGTTTTATGTTATTGTACATTTTATTACGCCGATCAAATACAAAAGTACCTTGAAGACATAATTATCAAACATTGACTGGGGATTGAAGAATACTAAGTCAAATATTGTGACAATTACGCCCATGGTGGTGATCAGCTGAGTGAAGTCTATTCAAACGTCAACAATTATGGTTAATCAGTTTAGAAGCAAGTGGATTTTTGTGAGAGATCAAGATTTTTGCGAGATTTTCGGGCTTACCAGGCTTTGGCACCATAACAATAACAATATATTTCCAAGTGACGTATACGAACCATGGCATTGAATATCATTGTGAACAACAAGACACCAGTTGCAGGGAGAGCTTTGGCAGCTCTACCATCAATTCTGTCGTAGCCGTTAATTTAGTTAAGACGATTCAGCTGCTCACGAACCTCGTGTTGAGTAATAGGATTTATTACAAAGGTATGAAAAGGTTCCTCAAGAAGTGCTTTGGTTATAGAAATATCTTCAGATGTAGCTAAGTTAAGCGGCAAAAAGAGGGCCTCAACCGAGTCAGCAAATTGATTTGCTTTCTGAGCACTAAAGCGGCACCAGGAACTATCAGATCGTTGGAGCGGCAGATCACGAAGTGGCTGACGCTTGATGTTTTGAGTAGCTTTCCATAAGTTGAACCCATGGTTTGTATTGAAGTCAGCGTTGTAAAGAACCTTAGCAAAGTATTCACTCCTGGCTTCAGCCAAGACCTTATAGAGTTTTCTAGATTGTCTAGTCTAGTCTGTTGCGTGAGCAAATCCAACGCAGAGATCTACTGGAAGCCACCAAGTCACGAACGGCAGGTTTTAAAGGGGCCAGAGACAATCCTAGTTCATAGACACGGCGACAGAAAAGCTCTGCAGTGAAATCTATATCACTTGCAGATTTTAATTCCATTTCCAGATTAAGCGAGTTACTAAGTTTCAGCTGGTGTTTGCATGTTTCGGTAATAATTTAGGTTTTGTAACAAACTTATGTGCAGCAGTAATCAGCTCAATGAGAAGTGGAAAATGATCCGAGGCTAATGATGGAAAGTCTATTAGATGAAATGCCATCGAAAATTCCTGTCTATCGCCGAAGGTATACTATCGGAAGCTGGGTAGCGAGTTGGCCCACTAGTTGACAGTATTTGCGCATTCGAAACAGATACACAGTCAAACAGTGTACGGTCTCTGAGACAGGAGTTGCGACAGCTCCAAACTGGGGGCTTAGCATTAAAATCGCCCGCAACAATGAATTTAGGGGCCAAACGACGAAACAATAATTAGCAATAGCAACTTTGATAACCACACATTGAATATGAAGCTCACTAATATCAATTTGCTGGTGATATTTGAGGCAAGATTTAATTAGAGCGGCCGCTCCTCCTTGTTGGCTATAATTAGGGTTATTTGCCTTATATAGACAGTATCCTAGAATTTTAATGTATGATCTGCTGCAAAGTCTGGATTCTAATATAATGTCTATATTGTGAGTATGAAAAAAGTTGTTTAGTTCGTAATTCTAGCCCAGAGGCTGTTAGCATTCCATACTCCAATACGCAATCCTATTTACGACATATTGATGATGAGTTAGCGGTGGGTAGGTTTAATATCATACTTTGCATGTCTAAGAGACGATCCAGTGAGGACAGCAGTTTTTCCATTCTTGCATCAGTAACATCTTGCCTTAGCTGCTGGTGTTGTTGCCAGAATTGTTGTTGGTGAAAAAAAACATGTCACTCAATTTACGGCAGTAAACACTGTTGAGAATCTTGTAGACTCTGTCTTGGTTGCGATTTTTGAGGCTGTTGTAAAATCTTTGCATGTTGAGAAAGGTGTTTGGCAGGAGATTTTACAGAGTGTGATATAAGTTGCTGAAAATGATTTTGATCACATCGCTCTGACAGATGGGACTTATTGGAAGATTTCTTAGTTTGCATTTGAAATTAGTGAGGCTGCGCCTTTTTAGCCATGCTGAGGAAGTGGATTTTGATGTGGACGGTAATTTTAAACTTCGTTGGATTAAAACATGTTGGTAGACGGAACAGCCTTCATAGTTCGTTATGTGATGTTCACCACATAGGCTGATTGTGTCCATACTCCTGATAGCGATGACATTGAGGAATGGCAGCACGCTGACGCGGGTGCTCAAAATTAACAATATGATTGTGTAGTTTGGTGATGGCAAACACCTCTTTGTTGTTCGGGGCGGGCTGCAGTTCAGTAAACCGTAAATTGAGTGGCTTCTTGTCTCTACGGCTTATTGGATTATGGAGGTTGCGCACTTTATGACCCAGATGTTCAAGCTCCTGTTCAATTAACGGTTTCGATAAGGAATGATGTATGCCCCACACCACAACACGGAATGCTCTTTCATTTTTCAACTGATATGAGTACCACTTTGCCTTAACGTTTATTAGGTATTTAGAAATTTCTCGATAAGCAATTGAAGTAGTGGTCATAATGACTACAGTTCTGACTTGGGTGGCATAGATGGAATAGTGAATGTATCATTATGTGTCACCTGTCTCAATGCATGAATAATTTTATGATATTTGTATTAATTATGTTCTCAACAATAATTGGTGGCGGCTTGGGGCCATTGTAAGCTGAAGAAATTGAAGGTTCTTCCATGACTAATTCATTAGATGTTTCGACAGCACCGACAGTATCACTTAAGCTAATCATGCCTTCTTCGTTGTTGTTGTTGTTGTAACAGCAAGGGAGCTGCAAGAAGAGGTATGCATGCAATTAATAAGGAAAGGGAAATTTTTGTGAGGCAGAGGGAACAAAAGAAAAAAAATGAAAAATAAAAGAATTAATGCAGTATTAAACATTTCGTTAATAAATTAAGATTAGAAAAATGGACAGAGTTCTTAAACCTACGTATCAAGGAAAGGAAACGACCCCTATTGGTCAAAGCCATAAGTCAATTGGAGTCAATTGAGTCGATTTTATGGGACCACACTGTGGACAGCGATCATTGTCAGAAAGACTTATACGCTCTCTGTAGCACTGGAGGATAAGAGGCTTTCGCCAGATATAATGTCACCATAACTGTCCTTTCGCATGGCGTTGCATTGCTGAGTCAATTAGCAATATGCGTAGTAACTTCGTTCAGGGATGAGGTAGTGCTGTACCTTTTGCTGACACCATGCTGATGATCTGCAATTGTTATTTGTTCTGTTATTGTCGGAAGAATTAACGACTCCAGAACTTTCGCCACTGAGGAAAGAATAGAAATAGGTCTGTAATAACTACCTAAATCTGCATCATTTCCCGGTTTCAGGAGAGAAATAACTCTTGCTATTTTCCATTCGTCAGGGACAACAAGTTGGCACATAGAGGATTAGAAAAGTTTGGTGAGGCACGAAATAGCTACTGGCCCTAAATGTTTGAGCATCGAAACACCACCGGATCCCAGGGCCTTAGAAGGCTTCGCGTTGCGAATCGCAGCTTCAACTTCACCAGAACTAAAATCCTCCGGCACAACTTGAGGTTTGATGTGTTTAAACCTACGTATGGAAGACCGCTTCTCTCTGCTGTTAGTCAACGGGTGCATAATTAATTGATGACGAAATTGAGCGGCACATTTTTTAGCATTCCCTATTTGTTTCCCCATGACGAAAGATTGAGCTTTACGATGTGGTGCACCAGATAGGCGTCTAATTGTATCCCACAGCTTATGAGATGCATGAGTACATGACTCAAGATGATGAAGCTATTTCGCTCTACGATGATCCGAGACAAGTATTGCGATCTCAAGGTTCATCCCCGCTAGACGTAGCCCGAATCTGATCACGTAAATTCGCTAAGCGTGTAGCAATCCGCTGGAAAATTTGGTCTTAAAAGAGGAAATTTACCAGCAGGAATATGCTTCTTCGCGTCTTTATTGATCGCATACCTGAAAGCTTTATCTCCCAGTCTAGTATCATCGGGAAAAGGGATGCGACTTAAAGTATGATCTATCGATGCCCGAAATTCTGCACAGTTCGCTTTTCCATGATTGATATAAACCCGATTGTGACAAGTGACAAAATCATCAGATTTAGCTATATAAACAAGAATAGAAACATGGTCAGAAATCAAAGCAATATCGACAGACCACGCGCAATATCCTAAAAGCGGTGCAATGACGATGATAATGCCATTAGAGCTGGCACAGGTAGGTCTCATCCGCGTAGCGGAATCTTCGTTTATCACGCTAAAATCAGATTGATGAATCTGAACTACAATGCTAACACTACGATAGTCTGCCCAATGGGCAGAACCAAAGTTCATGATGTGCATTCAGATCACCTAAGATGATACGGTGATCACCGTGAATCACATGGCCTAGCATTGGATGACAGCCTGGAGCACAACTGTTTACCGGGGGAACATAAACGTTCACCAGCTCAATTTCAACATCGCCGGTCTTTATAGCCAGAAAGGATCAGAGGGACTGACAGAAGGTAGGGAAAAAGGTCTAAAATTCACCGTGCGATGAACAATGAAAGCCAGACCATCCCCACTATTCCTACTTCTGTCTTGCCTAACCACAAAATAGTCTGTAATATTTTATTCCAAACTATATAATGTGCAATCTCTACAATCTTCCCACATAACCCATTACAATTCAACTACAATCCTAAAAAAAACAAACAGTTGAGACGACGTAAGGATATACCCGTTCCTTATAAGAAGCAGAATTGCGACTTACATTTTGGAAGTCCACCAAAGGAGGTTGTGGCCACGGCTGAAATGAAGTACCCTGTTGTTGTGCACAACATGGAGCAACATACTGCACTGGCCGATCTTTCAGGGAATTTAACCCAGAACAAATCGCAAGATGACACCATTCCATATTGCTAGAGCATTGGACAGAGGCAGAACTTTTACCAATCCTCTTGCTGCACACGGAACACAACCAAATCGTAGGACCTGGATTTTGTTCAGATGCGCTGGTAACATGTGCTCTCCTCTGGAAAAAAGGCAGGCATGCATACATACCTGCAGCCTCGCGGCTGGAATGAGTGGTCCTTGACCGACTGTTGTTGTCGTGTTGGGATGTAGACCCAACCACTCGAAGGAAGCTGTCTTCCTCGTTGTCACTTCATTGTATAAAGTGGAGAGAAACGGTTGTTAGCTCCTGAGTAGATGCTGGAAGTTTCCGGGAGAGACATTTTCGGGTTCAGTCCAGTTGAGGTAGATTGAATGTTTTCAAAGTTGAATACCATTTCCTTAACCGCAGCTTTGGTTGCAACAGTTTCAGTTTTGATTAATTTCGATACCGATTGAGGTGAGCTCGTTAATACTCGTTTCTTAGCAATCCTATTTTCATTTTGATGATAAAAAGATTTTTTTATATATTCTTTATTGAACCAGGACGCATCCCTGGTTGATAGCACTTTGTCACTTTTGGGTTCTCTATAATAAGAGAAGCGGAACGCACTCGCTGGCGAGCACTTACGTGCTGCCGAAAGCGCAAATCAAATTAATAGATTTAAGGAAGTATGTAAACGAATGAGTGAATTAGGCAAGAAAAAGCAATTTCCTTTTTTAAACAAAATGAAGAAATTTTAACGGAGCAAAAATTACGTTAAAGAATATTAAAAGCTTAACTTAAAAACTAGCACTAAAAATTACAACTAAAATTAAGGATCGGGACTTAATAAAGCTAATTTTGAATTAATTAAAAAAAAAAAAACTAATATTAGCCTAACGGATTTTTTCATCTATCATTCAGAATTCAAAAAGATTACTTGATTGATTTGAAAATATGTCTCTAAGCTTTATATGTAAATTTTGATCCACTAATTTTGAACGATTTTGTAAGTTGATTTTGATGAAATAAACGCTATATGTTAAGCTTGCTACAATACACCAGTGGTATGAGGTGCAACGATTCGGGTCGTTCACGAAAACGACCTTAAAATTTGTTGAGTTTATCAGGTTTCTGCGTTTTCGTGAAGACCCACAATAATTGAGCTAATGTCATCTTTTAGAAAACATCCGGCTACTATTACTTGTAGTTCTACACAATTATTCAATATTTGATTTATGTATAAGCGTATAAAATCTTGTTACTGTTAAGGTTTTCTTCTAATTATATATTGTTTCTGTTTCACAATATTCCTTTAATGATCTACCCTGAATCTAGTCAACATATGTATATCACGTGAAAGTTTCCTTCTGTTAATGCGAAATTCTCGTGACAAGTTTAATGAACAAAAACTTAATGCTCTTTATTTTGCTATTGATATTAAGAATTATTTTTTTTTTCATTTCTGATCTGAACATCTTTGCGATCGGTTGTGTTTACAAAAAGCGCCAGGCCACAGTTGTAAAAACATAAACTACAAAGAAATTTACCGTTCGTAAAAACAACACAAGTGTTAACTACCGTTACTTTCAACTCATACAAAACTAACAAAACAAAAAAATTACAGCAGCAGTAACAGAGCTTAGGCTCATCGTCTAACATGAATAAGAAGCCAGACGTGAACAAGTTGTTCACAACAACAACAAACATGAAAAATTTCTCAGCAGGCAAACATATGGTTATTAGAAGAACTGATAACAAAACTTTTGAGAACATATCATCTTTCTTAATAAAAAAGGTCATCGACTACATATGTGGTGGGGAAGTGGACATTTGTAAGACAACGAAGGCAGGTACTCCTCGTAAAAACATGACGCTCAAGTTTCTGATCCATATCCACCAACCATATAAATTTCATAATCCTAGGGTTACCAGGAGGGGTACCTCCCATACAAACACACATTAAATGACAAACTTATAAAGAGTAATTGTACAATAAAGTGCCACTTAAACTGTGTTTTTTGTTGATACTCACACTGTAACAGAGAGAATATAGTGATGCAACACGTAAGTAATCAATAATGTAATATTTCCGTATACTCAAAACATCTTTTAAGACCATTTCAGACAATAGTAGTCGTTGGCCGAGGGTGCGAAGGCGTCGTTTGAGTATATGCAAAATAATGCGTACGTGAGATCACGCCATAGGTTCGATACCCAGTTTTTTTTACAAGTCACTTTGTTTTTATTTAAATTTATTATTTTTTTTTTAAACATTGATACATAAAATCGAAACTTACAATAACACAATAAGAAGATATAAAATTTCCGTGAAGAGTATTACAACTTCGGCATTGCCAAAGTTAGTCTTTTTTATATTTTTTTACTTCTATTTGTAATAATAATACTGTCTATATTATTGAGCATAACTTAAATTGATCGTGTTTTTGGGTTAGTTAGTGGTGCATAAATTTTAAAAGTTTTAATAATGGGCCATATAAAAAGTTTCCGCGGTTTTTTTTGCCACTAGATGGTGTTGGTGTCCATAGATCTGGCAACACTAATCTGATTGTGTCAAACGAATACTTGTTTGAAAGGTATTTCATGCTACATTTTTTGTGCAGACAGCTGTGTAATTCGTTGCTCGTGTTAAAAGTTATACTGATTTGAATATGAGTGAAATATCTGAAGAAACACGCTATGTGATGCTTACTATAAAAACGTAAAACGCTGCAAAAACATGCCGAAAAATTTGTGCAGTTTACGGTGAGAATCCTGTGAGCGAACACCGGACCCGGACCCTCGCACTGGTCGGCCTGTCACTGGAAAAGTTGATGAAATTTTGCAACTGATGGAGCAAGACCGCTGCGGAAGCTGTCAGGAGATAGCGGAGGCACTAAACATCAACCATATGATAGTTTGGAATCATCTAAAAAGAGTAGGCTACTCAAAGAAGCTTGATGTTTGGGTGTCACATGAATTAACTCAAAGAAATTTAATTGACCGAATAACCATCAGTGAAACGGTGCTGAAACGTAACGAAATGGAACCATTTTTGAAGCGAATCATTACGGGCGATGAAAAATGGATTAAATACGAGAATATCCAACGCAAGCGATCATGGGCATCCACAAACGACTACAAAGCCTGGATTGACGGCAAATAAGGTTATGTTGAGTGTTTGGTGGGATTGAAAGGGCATTGTCTATTATGAGCTGCTACAACGTGGCGAAATGATCAATTCGGTCCTCTACTGTGCACAAATCGACCATTTGAATGAAGCAATCAAGAAAGAGCGACCAGAATTGGCCAACAGAAAGGGAGTTGTCTTCCATCATGAAAATGCTAAGCCACACACATCTTTTATGACCCAGAACAAATTGACGGAGCTTGGTTGGGAAGTTCTGTTGCATCCACCGTATAGCCCGGACCTTGCACTCTCTGACTACCATTTGTTTCGGTCTCTGCAAAACTCTCTTCATGATAAAAAATTCACCAACCGAAGAGCCACTGAAAATCACTTGGCCAAGTTTTTCACTGATAAACCACAGAAGTTCTTCACCGATGGAATTATGAAGCTACCCGGAAAATGGCAAATGGTCATAGATAATAATGGCCAATATGTACTTAATTGAAATTGTTTTGATTAAAGAAAATTTTTTGTTCAAAAATATACCAAAAAACAGCGGATACGTTTTATATGACCCTATATTTCTAATTGAGGTATTTCATTCCATTTTTGAGTGATTAGTGCATTTTGTTTTTGTTTTTACATGATTCATATTTTTTACATTTGTTATTGTATATAACATTTCAAAGTTATTATTTGTGAGCATTGTTGTTGCGAAACCAAACTGTTATTAATCAGTGATTTTAGTATCGTTTTGTGTTTCTTTCTGTAGCATTTGTTTTGTTTTGGGTATGTTTGATTTTTGTGCTATCACTTACAGTATGTACATTTAGTATCTGCATTTTTCATTAAATTCATTTTTATTGTTTTTTTTAATTTTATTTTTTTCGTGAAAATGAGTAATCCTTCATGTAAAAATAAGAATACTTTCGATGTTGATTCTCAACGGGCAGTACATTGTTGGCTGTGCGACAATTTTTTACAATTGCAGTGTGCGTGACTGAACGGCCGTAATCATGACAGGATAATCAGTAGATCTAAAACTATTTGTGGCAGTTTTACATGGTCTTGCCCATCCTGTTTTAAACGGCTGTTTGATTTTTTGTCAATGTATCGTAGTATACGTGACAGTTTTATCAAGTTGAATAGCGTTGAAAAGCAACTTTCGTGTGATTTTGATTCGGACACTGATTTACTCACTAAATATCAGTTCGGACCATCTCGTTGGCTCATTGGTTAGTGCGCCAAGCTGAGATCCGAGAGACGCGGGTTCGATTCCCGCTCAAGTCTGGCCCTGCACTTTTAAATTTCCTCCAATCCTTCCTAACTCTCTCCCTGAGCTGAAGGCCTTTGTCGCTATTGCTCGCATTAAAAACTAAATTATAAGTTATAATTATAATCTTAGTTCTATATAAATAAAAAATAAAAAATCAATTCGATTCACCTCCTCCCCTTCTCTTATTGTCTCCTATGGGCAACCATGCTTCCCCTTCCACCACACCTCTTGTTCCTGCCACAATTGCCCCTTCAGCCGATCCTACCTCAACTCCTCTGCTCCCTATAATACAGGTAATTCCACCCTTATCTGCAGTATCTTCCTCCAAACGGTCTAGATCCGCTTCTTCTTCTCCTTCGTCGAACACCATTGTGGACAAAAACGGGAATGTTGCCATTAATGCCTCTAAGCTGTCAAGACCTGCTGCTCCTCGCCCGTCTAGCTCAATTGTGGTTAATTCTGGGAATGGTGCCGTCAATGGTGGTATATCCCCTACCTCAATTGTACTTTTACACGACGAGTCCAACTAGGCCGCTCATTCATCAATATCACCTGCGGCAACTTTAGAACCTTTACCAATATTGTCATCTTTGAATGTGGTTTCACCACCTATCTTGTTGTTAGTAGCATCTCGGAAACATATTTTCATATCAAGACTTTCTTATTCTATTCTATTTCTACTACCTGTGACGACATTGACATATGTATTGCTTCCATGACTGATCTAAAGGTCAGTGTGCAAAAATTCAATTTTTCTCAACCAAGGGAGATTTCGTCGTTTAAGATTAGTGTGCCTTCCAAATTATTTGACGAAGTTTGTAATCCGAAAATCTGGACTCCAAATATGGTTGTTCATGAATTTAAACATAAGAGAAGGGAATACACCTAGTACTGTTAGGCTTCCAGTGCACACTAGTTCACCTTCGGCTCCAAGCTCGGCTCCAAAAAACTATAATATATTAAAATGCTACAGGTTTATTGTACAAGCTTTATAATTTGTTAAGGGATAGTTTCTCCTTTGAATCAGATGTTATAGCGTTTTCCGAGACATGGCTTCACTCTGGTATTCTTAGTAATTAAATCTTCTGTTCAAATTTCATCACATATAGGATAGATCGCATTATTCGACGCGGAGGTGGTGTCGTTATTGCTGTTGTCTCTCACCTTCGATCAGAATTTATTGATCTAAACTGTTCAGCTAATATTGAGTTTATTTGTGTGAGCTTATTTTTCCCTCATGAATCTGTTTATATATCGTGTTCTTATATTCCGCCTAATTCCAATTTGGAAACTTATATGAGTCATGCTAGAGCCATAAACTCTGTCAATAACATTCTTCGGGACTGTGACTCTTTTATCGTGCTGGTGATTTTAATCTCCCATTCATTTCGTGGTCCTTTTTTGGTATCTTGAAGTATCTAGTTCCTTCAGTAAAACATGATTTCTTGGACATACTGTTTGAAAATTCCTTGTTTCAAATGAACTCTGTAGAAAATCATTACAATATTCTGTAACCCGTCTTGTTTCAGACTTCACATCTTCTTCTATGCGTCGATTAGGTTTTCGCAAAGTGAACTTTGCCCAACTAAATGCAGTCTTTCTCGGAATAGATTGGTCTTTTTTGTAAAATTGCAGTGATATGACTACTGCAATTAATTTTTTCTATGAATTGATATACAATATATTTGATGCCTATGTGCCTGTAACGCTGTTTCGAAAATGTCATATAAATGACCTTGGTTTACAAGAAGACTTTCTAATCTGAAGAACATTAAGTCGAGGCTATATAAAAAATTTAAGAGTTCTGGCTCTTAAATTGCTTTTGCTAACTTTTGTGTGGCCCGGGCTAATTTTCTTTCGTTAAATAACCTTTATTATAATAACTATCTCACACGTTGTAGACAGCAATTTTCACGCGACCCTAAGCAGTTCTATAACTTTGTGAACTCAAAGCGCAAATCTTCTTTATTTCCCTCATCATTGTATCTAGTTAATGAACACGGCCACAGTGATTTGCGTATTGCAGACCTGCTTACATAATTCTTTCAATCCACTTATTCTCTGAATCCTATATTCAAAACCGGTACCCTTATCCCATTTCCCATTTTAACCTTATTGTTACTCCAATAATTAGGGAGGAGTGTTTTCTTACAAATCCAAAATCGTTGAAATCCACTTACTCACCCGGCCCAGACAAAATACCTAGTTTTCTGCTTAAGCACTGTGCTGAGTCTCTGTGAAAGCCACTTTTGAAATTTTTCGCTTTATCACTTCAGAGGTTTTCCACAACATCTTCTTTGTTGGATTGTATCTTATTTGAGAAATAGGGTTCAACGAGTGTTATTAAAGTCCACTCTTTCTGGTCCAGTCTTTGGCACTTCTGCAGTTCCTCAAGGAAGCCATCTAGGCCAATTATTGTTTAAACTTTTTGTAAATGATCTCCCTGTCTCCATCTCACATTCTCACGTGATCATGTACGCTGATTATGTAAAATTGTGCCTTTCATTTATTGATGGTGCCTCTCATTTCAGATTCCAAGAGGATCTTGAATCTTTACATTCTTGGTGTTCAGCAAATTATTTACATCTTAATATCTCCAAATATAAGTTCATGATGTATCATCGGTGTAAACCTCATTTCTTTACTTACATGATTGAAAACGTCCAACTCGAGCGAGTCTCTACTTTTAATGTCCTCAGTATGCTGTTTGATCCCAAGCTGTGTTTTAACCAACATATCTCTTCTATCGTATATAAGGCGAAGGGTGTTTTTGGTTTCATTAAACGTTGGTCTATTGAATTTAATGATCGAATTGAGTCTGTACTGAAACAATTCCTTCTGTTTGCCTTTCGTGTCCTAAACTGGAATCCTAATTCTGATAGGCTCCTTCTTATCAGTCTTCCATCTTTGGTGCATCGTAGGATAGCTCTTGGTATTAACTTTTTTCATAAGCTCATAGTCGGGGAAATTGATTATACTGACCTATTAAATCAGTTAAATGTTTGTGTCATTAGGCGTCCTACCAGAAATTTTGTCGCTTTCGCATTGAATAGATGCACTACTAACCCTACACGATCAATTCCGAGTTTTATGCACGTCATGTAATAAATTCTATCACGTTCTCATCGCCATCATTGATTAATACCAGGCAGTATGAGCTGGATGTCGCTGATTTGGTTCATCCGTACCGTCTGCATTATTGTAGTTTATATGTCTTTGACCACACATGACTGTGAGTAGGGGCATAGTTCGCTACTATTGCAAATAAATTTCCCCCATCGGGTCAGAGGCTGGTTTTTCATAATATTCTTATTTGTTAGTTTAATTTTTGTTTTCCCCATTTTTGTTTGTTTCTCTTTTTTAGGGTTCCGTACCGTCCGTCCGACTCCGGCTCTAATTCATGAACTGTAATGGGTAGAGAGTTGAAATTTTCACAGAGTGTGTAATTCAATTGTGGATAGAGCGACAATAACTAAAAATAAAATAAAGTAAAATAAAATAATGGGGTCCCTATACAAGAAACGTGTGCTTCAATATGTACTATACTTTTTTTTGTACTATACTTTTAGGCTGTTGAATATTTCACTTTTGCGACAAAAACAAAAGCAAATTAATTTTATATAACTTCAGACGGAGGTACAAAGTTGCATATATTTTGTTAAATGTTGTGCGATTGTACGGAACCCTCCATGTGCGAGTTCGACTCACACTTGGCTGATTTTTTGTAATTAATTTATTTTAGTTTAACCGACCTATTCTCCTTGTTTTTGCGTTGACACCTCATATAAAGTCATATAAAGTCATTATTGCGATTCTCGCACAAGTTGAAAGCGGCGCTGTTAAAAAGCTTTTTTTAACACCAGTCTGTAAAGTGTATGTTACCAGTCAGTAAACTTTAGTTTATGCAGGTTTGCCAACTTAGCAGAAAATGAAAATATGAAATAATGTATAAAAAAAAAATCTTATTCAAAAATGAAAGCAGGTGTTTTTTCCGCTAAGTTGGCAGCTCAAAATTATTGTTTGTTTATGGTTGCTATGTTTGTAAATGCTTCTTCTTTACTGTGCTAAAATGGAAAACAAAAACGTTCTGAAGTAAGTATTTGTAATTATTATTATTATTAATAAAATTATTTACAAATAGTTTTATATATTTTGTAGGAGAAATAGATCTCAACAGACTACGCAGGAACAACTGGAATATTATGTTACAAGTAGGGAAAAATTCTCCGGTGGTACCACGTGTCATACAAAATTTGTGGGACCGATTGGCCACAGATTTGAATGGCGTAAGAGGACCCACATGCTCTGCAAAAGAGTGGAAATTGGTAAGATATTTAAAGAATTGTGAAATGTTTACATTTTAAAGCAATTTTTTTATTTCAGAATCTCAAAAATTGGAAAAACACCATCAGAAGCAGAGCTCGTGCAATGAAAGTGAATTTGCGAATGACTGGTGGAGGACCACACATGAAGGCACCAAGTAGATTCGAGGAGCAGGCATTGCATGTATTTGGCCTTGCTGCTATCGACGGCATTGAAGATGGCTTGAACTTAGGTTTTAGCGAAGTAAGTAAATTAATTAAATTCATTTTGTACTTTTGTATATTTTTGATTTTTTTAGATGCAAACAGAAAACACCAACGAGAAGTTGCCAGCGGTTATATCACCATCAGTTTTTGTGGCTTCACTATTGCAATCGGATAGCGTGCCATCGCCATCACCATTGGTATTCCCATTGCCATCACCCACACCATCACCATTGGCATTGCCATCATCCATACCATCACTATCACCATTGTCGTTGCCATTTCCATCACCCACACCATCACCATTGGCATTGCTTTCACCATCCAGCAGCCGCAATCAAAAGGACAAACGCCTTGACCAGCTCTACGGCTTCCACATTAATTGTTAGCATCATTTTTTTGTTGGGGCAACGATAGCAACGAGTGTGCAGTCCTGTATGCCAAATGCATTGTAAAATCTACAAATAACAATAAATAAATACATAAAAAATGTCCGTGCTTCTTATAGTTTTTTTACCTATTGCCTTGCTTTACTTCATTTTTTTCCTCAATTGTTTGAGGAAAACCGCTCATATCAAATACGATATGTTCTCAATTGCGCGGGAAATTGAAGATTGGATCATGGAAGCAACGTGGTTGTTTCCTATGCACTTTTGGTATGAACCATGTGCATAGAAATATAAAGCCACCATGAAACGAAACTCAAATGGAATTATTGAGTTTGCATTATCATGCGGCTTCAATTCATCTATCAATTGATGGCACAATATTTTTTAAAATCGATAATTTTTCACAAAAGTATTGTCCAGCATTGAGAATGGATCACTATGATCACGCAATGATTTCAAAATACTTCTTTTTCCATAAAATTCTTCATCTTCTAAATTTTCCGTGACCAAACACCAAAAAATATCCATTTTAAACGAGCGATAACAGTGCGCACAAATTAAAATTTTTTCTCACAAACACCTCCTCTGCAAATGATGTTAAATTGTTTGCGTAAGAGCTTTCCTTGACACAGCAAAAAAACAATTAACAGCGAGTTAATTGTATGTTAGGCGTTAACAGACATACAATTTTTTTGTCATCGCCTTGAAAATAGGTCGGTAAGTTCACTTCAATTTTTATTTTTGTCCTACTTTTAAGTGTTAAGTGTTAATTGTTAATTTTTTTTTTTTTTGTTTTAAGCTGACAGTTTTTTTGTCACTGTTATGAATTAATAAAAACAAAAAATATTCACTGACGGCTTCAAATCATCCGAAATTTCAGGCTTTGGCATCTCTACCGAAACAAACCCAATGAAATTCGGTCTCTTACCCCACTTTTCAACAGTTTTTGTAGCTGAAATAATTGCAATCCATGAAGCAATACATTTTGATATACATAAACCAGATAGACAAGCTGCTTGCTCCGACTCACTTTCAGCCATATCTAGTTTCAACAACCACAACTTCTACGCCTCAACAATAAGATCCTTACTTAATACAAAATTCACCATAGTAAAACTTATCTGGATTCCCAGTCACACTGACATCAAAGGCAATGAAAAGCAGATTCAATAGCAAAACTAGCTACTAAGTTACCACTTGTATACACACCCAACTACAACACCAGCGACATCATATATACACTGAAAAAACACACAAACCAGGACCACAGCACATTGCTACAACACACCTCTACCTGGTATAAACAAATCCACTCTCTCAATAGCACTGCTACCCCTTTTTGTAATTCTTCAAACTTTCAACTTCTATCTAGACTTGATAAAATTTACTAGAATCCGACTTGGTCACACAAATCTAACAAATATGCACCTCATTGATATAAACCAAAACAACATTTGCCACTTATGTAACAACGCTCCTAACAACATTCACCACATTATCACATCTTGCTCCTCACTAGACCAACACAGATCCTCAACATTCGCTAAAATAGACCCTTCTCTTTGTAAATCCATACTTTAATAACATAAAACTTATCCTTAAATTCCTAAAAAATAAAATTTGTACAGTAAAATTTAAGCAAATCTAATAAACACAATCATTATTAATCTAAACTTGTATTATTTTTTATTAATCGCTATACAGTAAAATTTAAGCAATTAGTATAATAAGCATTGTTATTCTTTATTTAAACTTGTACCATTATATTAGCTGAAGGCCCTGACAGCCATGGCTATTTAAAAACATTTTGTTAACTTCTAGTTTTAACTTTAAGTTAGCATTATATAAATAAATAAAATAAAAATCTTTTTTTTTTTGTAATGATGAATACTGCATGTTTTTTTTAGAAGTTCACAATTTTGAGTTGGCAAGACTACTTTATTTGATAACCGATGTAACTGCTGATAACTGCTTTTTATTTAGTTTGGTTTGGCATTTTAATATGGATAGACGTACACCAAAGCAGCGCTTGCAAATTGTTGAAATTTTTTATCAATATAATGGTTCTGTTCGTCAAACTTATCGTGCACTTCGCCTATTTTATGGTAATTATAATCGTCCATCAGAGTGGCTAATTCGAATAACTATAGATCATTTTCGCACCACGTTTACTTTTAATTTTAATGTGCATCTCTTGAGACGCCGAACAGTGCGCGCCGAACAAACTATAGCCGTTGTACAGCAAATCATTGAAGAAGACCCAAATCAATCTTTTCGTCGCCGTTCTCAGCAAATAGGGTTGTGTCCATCCAACCATCGGTCAATGATCTGAAGCATAAATTGATATTGATCTTGATTTTCCATACAAAATTTTGTTCAGCGATAAAGCTCAATTTTGGTTGAATGGTTACATAAATAAGCAAAATTGTCGCATTTGGAGTGAAGATAATCCAAAAGCTTTTGTCGAAACACCATTACATCCACAGAAAATTACTGATTGGTGCGATTTATGAGCCGGTGGAGTCATTGGTCCATATGTCTTCAAAAACGATGATGGCCAGAATGTTACTGTCAACGGTAAATGATATAGAGACATGATTAAAAGTTTTTTCGTACCTCAATAAGCTGGCATTAATCTTGTTCAAATGTGGTTCCAACAGAATGGAGCTACATGTCACACAACGCACGCTACAATTGATTTACTCAAAGAAATGAATAATTTCACGTAATGGTCGTATTAATTGGCCACCAAGATCGTGTGGCTAAACGCCATTGAATTATTTTCTTTGGGGTTATGTGAAAACACTTGCCTACGCCGATAAACCAGAGACAATGGAACACCTGGAAAATAACTCTAAAAAAAACACCCTTTACATAAATTACTAAAACTAATTTGGTAAATTTTTGTCAGTATGTTGTCGGAGGAGCAGAATGGTTACTTTGTGTTTTTATACATAAAGCTTAAGTATTGTTGTACATCTATTATATAGTTTTGTAAGAAGAAGAATAAGAACAAAATGGAAAAGAACAGATCACTTTTTAATTAAAAGTCATAGTGGATAGTGAACATTCACAAAAGAAAATAGTTCATGTTTTGTTTTCTCTTCATAAGTTTGAATAACTATTTTGTTGGTTGGACTATCCCTATTCTTAAGAGAATATTTCTTATTTGCTTATCGTCAACTGGGAAGAATATTAATAACAGCTGTTAATATTTTAACATTCGTAGCAGTTTATTAAAAAAAAAAAAAGAGGAAAACATGATAATTATTTCGTTGTTTTGATCATTATTATTCAAATTTATAACATTTAAAATAACATTTAAATAATAAACATTACTGAATGAAACATGATGCATTGGATTGTTAAGGGCAAATTCTGGATATAAGTTTGTCAAGTTCAGACAAGTGTAGAAAAATTGCATCCAGCAAATGATCAGCGCGGAGGTTTGGAAGACGCTTTTGTGGGTACAAAAGCTTTAATTCGAAGACTTACAAGTATAAACCAGAACAAAAAGAAAGGTTTGGAGGAATCTACCTTTCTTAACTCTACATGTGCAAGTGTATCTCATAGTCGTTCACCATCATTGAAGTTACCAAAATTCATTGGTAAATATAGCTTATTTAAAAGATTCAAAGCAGCTTTCACACATTTAGTAGATGATGATTTGTCCACTACAGTGATTGATAAATTTAACTATTTGATTGATTGTTTATCTAGTCCTGCTTTAAGTGTAGTATCTTCATTCTAAATATCAGAAGAGAATTATAGTAAAGCGTTGAGCGAAAGATTTGATAAGAAGGGATTAATTTTTAATGAACAAATTTTAAGTCTGTTCGACGTTCCTGGTATCAGGAAATCAGATCCTGAATTACTTCGGACTATTATCGATAAGTTTTCTGCTTTATTTGAAGAAGATGTTATGAATGCTATACTTATTTATATTGTATGATAAATCACAGGAATATGACAAGCTACCGACTTGGGATGAGTGCTGCAAACTTTTAAATCGACACTGTCAATATTTAGAAAGCAACATGAAATGAAGTGGAGAAAGGAATACTTTGGAAAAGTCAACGGAAGGAAGTAAAAGAGTCTTTTTGGTTACAAACAACAATTGTTTAAAATGTGCGGCAACTGGTCACACAATCGGCTTATGTCCTGCATACATAAAATTAGGCGTGAGTGAAAGAATCAATTGATAAAAAATTCTTCTCTGTGCTTCAATTGCTTACGTAAGGGCCATATGGTGACAAAATTTTTGTCGAAATCTCGTTGTTGTGTTTGTCACGGCTTACATTATACAACTCTTCATTGATCACCAATTTCATGATTCTGTTCATCAGTCAGAAAATAATAATGAAGATAGAGCGACAAGCCATGCGGTTTTAATGCTTGCACGTCAGTCACGTCGATCACTAATTCCTACGGCAGTGGTGTTCATTAGGGATAAATTTGGTACATTTCAGCCAGCTAGGGAATTACTTGACTCTGGCTCGGAAATCAATTTTATAACCGAAGAATTAGCTAAACGACTGCAACTTCAATTCCATCAGCAGAATTATGTGATTTCGGGTATAGGAGATGTTCATGCACAAATGAAGTTTTCTGTGGCAACAACTATACGGTCTCGCTTGTCAGTCAAAGAATGGCATTTACAGTTTGCGGTAACTAGAATAATTTCGTTGAGCCAACCCGAGCGCTTAATTGACATTGCAAATTGGGTGATACCTCAAGATATTGACTTTTCCACAACGGATCGACTTACTTATTAGTACACATGCATTTTTTTGATTTGTTAGCAGATGGTATAATTTCTTTTGTTCCTGGCCTGCCATGTCTCGTAAATACAGCAATAGGTTTGATTGTAGGTGGAAATATTAGCGGAACTTTAATTTCAAACGTTTTTAATTGTAACATAGCACTCTCTTGTGAATTGCAGAAGACACTTCAAAATTTCTGGCATATTGAAGAATTTGATATGCCTCACGCAGATAACCAAAATTTGGCTCAAGAGGAACAGGAGTGTGAGAGGTATTATCAAACACGCACAGGACTTCTTCGAGTTTGAGTTTGCCTTTCAAGAAGTCACCTAGTGAGCTGGGTACATCTATTGACATCGCTAAGCAGCGATTATTCAGAGAATTGTACGTTAATTTAATTATTGCTCTCAATTATATGCAGTTAGTGACAGAATTTGACGAAAAAGGACCAAACTACATGGTCCCACTTCATGATGTGATTTGGCCACAAAGCACAACTACTAAACTTCGAATTGTATTTGACGCGTCATGTAAGACATCATCAAATCTATTGCTAATGAAATATTGATGGTTGGTCCGACCATACAACACAATCTAATTTTGACTTTGCTTGTTTTTCAATTGCATCGTCATTGCATATATTACAAAAATGTACAGACAGTTTGAAGTTTCTCCACACGATCATACATATCAATTAATTTTTTGGCGAGAATCTTCTAATGAACCTTTGCAATTATTCCAGCTAAACACTGTTACTTACGCCATATCATGCGCTCCATTCTTAGCGATTCGGAGCCTCAAATTGCAGATCACTATGCGGAACAGTTCCCAGTTGGAGCAGCAATACTCAAGGAGGATATGTTCGTAGCTGATATGCTTACAGGAGCAGACAATATTCAAGAGTTGCAATTAAAGGCATCGCAGGTGACGAGTGTTCTTTCCAAAGCAGGATTAGAACTCGCCAAATGGAATATAAGCAACATTAAAAATGAACTATCGAAATTCCATTTTAAAGTTGATAGCAATGAGATCACAAAGGCACTGGGTATGTCATGGCAGCCAAAACAGGATGTTTTCTGATTTCGGTATGATTTACATATAATATCTATTGTAACTAAACGGAACATAGTATCGTTTGTGTCACGTTTGTTTGATTTGTTAGGGCTTGAATCTCCAGTCATCATACGCTGCAATATATTTATACAGGAACTTTGGATGCATCGCTTAGATTGGGACGAGTCACTTCCAGTTGAGTTACAAGGTCATTGAGCCAGATTTACAAAATCTTAAATCTATTGAGATTCCAAGATAAATCAACTCATCACCAACGTATACTTCGGAAATCCATGGATTCTCTGATGCATCACAGCCCGCTTATAGCTGCTGTATTTATTTGAGGACTGATATTCAAGGAACAATCAAGACAATGTTAATAATAGCGAAGTCAAAGGTGGCGCCTATTAAGGCAAATTTGTTACCTCGTCTGGAATTGTGCGCTACATTTTTGTTGTGCCAGACATGGCATAAGATCAAATATAAATTGGGTCCATTCGTGAATGCCGTTTCTTTTAGGACAGACTCAAAAATTGTTTTGCACTGGCTGAGAATGCACTCATCGAAATTAAAATGATTTGCGGCGAACCGTATTTCGGAGATGCAGACGAGATCACCAGATGTTAATGGTGGCACTAGGGAAAATACCGCGGACATAGTAACACGCGGATGTCAAGCATCCAGTTGGCGGAAACAATTTGGTTTGAGGGACAGAGTTCTTAAGGCAACCGAAATCACATTGGCCCCAAACTTTATTAGCTCACGAATTTAAAGAATCTGAGTTAGAGCAACGTTGGCCAACGGTTTTAAAATGTAGTGATAGTGGCAACGAGAGAAGTATTGTAGGATTCATTATTGCCAAACATTTTCTTAGTATCGTCGAATTTTGCGAGTCATGGCATATGTGTTGCGTGTGCTTAACAGAGTTAATGTCAATAAGAGTTACATCGTAGCTGTGCGCTTCATACGCCAGCATTGGAATAGCCCCAGGTTTTTATTTATGTTGTATCACATATTGAAAATGAATATTTTGATAAGGAAATTCGTCAAATCCGAATGAATCAAATTTTGAAACCAGAGTTTCAAAAAGTGAACCCTTTTTTTTTGGAACAGTTCGAATGTTGTGGTAAATCTATTACCGTTTTGCGTGTTGGTGGACGTTTCACCAAACCACCAATTCCTTTAAGTGCTAAGTTTCCCCTTTTCCTTCCGAAAGGTCATATTTTCACATTCATATTCGTGGATCACCTACACCGACAGTAATTGCACACAGGGCCAAAGGTTTTAATCAGTTTTTTGCGTATTGCGGTATGGATCATTAATGCCAGAGAAATAGTACGGAAGGTGGTCAGGCGCTGCACACATTGCTGCCAATATAAGCCGCGCGTAATGCAACAACTTATGGGATCACTTCCAGTCGATCGATTCCATGCTCAATGACAATTTCTAGTGTCTGGAGTAGATCTTTGTAACCCATTTTTGACATCTTATTTCTGACTTGTCAACTAATAATTTGATTCTTTGTTTGAAGCGCTTTGTTGGTCATAGAGGTATCCCGCAGCGAGTCTATTGTAATAACGCAACTAACTTTGTTGGAGCTTGCTCACAACTCGAAGACTTTAAACAGCAGCTATTTGGGCAAATTAATGCATCGAATTTGCAGACGTTCAGCAGTACCATAGGGTTCGAGTTCAAATTTATCCCACCACGTGCACCCCAATTTGGTGGGTTTCTGATAGCTGCGGTCAATTCGATGAAAATTTTACTGGTGAAAAATTGGCTACCACCGGTCTAATTTACGAGGAGTTGCAGACGATTGCAATAGAGGCTGAATCTATATTGAACTCTCGACTGATTGCACCTGCTTCTAAAGACTCTAATGACGGAGAAGCACTGGCTCCAGCACACCTTCTGATCGGAGCACATAAAGCTTTAGTATTGTTGTACATCTATTGTATAGCTTTGTAAGAAGAACAAAATGTAAAAGAACAGAACATTCATAGAAGAAAATAGTTCGTGTTCTTTCTGTTGTATTATCTTGTCAAAAACACAGATTAAACAGCACATGAGTAGTGCCTTTGTATTAGATGTTTATGCTTACTAACTATCTTATGATTAAACTATCTGCTAACTGGAATCAAATTATGGCTATGTAGATCTGGTCATAAGATCACAAGAGAGATGACATTTGAGTCTTCTTGAGAACTCTTTGTGCATAAGCGCCGCTGCAAGTCGGTTTGAGTGAACATTCAGCCTGTCATTGTAGCGACTGCTGTGCAAATTAATTTCTTCCATAACTGTAGGTATCTAAAGGCCGTTGTGAATTGCAGAATTCCGAACGTACCATGGAGCATTCGAGATTGGACGCAAAGCTTTATTCTGCAGAGTTTGAACTTTTTTGTATGCTCTACGCACATGCAGTGCCCCAGAGTTGGATACCATAGGCCCAGGAGGGACGTTCAATTGTACGGTATACCAACACTTTGCTGCTCAGTCTTTGTTGGCTGTTTGGTCGCAGTAACCACGTTAAATTAGCTTACTATAGCAAGCTAGTGGATGAGATATTTGTTTTCAGGTAAGACCCTTAGCAAGTGTCATTCCTAGATATTTAACACTGCCAACTTGCGGGATGGCAGTGTTGTTAAGCGTAACTGTAGGACAAACACCTCGTTTAAGTGTGAAACAGCAATGGGCGGATTTACACCAGTTTATGCCATAATTCCACCTTTTTGTCTAGTGTGAAAATCGATTGAGATATCCCTGAACTTCAGCCGCAACCGTATCAATGGAGCTATTATTGCAGATTATGGTGGTATCATCATTATCATCCGCATAAGTGACTAGTAGGGAGCTATTGCTGACAGGAGTGGGCATATCCGCAGTGTACAAGGTGTACAGGACTGGTCTTAGTACACTGCCTTGCGGAACACCAACTCAAATATTACGGAGTGTGGATTTGGCATCATTTACTGCTACATAAAATGTGCGGCCGCAGAGGTATGACTGCAGCAGTAAATATTGCAGTGTTGGGAGGACCAACTTCGACTTGTACATCAAACCATCGATCCACACTTTGTCAAAAGCCTAATGTACATCTATAAAAACTGCGGACCTATATTCTTTGTTTTTAAATACCGTAAGGATATGGTAGATGACACGGTGAACCTGCTCCGGAGAACCATATTGTTTCCTAAGTCCAAATTGATGATCAGGAATAGCTCTTTGGACACCTGCTGCTACCACCATTTTAGTCAAAAAAATGATTTTAAATATTTTGGAAAATGTAAGAAACAGATTTACTGGTTTATATGATTCGACACGATCTTCTGGCTTACCAGGTTTCAATAGCATAATGATATAAGCACACTTCCACTGTATGGGGAAGTGACGAAATCGTAGCATGCTATTGAAAATCAGTGTCAGTAACAGGATACCCTTGGTGGGGAGAGCCTTAGCAATACTGCCGTCAATTCCATCATAGCCGGAACAGTCCTTTTTATGTAACTTTTTGATTTTCAAGCGGACTTTGTGTTGCGAAATAACAGAATAGGGTGCCATTATTTGGCAAGGCTCATCTAAGAAATTCTTAGTTTCCATGACGTCTCTCCTATCAGCAAGATTCAGTGGCTTTCCAGCTCATCAGCAAATGCTTTCTCTATTTCCATATTAGTACGGCACCATGAGTTGTTGGTATTCTTGATTGGGATTTGTCTCAGAGGTTGGTGTTTAACACAACGAGTTGCCTTCCATAAAGTGAATCTCACCTTTTTATTTGGATCAGCATTAAGTAATAAGCTATCGAAAAAGTCCCTATGTGCTTGTCTTATGACATATCGGAGATTAGCTGTAAATCTTTTCACGCAAGTCTATCGTCTTCACGTCTACTACGCAAAAAGCGTTTTCGCAATCTACGTTTTAGGTTAACTGAGTACAAAATCTCAGTGTGGCTGTGTCAAACGAAGGAGGGTGAGTCTGAATTATAGTGGCTCGTTCAGCAGCTTCCTAGATGCAGCGATTCAATAGTTCAACCGCATAATCAACATCTTCAGGGCCAAGAAGTTCAATGTTGAGATTGAGTTTTTGCTCCACTGTGCTCCTGAACGTGGAGATGTATGCGTTGTAACTCAAAACTCGGTATTTAGATGCGTATGCCAAAGGAATTGTAGTGATGTCAATAATGCGGGGTATATGATCCGAACTCATATCTAGACAGAAATGGTTGGAATAAACTCCTCTATATACCGCAAAGTCAAGAGCATGTGGGACTCGGCTATTGTATGGATAGTGAGTTGGTGAACCCGTCGCCAGCACCTGTTAAGAGGTAATTACTATTATCTCTTGAATGATCTTTCCTCTCGGGGGAACTTCATATTTGATGTTTTGCATTCCAGTCACCTGCAGCAAGGAACTTAGGGCCCAGCACGCCAAAGTAGTCTATGTACTGCCTTTCCGATAGAGTATGGTTTGGTGGACAAAAGACTGCAGGCTGAGAACCAAATCTCCATGTTTAGTGGAGACTGCTAGAATGGCAGATTGCCAATGAATCAGTACGAATGCGAGTTTTAGATGGTGTTTTATGGCGGCTCTGATAAGAACAGCAGCCCCTCATCTCATGTGGTTGTCATAAGAGTGATTTGCCGTGTAAAGATAGTAGCCATGAAGCTTACAATTTGACCTGTAGCAAAAGTGCGTCTCATTGAGGAGCATGACATCAATGTGATGCTGGTGGATAAACAATTCTGGTTCGCTTGCTTGACGAGATAGTTAATTGGCGTTTCAGGCACCAATGCGCAAGCCTATTTGTTGTTGAGCGTCGCATTTGACAAAAATATAATAATTTGCTTAAGTAGGGATACTTGTTGTGGTTGCTGGTATGATTGCTGTTGTGGTTGCTGGTATCAGAGTATGTGAAGCACTGTTGTAAATTATCTTGCTGTTGTATTAACTGCTGTTGTGACTGCTGTTGGTATAGACACTCCTGTTTAGAATCTGATGTTGATCTTTTACTGGATATGGTTTTTGCCATTATTCTTGCTGCTCATCGCATGACCGCTGTAGTACTGGCTGTTGTTTTGACTTTTCTTGCTGTTGTAATGACTGCTATTGTCTTAGTTGCTGTTGTCTAAGTTGTTGTTGCAGAATATGTAACTTATGTGATTTGCAGTTTATCACTTAGTAAAGACTCTTCACCATTTGCAACTTCCGCATAAGACAATGTATTAACCATTAGTAGTTGATGGGGGATTGGACGCCCCAATTTTTTCGACAGAGGTGGTTTTTTTGCTAACATGGCCTTATATCCAGTGCACCCGTTGTAATTTGCAGTATGCGCTTCATTACATAAGGGCCACTTAGCAGGCTGATTTGTTTGCTTTGTGCAATGCTTAGAGGAGTGATCTTTCCCACATTTTATACATCTGTGTCTTTTATGACAGAAACTCTTTTTATGCCCGTATTCCTGACAGCGGTGGCATTGCACTACATCGTCATGGTGACGATGTGAGTCCTCGACTTTGATTTTATGCCTGCAAAATAGAGAGATATTGTATATCTCCCGTGAATTACATTTCGGCGCAAGGTCTACAAAGAATATGTCCATTGGTTTCCCTGATGCACGCTTTTTGGGTTTGTGGATGTTTCGCACCCATATGTCCCATTTTTTTCCAACTGAGTTTTTATTAGCATTTGTACATCATTTTCTAGTAGAATCCTATAAATATCTTAATAGGCGTGAGCATCTTTAGGCATAATGCGTATTCCCATATCCATAAGGATGTCAAATTTTGTATTATTATTTTTGTTGTATGTCCCGATTGGTTATGTACCAATGAGAGGAGGGATAATAATATGACAATATCGAACATTTTCGTATGGTGTATAATGGTGTGGATAATTTAGGCCCCATGTTTTAAATAGTACTTGCGGCAACCCAACAACCTCAACGTTCCTCTCAGCGCCAACCATAACCTGAGTTAGAATAGATCGAATGGACTGGTTCGTTTTAAGCGTCTATGTCGAGATAGTTCGTGAGATGAAAAGTTAGCTATTTCTACGTTGGTATGTCCTTCTAGAGTTTTGTAATATCTCCTGCTAGTATTAATAATTTCTTTCTGAACCATTTTTACACCGAGGTCTTTAAGAATATCGCAGTTTTTTATATACCAGTCTGCATTAACAATGGTTCGAAGTATTTAAGATTGTTGTATCTGTATTATATTTATGTTCGTTTTCTTAGGTGTACTCAATAATTGAATGCCATACGTCCATATATGCTTAATTACACTATTCTATAGCACTAGTTTCCCATTGCTTGTCAGCTCAGATCTGCTGTTAAGAAGTGAGTACAACTGCTTAAATTTTAATGCAATATGCATGCCCAGGTACTTTGCCAAATTGCTTAGTGGAATATCAGTATCTTTTATTTTTAGATGACATAGTTGATAAGTTTTCCGTGTCGTGTATATCACATCGTCATTTTCAGTTCATCAACTTTGATTTTCCATTTCTCAAACCAAGATCATGTTTAGTTGTTGCCACAGCTAAGTTTTTGTGCGAATATATTAAAACTGCATCGTCCGGGAAGGTAGCCACCATTGATGAGTTATATCCTGGAATTGGGATGTCTGATGTATATAAAGTATACAGCATAGGGCCAACCAAGCACGCTTCCCTGCGGGTCCCCTGCTCTTTTCTGTCTTAGTGTTGAAGACTTGTCTTTAGATTTTACATAAAAATACCTTTCTAAGTACCTTACCTTTCTAAGTAGGCCGTCGTGCCAGACTTTGTCGAACGCTTTTTCTATGTCAAGGAAACACAGAAATTTTTCTCATCAAGATTCCTTATGATTTTGTGAGTTACTTCGTAGACTTGCTGAATTGTGGAGTGACTTTGTCTAAACCCGAATTGGTGGTCAGGTATGATTCTGTTCACGTCCAGTATTGGTTGTATTCTATCAAGTAGAAGACATTCAAACACTTTTGTAAGTAAAGGCAATAAGCTAATTGGTCTGTACGATAACGCCTTGGTCGTATCTTTACTCAATTTGGGTACGGCTATTATTTCAGCAACCTTCCATAAAGGCGGGTAGTGCCTTAGTCTTAGAATCGCATTAAACAGGTTTCAAATATAAACCATTGCCTTTGCAGGGAGCTCTTTGAGTAGCTTTCCAGTTATTTGGTCATGTCCTGGCGCTTTTGTCTGGCTAGTGCGCTTTTCTATACAGTGCCTGATTTCGTTGGCTGAAATTTAGTTTTTACAGTATTGCGGAGATGGAGTGCAATTATACAAAGTAGTGTTACTAGTATTAGATTGGTTGGTAGTAAAAGCATTTTCATAATAATCAGCAAGTAGTGAAGCTTTGTCAGAGTTGGTTCTAGTCCATGTCCCATCCGACTTTAAGAGTAGCGGCTGGTGGAATTAGTAAGGTGTTTTGCAGCTTTCCACAATGAATAATTAGTGTCAGACATCGGAGATAGTTTTTTTTTTATGTAATTTTCATTCACTGTTCACTGTTAAAATTCCTTAACCTGGTTTGCAGATCTTTGATTGCTTTGTTAACTTTCGCTTTGTCATTCCGAGCCCTCGTTCTTTGCCAGATCTTACGCAGTTTATTTTTGTTCGCGATGAGGATTTTTAATGAGCGGGAGAAAATATAGGTGTCTTCTTTTGGTTTTAGTTCTGGCGTAGCTATATTAGCTGTTTCATTAATGATATCATTCGAGTATATCACTGTCTTTTCAATATCGTCTGGTTCCCTAAGAGGTACATTTATTGTGAGGTTTTTGATAACAAATTCTCTGTATGCTTCCCAGTCTGTTTTTCTATTATACATTTTGCAGGTGGGTTGATCTTTTTTTACTACGCAACTATATTCAATTTGTATTGGTGAATGGATGGAAGAAAGTTTAATGCGGGAGACAACTTGGAAATGTGTTATATTCATATTTTAACGTGAAAACGTTTTTAAATTGGGAATACATGTCACAAACAGAATTTTCAGATTTTTTTAAAAATTGTTTTAATATGTCTCATGACTCAAAAGTCGTAGCGCCAAGTAATTTCTATATTCTGAAAATATGGTTTGTGGTGCAGCGTGAAAGAGGAATATTGTCATGGTGCGCTTATGTCAACAATGGGGAGGGGCCTTTAAAGAGGTTACTAAAATGGAAAATTCACTTTTCTTTTGTAAGCGTATTGTTTTAGAAGGGATTGCCCTATTTGTCTGATTCTTTTATTGTGTTCGTTATAAGCTAGTTAGAAGAATGTGAAAGAAAATTTTTGGAAAATCCACTGGGAAAGTGGGAATTTTCGACTTTTTGTATAATTATTATTTAGAATAAATTGAAAAATTAAATATGAACAGTGTCATAAAATTTTAGACGTGCAAGGGGAAGAAGAGGAAGAATGAAAGAATGAAATAGTCAAAGCAGACATAAGTTAAGGTGTATATGGGAGTATGTGTATGTTCAAGCATCGTGTGCCTATGTTGATTTGCAAATGTGGGGTGGGTCGTGTTTGGAAAAGAGAAAACTGAAATAGTCAAAGCAGACATAAGATGTATACGAGTATGTGAGTCTGTGTATGGGCAAGCATCGTATGCCTTTGATGATGTGCAAATGGGGGAACAGAATAAAATGAAATAGTCAAATAGCTTAAAAGTATTCTCAGCAAGTACCTCGCAACTCCGTATTCAGTAAGCGCGTCCATTATTTTATCCCAATAAGTTCAGGCTTATGTGTGAGTGTGTGTATGGGCATTTTCAATGATCGCGTCGTTTACAAATTTCGTAAAGACAGTTAGTTTTTCTTTTATTTTTTTTTAAATAAATGTGTTATATTTTAATAAATAATATATTAGTAAATATTTAATTTTTTAATAAATATTCAATATTTTAATAAATTCAATATTTTAATAAATTCAATATTTTAATAAATATTTTATAAACATATAAAGATGCTTCATGACAACACAGCACGACGAACGAACGCACGATCAAATATGAAGCGAATAATAGTAGAACAGAACAAAATTCAATGCTTGCACTCTCTGTCTACTCCGTAAAAAGCATAATTTTTCTTAAATATTTTATGTACTCTTTAATATTATTTAGAAAATAAAATGTGAGTAAAACACACTACGCTAATAGGTTTTTTTTTTTTTTTTTGATATTATTTTAATTTAATGTCCAAGCAACGGAGTCGGTTTTTATACATTTGTATCATCATAAGGAAATTACAATCTTCTATTAAGGAGATCGTTAGGGTGAAGTCTTTTCAAACGACGGCGGGTTGTATAACAGAAAAAGAATATTCAAACCGTACGTGTGTGTATGGCGCTATAAATTTTCTCTGTCTGTCTGATCTGTTAACAAAAGTATTTGGATTATTTGATAGATTATCATTAGACAATAATACGTACATAATATATTCAATACATTGTATGGAACAAATATTATGAAATAAGCAAGACAGCACAAGTCGCTCACAAAGAGCGATCATCTTCTCTCTTCTTATTTCAAATTTTGCCATACCCAACAACAAATTCTGTGTAATCTCAAAATTAAAATCAATCAATCAAAATTACACACAACAACAACACACCCGCAATTACTACAGTTACATTTTCGTTCTTCTCTTCAATCATATGTGCTCATGGAGTGAGCGAATTTCAAGTATGCCTTTTATTTGTGTGTGCCCTACACGACGCCGATCTCACATATTAATTAGTGTGCATTTCGCTGAGACTTTGCTGGTCTATGTCATATAAATCAATATGGTATTTAACCCAATTATTTAAATAATTAATTATAACATGCTTTCAAAACTAACATTGCTTCTTTAATAATGAAATACATGAATGTATTATACAACACAACTCTAATATTTATTTTAAAATTTGATTTCTAACATATTGTGCAGCAGTTTCACTTCAATATTGTGCTTATATAGGTGAGGCAAATTACTTTGACGCACAAAGAATTAACAAAAATATATGTTTTACAAAAGACGACTTGGTTGATAGGAACATATGTAAACATATGTTATGGACAGAATCGATATCCGACATTTGAACTGCTACTAATTTCTACAGTTTATAAATTACTTATTACTTAGTTTACTTAACATATATTGTATGTACATATATAGATTAATATCGAAAAAATCTGCACTTTCGACTTTGCTTTAATAATAATGGTTCTTAAAAAACGTTTTCACACAAAAACAATAATGGTAGTGTAGCGATAGTACCTGCCCCGATTTTTTTAAAACAGAAAAGTCTATTAGATCCGGTAAATTCGTCCGGTCCGTTGGCCAATGTGTGGGTTTGCCTGTACTCAAGGGTATCCCCCCAATGCACACTGGTCCCAAATCCAAATATTTTGTCAGAAATTCAATTTTTTTTTCAAGAGTTAATCAAAAACCATATTTCATTCCAATAGAGTATTCTCTAGGGCAGTTTAAAACATTTCAAATTAGTGTAACTCAGTATTTTCTTTCAATATAAAAGTAATTAAATATGGAACACAAAGTTGAAGGTATGTATAATATAGGTGTTATAGGTCACGCAATATTTGTTTTATGTGATTTGTCTTTGTGTATATGTGTTTTTGTAATGTGATGTTTTAAGCAATTCTAACTTTAAACTTGTTGTGTTCCGTGGAATAAAAATATATTGGATTTACGTGGACTATTAAAACTAAACTAAAATATAGAGAACTCGATAGAAAAGAAAATTAAGAACTTTGTTGCATTTGTTAATGTTTTTTTGATGAAATGAAATCGGATTAATTAATTAAAACACAGCATTACGTATGCACAATTTCAAGCATGTGACTTTGTTGAAGAATCCATTAACAATTTAGGACGCCCACGATTAACCTATGATGAAGGAAGTTCTCGCTTAAAGCGCAAATTAACTGCCGAGGTTTCTGCTGACAATAATAATAATACAAATCTTCTTGTCCATGTCTGCAAAGAAGGCGCATTTGAAAAACGTTGACGATCAAAAAAGTACCTTTTACTACAGAAAAAGCCTTAGATTTTATAAAGGAAAAGAGCTTGACAAAAATATATGAAAATAAGACAACAAAATAAAAACCGGAATTGTGACATTTTGCCGAGCTACAAGAAATTGATTCCTGCAAAAGACAAATGTAGACCTAATGAATTATCAATTACTGAGTCAGTCGCGTCTGTTCCCTTACAAAACTTGTTGAATCACACAAGCGATCGCTTAATGTTGTTACAAGACGATGATTAGTGAATATACAGATATTTCGGAAATAAAATTAATTGCCAGCTATAGATTTGACGGTTCGACAGGCTAAAGCTTCTACAAACAAAATTTCCAATCGGATACAAATTTGAATTCATCAGATACACTAAATCAGACTTGTATCTTGTAACAACCCTAATCCCGCTGAAGTTAGTTGATTTGATAGGTCGAGTTATTTGGATGAACCGCACTCCATAGCCTGTTTGATTTTGCAAACCTCTTAAAATTAAGTTCATTAAAGAAACAAAGGCTCATATATTAAAAGATAAAGCAAATTTGGACTTGCAAATTCAAAATTTACTGCCGCTTGCATATGAAGATTCAAACAAAAAATGCTATACCATAAACTTTGAGCTTAAGATGACGTTAATTGACGCAGAAGTCCTTAATATTTTAACAGGAATAAATTCAACTTAATCTTTCCTAATCTGTGGAGCTAAGCCACAGCAATTTATGTCAATCGCTGATCTGCAATCGACAATTTTATGCCAAAGCACTCACAAGAGCTCGAATACGGAGTAAGCCCTCTAGACGCGTGGATTCGTTTTTTCGAATTTGTTCTTAAAGTTTCATATAGAATTGGTATCAATAAATGGCAAGTACGTGGCCCACAATATAAAAAAAATGGATGCACGGAAAACGGAAATTCAAGGCAAATTATGGGCGGAGCTTGACAACTGCAAATAAAAAACGCAACAGTTATCCAGTAGTGGTTATTAACATTTTAAGACCACCAAATGTTAATTTCTTCAATAATAATGTGAATGCAGATGACGACGATAGTGAAGATGATTTGGACACATATGAAAGTGTCGATACCTATTCTTTCGATTTAGATGCGGAAAATGTTTAAATAAATAATTAATTCATTAAATATAGTATATATAATTTCAATTTTCAAGTACAAAAAACACAAAAAATAGGTTTTCCTGGAGGTCCAAGCGTCTTGTGGATATGGCTCAGTAACTAACAGTGTGAAAATATTATAAAAAATAAAAAAGTTTTTCTAATAATAACATGAATCTAGGGTTTGTATGGGAAGTATCGCCCCCAGTGTTCCGATTCGGCTGATTCCGACAAATATACAACGCATGGTAAAGAGAAAATTATGTGCAAAATTTTAGCTCTCTACCTTTAAATTTTCAATTTCTTTTGCAGTGAGTTTCAGAGATAAGAGCTATGTCAATCATATTTTCATTTAAGAATAGTTGAAGCTCTTAGATGTGTTTGTGTAGTCCTTTCGCATTCCAAGAAATTATTCTTAATTTATGGTCCATTTTGTTTATCAAGTGTCATTATATTCATCAAGTTGGTCACCTGTTGTGTCAATTGCTACAGGGGTGTCACACTTTCTCCTCAATTCCAACCCAATTACAATTCTCCTTGTCATATAAATCTCTTTTGACGGTTTTGAAATCTCCCATTATTTTAGAGGCGATTTGGTTAAATTTACCCTTATCTGAAGTTATTGAAGACAAGAAAGTACCAACAATTGCAGACTATTCTTTTCCTCAGTAAACTGCGTTTAAAGAATTCAACAGTTTAGTTGTTTCCAAGCATAAATTTGCCTTTTTTCCAAAATCTCTTTTCCATTAAAGTAAAATCGGCGAAATAAGCAAAACCAACTAATGCTGAATATGCCAACCTGCTTGCATACAAATTTTAACATTTTCGAAGATTCCAATTCGTTTTTAATTCATTTAATAAATATGTTAAAATTAACTACATATGTTGGTAATAAAGCTGTGATGTTTTAATTTTGTTTTAAAACTGTGAAGAAAGTGATAAGATCTATAAGAATTTTTAATAATCTCATTGTTGCATAAGTTCATTCGTTCGTCAATTTATCGATTTACAGTTATATTTAGTACCCTTCTCTTTTGGTGTGCTATTCGTTTTCTTTCTGTTTGGCCCAGTCAAGGGTCTGATTTAATCTTGATAACAGTACATCGGCTGTGTTCTTGTTGTTTCTTTTTTGATTTCGTTTTGAATATAAGTAATTGCAAAGCTGCGCGCAGCCCGCATTGTGTGCGGTTGTATAATTCACTAGACTGCTGCTGGCGTCGTCGTAAGTGACTGGACTGACAAAAGCGTGTTTCAACCAAAGGTAGTTTAAATTGGGAAAAAACTGCCACGTCATGCAATATGCTCAAGGTACAAGACAATATTGATAGCAGTTCAGTCTCAAGTGTACTCGTGAGAAATCTTTCTGATACTGAAGAAGGTGAAGTCAAACGAAAGATACCTCATCAGAAACATCTCCCCGGAACTTCTAAGAGAAACCAGAACTTCTCTACTTCTACAGCCAATCGCTGCTAGCTAATATAGAGGACCAAGACATTAGATGACGACGTTTTTGATTCTGTTGAGACTGCCCAGTGAATGGTAAAAAAGCCTATGGTCATCAAACCCCCACCCATATTTATCCTCGATATTGTTGTTATAAGTTACATGATTGCTGCCATGTCAAAGTTATCGGCCAAAATAAACAGTTTGACTATAAAGCAGAGCGTGATGGTCAAATTAGAATAATGCTAAATGACAAAGAAAGGCCGTCAAATTCCCTTCCCACCCAGTAACCAGCCAGAATTGAATCAAGAGAGTCAATCAAACTTCATGATTAAGCGAGTAGATGAGAAAAAATGCTCAACCAATTCACAGTCATAAAGCAAATGCTCACTACCATAATCAAAAAGCTATGCAAGTAAGGCTGCGCATAGTATTATAGAATGCTAACGGTTTGTGTAAAAGCAGATCTGAGGTCTAACAATTTATAAAAACCAATTGCATTGATGCCATGTTGGTTTCTAAAATTCACTTTAATAAAAAATCGTTCTTTAAAATAAATGGATATGAGATCTTCTGGGCAAATCACCCAAAATGGCAGAACTCGAGGCGGTGCAGCTATCCTGCTGAGAAGTGGTCTGAAGTGTATAGAGCTTCCTCCGATTCAGCATCATGGGCTCAATGTGCTAACATAAAAGATCTGAGTTCAACAGGAGACCTGGTATTAGCAGCAGCCTACATTCCGCCACGCAATATGGTCACTGATGGCATGTTTCAACAGTTGCTTGACAGTCTGGGTCCCAGGTTTCTCATTGGTGGTGACTTTAATGCCTAAAGGTAAAGGGTTCTACAGGTGTGTTCAAACAAACAAGCATCACTGCGACTCGTTGGGTGAACCTACATACTGGCGTACCGATGTAAATAAACATCCAGATCTTCTTGACTTTGCTATCTCGAGAGGGATTGATGCAAGCAAGGTAAATGCAACGAATTGACTAAATCTCTGTTCTGATCACTGCTAAGCCCTGCTGTTACTCAATGAAGCTGCGATCACAAAATTCTCGCCTAGAAGAATACTACACAGTTATACCAATACTAACCAGTTTCGCTCCTGACTTCAGCAGCGTATTAATCCCAACGTCGATCTAAACTCTGGTGAGAATGTAGACAACACTGCTCGTGGGAATCATAAACAGCGGTCTCCAGCCAGGACACTTCCCCTCCCAATGGAAATGTACAGAAGTCATCATGATTACTAAACCAGGCAAACCGGAAAAATATCTTGCTTCCTATCGTCCGATAAGCTTACTGGCAGTGTTCTCCAAGAAACTTAAAAGAGTATTCTTGCGCAGACTACTGCCAATACTTGATGATAATGGGTTAATACCTGAATACCAATTTGGTTTCAGACGTCGACATGGCACTCCAGAGCAGTGCCATCGGCTAGTGGAGCGTATCCTATTGGCAGTGTTCCTAGACGTGAAACAGGTATTTGACAGAATGTGGCACGCCGGCTTGCTCTATAAGATAAAGATGCAGCTGCCAACTCCATACTACTTGTTTATGAAATCTTATCTGGAGAATAGGAAATTTTATGTTAGATACGGCGTTGCTGAATCCTCAATTACTGACGTCAGGGCAGGTGTTCCCCAAGTTAGTGTGCTAGGCCCTATTTTGTAAACATTATTCACCGCAGATCAGTCCACCACCATTCCCTTACAACAGTCACCTACGCAAACGACGCTGCATTTATAGCACTTTCTATGACTCTTGCCGGGGTTTCTAGTGTGCTGCTTTGGCTGAACACATGGAACATTGTAGTCAACCCTGAAAAATCGTCGCACACAACATTTACAAAAAGAAGAGGGAACTGCCCTCTGGTGAAATTAAATGATAATAGAATTCCCTGTGCAGAGACAGTTAAATATCTTGGACTTACTCTTGATAGACAACTCACATGGCGACCTCATATCATGGCAAAAGGAACCATCTAAATGCGAAACATCGGCAAATGTACTGGCTCATTGGACGCCAAAATAAAAAATAGGTTACTACTATTTAAGGCCATACTGAAACCGATTTGGGCCTACTGTATTCAGTTGTTGGGCACTGCTAGTGACTCAAACATTAAAACTATTCAGAGTTTCTAAACAAAGTTTTGAGAATGGCAACTGGCACTCATTTGTTAACTAGCAATCAGGAAATTCATGAAGAACTCAAATATCCATGGGTATCAGAAGAACTCAATCGATTTAGTCAGTGGTACATCAAAAGACTATCTGATCATCCAAACAACATGACAATAAACCTACTCGAAAACAGTTCAACTAAAAGAAGACTAAAGAGTCCTTCCATTCAGAGACGCAGGCTAATAAACTCAAATTTATGTAACTCTTCCCATAACCCACTATCCTTCCTCTTTCCCCTTTAAAATGTTTCCATCATGTAAAAATGCATTGTATATATGTATATTTTCTATAAATACTATATTAAGGTAAATCAAGTAATTTAATGATAGTCCCAATCTGGGATTAATGGTAAATAAAAAAAAAAAAAAAAAATCTATGGCTGAGTGTAAATAGTAGTAAGAGCTTCAAAGAAAAATCAACGATAAGTTCCGCCATACACTCGATACGTGTAAGATATTATTCGAAAAACGAAATCTCACCACTTTTTGTGACACCTACGGATTTTTTCAGCGGAATCAAAACCGTTCCTCCTCAAATTCATCAACGGTTTCTGTGACACCCCTGATAAGCTTATTTTTTTTTTGTTGATAGTTTTAATTTCCTATTAATGAGGAGATAGAAAAATTCTAAACGCCTTATTAGTTTTTTCGATTGTCCTGTTTATACGCAAATAGAAGGTTTCTTTACTGCCTATATTTAAGCCAAGATATTTTATGCAGTTCTCCTATCTTATTGGTTGGGAGGTAAGCAGTAGGTGAGAGTTGGGTAAATGGCAGGACTTACGCTTCAGGGTAAAATATACACTGGGTCTTCACGAAAACGCAAAAACCTCATAAACTTAACAAATTATAAGATCGTTTCTGTGAACAACCTGAATTTGGTTTGCACCTCATAAATCACACAAATTATACTCTTTCCAAAAGTGAAATGATTTACCAATTTAATTCAAATAACAATTGATTTACAGCAAAGAGATGGTCGAATAATAAATTATTTATTGCAATGTGTGTATTTATTTCAATAAATTCACTTTTTTTGGCATTTTCAATTGTTTGTTTAAATCCAACTGTCGGTTCCGTAAACGAGAACGGCAGAGTTGCCTTATTCGAAATAAATGCATAGTGGCAACCCTTACTCTATGAGTTATGAGTTGAGATTTGTGCGTATTAATAGGCTCAACAATTTTTGAGATTGCACATTTTTTTTGTACAGAGTAACTGTCAGTTACTTTTTGAGCTCAACATTTGTTGACGTTTGTCCGCTTTCGTGAAGGCCCCTATAGAGTTTGTTTTACTCGCATTTAGCTTAATTTTCCATCTATGGAAGTATTTAGCATTGTGAAAAGCATCTTTAAGGGTTCAGAGTGGGAATGTCGTGGGTATACAGATTGTAGAGCAAAAGTCCTAGCATCGAGCCCTGAGGAACGCCAGCAGCTATCAAATTTCTATCTGATCTTATCCCATTCATATTTACCCAAAAATATCTGTTACATAGAAAACTGCAAATCATTCTTACTAGGTAAAAAGGGGTGCCGGTGTGTATTAGCGTGTGTATGAAGCCATTGTGCTACACAGTGTCAAAAGCAGCTTGAATGTTCATTACTTTGATTTTAGTTTGTTTGTACCAAATTGTTTAAGTTTATTAAGCGGATGAATGGGTGGGATTAAAGGGTCTTGAAATTTATAAGGTTGGTGGCTATGGGTCAGACACTTATAGTGTCTAAATTTTAAGTCGATAGTACAATAAGAAAAGGAAACCAAAAATGTAAACAAACAAACATATGTTCTTAAACATATCGCCCCACCTGAACGATTGTTCAGCACAATGGTAACACGGCAAGCTTTGAAACTGAGCGTTTGAATATTCCTTGGGCAGTTTTGATGGTTACAACTCGAACATTGTTGTCATCGCCTGGAAAAACTATGCGTCCAATTATTCATCTGGATGGCGGGAGATTCGATTGCTTAAGAACAACAAGAGTACCTGGAGTTACGTTTGGTAAATACATTTGTCATTTGCTTTAGTGCTCGATTGCTGCCGTGGAATGTGACACCATTGTCGGAATATAGATCAGTCGGCTTTCCACGAACGCTATTAAAACGGTGAAGTGCGGCAATGAATGTGTTAGTTGATATATCACTCACCAATTCAATGTGAATAGCTCTAGTCGAAAGACATACAAAAATTGCAAAATACGCCTTGTTATGTTTAGGATTCCGTCCTTTAGTTGCTTTTATAGTGACTGGACCCGCATAGTCGAGGCCGCAATGATGAAAAGCCCGATATGATTGAAGTCGTGGTGAAGGCAAAGTGGCCATAACTGGTACGCCTGTAGCTTGCCTCACCATGAAGCATTTTTTACATCGGTGAACAACATTTCGAGTGCAGAGAATCCAATAGTATTGGTGCGTGATCACGAATGTAACCTCAACTCCAGTATGCAGATATTTTTCGTGAATGTCTCGAATAATGAGTAGTGATATAGGTGATGTCTTTGGCAAAATAATTGGATGTTTGCATCGTCGTTGACATAAGAATGCTGAATGCGACCACCTACACGCAATAGTCTTGCATCGTCAATAAATGGTAGTAGTTTTATTAGCTTTGACTTAGTGTTCAACTGGTGGCCTTCCATCAAAGATTTATAATCTGATGTGAATTCGGTTTTTTGAGCAATGCGTATGATTGAGGATCTGGCCAGTTGAAGTTCACATGATGTTTAGAAGGGAAATTGTTGCGCACGGTCATTACGTTTGCGACAGATTCTAATCAACCGCAGACAAAAAGATACCGTTCTTATCAGTCGAGTCCAGGATGATAGTCTTTCAATCAGTTCAACAAAACGTTTGTTTGTGGCGTTGTGATGTGTACATGTGCCCTTTTGATTTCACTCAAAATTACCGCGTTTGGAGGGTTTACTTCGTTTAATTTCGATGTAGGCCACAAGTGTTGTGAATGTGATAACCACCGAGATCCTGATCACCACAGCACGTGTGTTATAAGGTTTGATGCAGAAATGCCATGCGAAGCACAATCTGCAGGATTGTCTTGCGAGCGCACGTGATGCCAAACGTTTTTGGTGCAAGTGTCAATAATCTCAGCCGTTCTGTGCAAACAAAGATTGCCCATTTCTTGGGTGGCGAAAATAACCAATGGAGAACGATCTCTGAATCTGTCCAACAATGAATCCTGGATATGGGTATGATAAGGGCTAACTTGACAAGATTCAGTAATCTTGTTGCAAGCACTGCAGCGTTTAATTCCAGTCGTAGGATCGATATGGGTTTCAAAGGAGCTACGAATATACGTGAGGCTAATAGTCGGACATTGTACCTATCGTCCGTTGAAATTTGGCTATACTCGTACAACCGCAGCGTAGGCAATTGCTAAAGCGTCAGCAAAGACATGAAGTTCCATTGGTTGCATAGTACAAGCGATGTAGCGCGGGACTCGAATCTTAGCCAACTGAGGTAGGTCTTGCATACAAATATGCCACCGTGCATACAAGTCTTTAGGTAGTTCGTCGTCCCAATTTAGAGTAGAGACACCAAGTTTCCTGAAATGTCGCCTCAAGCTGGATAATAGTTGGAGAAACAATTCCCAATGGATCAAAAAATTTTGACAATTCTGAAAGTATGATTCGTTTTGTTGGTGCTCTGTCAAAATACAATTCGTTGGTGGAGGGATTTCAATTTAATCCAAGTATTTTTTGCAATTAAGCTTCAGATATATTATTAATATCTACTGGGTTATGTTCGAGAACATCCATCGGCACGGACTCTAGCAAAGGCCAACAATTTGAAAACAATTTTATCAAATTGAAATTTATTTTCGACAATAAATCTGTTATTTCATCTTTTTATTCAATGAGCTCTCCTATTGAATTGAATCCAGTAGAGATGTCGTAAATGTATGTGTCGCTAGCCAAAACCTGTGCAACTGCTTTATGGGTGTCTTTATAGTAACTTGCAAGTTTTTGCAAAACTCGAACTGCTAGGAATGGTGACGGAGATAAATCATAAGTCACTGTCATCAAGCGATAATGCTGCAGCCATAAAAGTTCATCTTGGCACCAAACAATACTCTGGAAGTTGGTATGAATTGAGCCAATTTTGATTCCTCTGAACATTTTCTCAATATCGGTCGTGAAGACGAGCGATGTTGCCGAAAACGAATTGTAACACCAAACAAACCTCTCTGAATAGGTCGGCCAATGTGATCGTTGGGTAAATATCCAGCATCGTCTTCGCAGGAGCCATCAAATACGACGCGACATTTGGTTGAGGTGCTATCATTTTTAAATACTGCGTGATGAGACAAATTAAAACATTCCGATTTATCAATGTCGATTTCGTTCTGAAATATTAGTTCCATGTGCCCGAGTTTTATGCATTCATCCATAAATTTTACGTATTGTTCTTGAACAGTTGGATTCTTGAGAAATTTTTGCTCTAGGCTGTAAAATATTTGAGTAGCTTGCTTTAACGTAGTAATTGATGGCATGGTCTTCTCTTTAAATGGATGTTGTAGAATATACGTACCCGATTTATCTCTTGTGTGAGTACTGAGAAAGTGATTTTCAACTGGTTCTGAAGCATTGATTATTTTAGTGTTGGGTTGAACAGATTCCATTTCCATAAACGTGCGTAGCAGAGTATCAGTATCTAACTGGGCTGCGTATGTATGCGAAACTGTAACATTTTCACCGATACCCTGGCAAGAGCCAGCGATCACCCGACAAAAAATTGAGTTAAGAGCAATAGGTAATTTGTCACCGAATTGTAATCGTTCGAATGTGTGAATATTTCATAGTTGATCCGACCCAATGATGATATCAAGTGGAACTGGTACATTGAAAGAAGGATCTGTCAATGTCAGTCTGTTTATTTGGGCCCATGTAGTGCTTGATATGTCGACCAATGCAGCCGGTAGTGACGAGGTCAATTTTTCCATGACAAGTGCATCTAGCTTGTAAGAATTGTTAGATGTACATGATTGTACAGTGATATGAACCCGTCCACAAGTAACTCCAACATTGTTCACAAAAAATCCAAACACCGACACGCGTGCGTGTTGACGAGAGAGGCCAGAACGTTGAGCAAACGATTCAGTTATGAATGATTTTGTAGAACCGGAATCAAGCAGCATACGGTATTTTAACAGCTTACCCTGGTGGTCCATTACGTTGGCAACGAAGCATAAGACGAGAAGTTACTGAGTGCAGCTAGAATAGACTCTCCCACAAATGATGATGATTGAATGTTGCAATGCAGGTTATGATTGGTGGTTAATGTACCATCAACGGAATATGTTTTATTCAAATTAAGAAGGGTGCTTGCCCTTACACGTTCGGCAACGATGTGTGGAATTGCATTGATTGGCTCGATTGGCATCACTGAGAAAGTTGTAGCATACATTTTTGTGTTTTGCTATCTTCCTGCGAACTTCAACATCCAAGGCTTTAAAATTCTCACATACGAAAACGGTGTGAACCGCATTGCAGATTTTGCATGTTTTACGCTGCTGCGAATTCATATGGTTGACCACAGCAGCCCGTCTATTTTGTGTGCCACGTGACTGCTGCAACGTCTCCAATGCGTCGTATCGCTTGGACAGAAATACTAAGAAACTGCTAATTGTGTCTTTTTCGCCTTCCGACTGCTCCGCCCATGCTTGTCTGGTTTCATCATCTATATTTTTAACCAGTAATCAAAGAAGGGTCACGACTTGTTCAGTTGAGTGCTGTCAATCCCCTCAACACTTCATCCGCTCCACCATGTATCTTCCGCAGAATTGATACATTTAGCGTACTCATTTGCGGCAGATTTAGAAAACACTGCACGAACGATCGAATGATCAGTGGTTTCTTGCCATACCGTTGTCGAAGACATTCCCAGGCCTGAGGATAATTGTTGTCTTTAATCGGGATATGCTTTGTTAGGTTCAAAGCGTCTAAATTGTTGTGTTTTGAAATGTAAGAACAAATCATTTACTCCTAAATGCTGCACTGTAGCATGTTGGTTGTTTGATAATGCGGCCCATATTACTTGTGCGGATATTAATGGAAGTATAGATCGATTATTATTATCGATCAAAATATTAGCCTTCGTTGGTCTTGTGCTAATTGTCGATCTGATGAAATAGATTTTTTCCATGTCTACTAGTGATGCAGGAATTTTTGGATTCGGATTGGTGGTAATCGAATCCAAATTACGAATCCTAATCCGACTACGAATTCGAATCTGAGTACGAATCGCAGTGCGAAACCGAATCCAAACTATATTTATAAAAAAATAATTATCGATCTGATATAATAAAATAATTAGTTTAGTTTATAGTTATTTAGTACTAAATAAATTGTCAAATATAATTCAGGCAACCAGGCGCACGGAAATACCAGTGTGATAGCCTTAATAAAACCAAAATAAACAGAATATTTTACACAGCTGTGTCTTTTGTGACAGAAACTCGTTGTATGTCCATATTCCTGAAAGCGGTGGCATTGCACTACATCGTCATGGTGACGATGTGAGTCCTCGACTTTGATTTTATGCCTGCAAAATAGAGAGATATTGTATATTTCCCGTGTATTACATTTCGGCGCAAGGTCCACAAAGAACATGTCCATTGGTTTCCCTGATGCACGCTTTTTGGGTTTGTGGATGTTTCGCACCATATGTCCCATTTTTTTCCAACTGAGCTTTTATTAGCTCAGTTGGGAAACAGTACGGGAGACCCTTTATCACCACATTGTGCAATCTTTCTTCTATTTATTTAATATACTGAAGGCTGAAAGTCTTAAACTTACGATACAGGGTGGGACTGCCATAGCTACTGGGGCTTTCGGCTGAGATCTTTCTTCTTTTAGCTAATATGTGTGCATTTGTACACCATTCTCTAGTAGAATCCTATAAAAAGCTTAATAGGCGTGAGCATCTTTAGGCATAATGCGTATTCCCATTTTGATACTTTTTAGGAGTTCAAGCATTTTGTATAAGGATGTCAAATTTTTTATTATTATTTTTTTTTATGTCCCGATGGGTTATGTACATTTGTTTTCTTATATCTATACATATAAAGATTAAACACTAAATACATTTTTAAAAAATGAGGGGTGGGATAATAATATGACAATATCGAACATTTCGTATGGTGTATAATGGTGTGGATAACTTAGGCCTCATGTTTTAAGTAGTACTTGCGGCAGCCCAACAACCTCCACGTTCCTCTCAGCGCCAACCGTAACCTGAGTTAGGATAGATCGAATGGACTGGTTTATTTTAAGTGTCTACGACTAGATAGTTCGTGAGATAGAAGGTCAGTTATTTCTACGTTGGTATGTCCTTCTAGAGTTTTGTAATATCTCCTGCTAGCATTAATAATTTCTTTCTGAATCATTTCTACACCGAGGTTTTTATGAATATCGTCAGGTTTGATTCTTTTCACGTCCAGTATTGGTTGTATTCTATCAAGTAGAAGACATTCAAACACTTTTGAAAGTAAAGGCAATAAGCTAATTGGTCTGTACGACAACGCCTTGGTCGTATCTTTACTCAATTTGGGTATGGCTATTATTTCAGCAACTTTCCATAAGGCGGGTAGTGCCTTAGTCTTAGTATGGCATTAAGCAGGTTTCAAATATAAACCATTGCCTTTGCAGGGAGCTCTTTGAGTAGCTTTCCAGTTATTTGGTCATGTCCTGGCGCTTTTGTCTGGCTAGTGCGCTTTTCAATACAGTGCCTGATTTCGTTTAAACAGTATTGCGGAGATGGAGTGCTTTTATACAAATTAGTGTTACTAGTATTAGATTGGTTGGTAGTAAAAGCATTTTCATAATAATAAGCAAGTAGTGAAGCTTTGTCAGAGTTGGTTCTAGTCCATGTCCCATGTTCTTACGTAGTTAATTTTTGTTCGCGATGAGGATTTTCATTGAGTGGGGGAAAATATAGGTGTCCTCTTTTGGTTTTAGTTCTGGCGTAGCTGTTTCGTTAGTTATATCATTCAAGTTTATTACTGTCTTTTCAATATCGTCTGGTTCCCTAAGATGTACATTTTTTGTGAGGTTATTGACAACAAATTCTCTGTACGCTTCCCAGTCTGTTTTTCTATTATACGTTTTGCAGGCGAGTTGATCTTATTTACAGCGCAACTACAAGGAGTATTCAAAAAGAGCGGACGTGTTTATTTTTGTTCTAATAAATATTTGAATTTTATTTGTTTTGTAATAATAATACTGTTTATAGTATTGTGCATAACTTTAATTGATCGTGTTTTCGGGTTAGTTAGTGGCGCATAAATTTTAAATGTTTTAATATTTCTAATTGAGGTATTTTATTTCATTTTTGAGTTATTAGTGCATTTTGTTTTTGTTTTACATGTTTCATAATTTTTACCTTTGTTATTGTATTGTATATAACATTTCAAAGTTATTATTTGTGAGTATTGTTGTTGCAAAACCAAACTGTTATTAATCAGTGATTTCAGTATCGTTTTGTGTTTCTTTCTGTGGCATTTGTTTTGATTTGGGTTTGTTTGATTCTTGTGCGCTCTCTACTATCACTTACAGTATGTATGCACATTTAGTATCTGCATTTTTCATTAAATTCATTTTTATTGTTTTTTTTAATTTTATTTTTTTCGTGAAAATGAGTAATCCTTCATGTAAAAATAAGAATACTTTCGATGTTGATTCTCAACGGGCAGTACATTGTTGGCTGTGCGACAATTTTTTACAATTGCAGTGTGCGTGACTGAACGGCCGTAATCATGACAGGATAATCAGTAGATCTAAAACTATTTGTGACAGTTTTACATGGTCTTGCCCATCCTGTTTTAAACGGCTGTTTGATTTTTTGTCAATGTATCGTAGTATACGTGACAGTTTTATCAAGTTGAATAGCGTTGAAAAGCAACTTTCGTGTGATTTTGATTCGGGCACTGATTTACTCACTAAATATCAGTTCGGACCATCTCGTTGGCTCATTGGTTAGTGCGCCAAGCTGAGATCCGAGAGACGCGGGTTCGATTCCCTGCACTTTTTAAATTTCCTCCAATCCTTCCTAACTCTCTCCCTGAGCTGAAGGCCTTTGTCGCTATTGCTCGCATTAAAAACTAAATTATAAGTTATAATTATAATCTTAGTTCTATATAAATAAAAAATAAAAAATCAATTCGATTCACCTCCTCCCCTTCTCTTATTGTCTCCTATGGGCAACCATGCTTCCCCCCTTCCACCACACCTCTTGTTCCTGCCACAATTGCCCCTTCAGCCGATCCTACCTCAACTCCTCTGCTCCCTATAATACAGGTAATTCCACCCTTATCTGCAGTATCTTCCTCCAAACGGTCTAGATCCGCTTCTTCTTCTCCTTCGTCGAACACCATTGTGGACAAAAACGGGAATGTTGCCATTAATGCCTCTAAGCTGTCAAGACCTGCTGCTCCTCGCCCGTCTAGCTCAATTGTGGTTAATTCTGGGAATGGTGCCGTCAATGGTGGTATATCCCCTACCTCAATTGTACTTTTACACGACGAGTCCAACTAGGCCGCTCATTCATCAATATCACCTGCGGCAACTTTAGAACCTTTACCAATATTGTCATCTTTGAATGTGGTTTCACCACCTATCTTGTTGTTAGTAGCATCTCGGAAACATATTTTCATATCAAGACTTTCTTATTCTATTCTATTTCTACTACCTGTGACGACATTGACATATGTATTGCTTCCATGACTGATCTAAAGGTCAGTGTGCAAAAATTCAATTTTTCTCAACCAAGGGAGATTTCGTCGTTTAAGATTAGTGTGCCTTCCAAATTATTTGACGAAGTTTGTAATCCGAAAATCTGGACTCCAAATATGGTTGTTCATGAATTTAAACATAAGAGAAGGGAATACACCTAGTACTGTTAGGCTTCCAGTGCACACTAGTTCACCTTCGGCTCCAAGCTCGGCTCCAAAAAACTATAATATATTAAAATGCTACAGGTTTATTGTACAAGCTTTATAATTTGTTAAGGGATAGTTTCTCCTTTGAATCAGATGTTATAGCGTTTTCCGAGACATGGCTTCACTCTGGTATTCTTAGTAATTAAATCTTCTGTTCAAATTTCATCACATATAGGATAGTATTGCCTTATTCGACGCGGAGGTGGTGTCGTTATTGCTGTTGTCTCTCACCTTCGATCAGAATTTGTTGATCTAAACTGTTCAGCTAATATTGAGTTTATTTGTGTGAGCTTATTTTTCCCTCATGAATCTGTTTATATATCGTGTTCTTATATTCCGCCTAATTCCAATTTGGAAACTTATATGAGTCATGCTAGAGCCATAAAGTCTGTCAATAACATTCTTCGGGACTGTGACTCTTTTATCGTGCTGGTGATTTTAATCTCCCACTCATTTCGTGGTCCTTTTTTGGTATCTTGAAGTATCTAGTTCCTTCAGTAAAACATGATTTCTTGGACATACTGTTTGAAAATTCCTTGTTTCAAATGAACTCTGTAGAAAATCATTACAATATTCTGTAACCCGTCTTGTTTCAGACTTCACATCTTCTTCTATGCGTCGATTAAGTTTTCGCAAAGTGAACTTTGTCCAACTAAATGCAGTCTTTCTCGGAATAGATTGGTCTTTTTTGTAAAATTGCAGTGATATGACTACTGCAATTAATTTTTTCTATGAATTGATATACAATATATTTGATGCCTATGTGCCTGTAACGCTGTTTCGAAAATGTCATATAAATGACCTTGGTTTACAAGAAGACTTTCTAATCTGAAGAACATTAAGTCGAGGCTATATAAAAAATTTAAGAGTTCTGGCTCTTAAATTGCTTTTGCTAACTTTTGTGTGGCCCGGGCTAATTTTCTTTCGTTAAATAACCTTTATTATAATAACTATCTCACACGTTGTAGACAGCAATTTTCACGCGACCCTAAGCAGTTCTATAACTTTGTGAACTCAAAGCGCAAATCTTCTTTATTTCCCTCATCATTGTATCTAGTTAATGAACACGGCCACAGTGATTTGCGTATTGCAGATCTGTTTGCAAAATTCTTTCAATCCACTTATTTCTCTGAATCCTATATTCAAAACCGGTATCCATATCCCACTTCCCATTGTAACATCATTGTTTCTTCTGTAATTAGGGAGGAATGTCTTCTTACAAATTTAAAATCGTTGAAATCCACTTACTCACCCGGGCCAGACAAAATACATAGTTGTCTGCTTAAGCACTGCGCTGAGTCGCTGTGTAAGCCGCTTCTTAAACTTTTCAATTTATCACTTCAGAGCGCATCTTTTCCTAATATCTGGAAGGAATCCTTTATTATTCCCATACACAAAAAAGGTAACAAAGCTGACGTATCCAATTACAGGGGTATTGCTAAACTTTCTGCAATCCCAAAATTGTTTGAAAAAATGCTCACTTCAACGTTTGATCACTTTTGTAAAACAATTAATTCTCCGTGTCATCACGGTTTTATGCAAAAGCGTTCTTCAACTACAAACTTGCTTTAGTTTACATCTTTTGTAAATCTTGGTTTTAGGGACAAACGTCAAACTGATGTTATTTACACTGATTTCAGTAAAGCATTTGATTCTGTTAATAATGATCTGCTTCTACATAAGCTTGACCTGTTATGTTTTCTTCTTTGTTGGATTGCATCTTATTTGAGAAATAGGGTTCAACGGGTGTTATTTAAGTCCACTCTTTCTGGTCAAGTCTGGTGTTCCTCAAGGAAGCCATCTAGGCCCATTATTGTTTAACATTTTTGTAAATGATCTCCATTTCTCCATCTCACATTCTCGTGTCCTCATGTACGCTAATGATGTAAAATTGTGCCTTTCATTTAATGATGGTGCCTCCCATTTCAGACTCCAAGAGGATCTTGATTCTTTACATTCTTGGTGTTCTTCTAATTACCTACGAGGGGGGACCCAAACAAAAAAATGGAATTTCGAAATAACTTCTTTACTTCTTAATATTTTAACACCAAATTTTGATCACCTTCAAAGTATTCTCCATTGACCACAACGCACTTCTCCAAACGATTCTTCCATTGTTCAAAACAGTTTTTAAATTCACTCATCGGGATGTCCTTTAAGCCTTCCAGCGATTTTTGTTTCACCTCCTCCAGAGTGGCAAAACGCTTTCCTTTCATATTCCTTTTGAGTCTTGGGAACAAAAAGAAGTCACAGGGGGCTACATCCGGTGAGTAAAGGGGGTGGACAATCGGTGTCATGGCGTTTTTGGTCCAAAATTGCTTCACGGAAAGGGCGGTGTGGGCCGGCGCGTTGTCATGATGGAAGAACCAGTCACTGCAACCCTTCTCATGTGCAAATCTTCGGATAAAATTCTCTGAATTGAACTCCATGACATTCCCGACATCTCACAGAGTTGATCAATGGTTCGGCGACGGTCTTCACGAACGAGGGCATTGATTTTGTCGACGTTTTCATCAGTTTTTGACTTTGAGGAACGTCCTGAACGAAGTTGGTCTTCAATAGACATTTCTCCATTTTTAAAACGTGAAAACCAATCATAAACTCTGTTTTTACATAGGGCAGCATCCCCATAAGCAGTCTTAAGCATTACAATAGTTTCCGCGGCCGATTTCCCCAACAGGAAACAAAATTTCACAGCCGCGCGTTGTTCTCGACAATCTGCCATTACTTTTTCGCCGAAATGTAAAAAGTTGTTTTACTTAAAAAAATCTCACAGGCGAACCGATGCACTCACAGTGACACAACTTTGCACACTGACGCGTGACACTAACGGACATGTGGTCAAACAATAGGTTCCCCCACTCTCCCTCCCCACCACAGCGTAATTCCCGTTTTTTTAGGTCCCCCCTCGTATATCTAAATATCTCCAAATGTAAGTTCATGACGTATCATCGGTGTAAACCTCATTTGTTTACATACACGATTGTATACGTCCAACTCGAGCGAGTCTCTACTTTTAATGAACTCGGTGTCCTGTTTGATCCCAAGCTGTGTTTTAACCAACATATCTCTTCTATCGTAAATAAAGCGAAGAGTGTTTTTGGTTTCATTAAACGTTGGTCTATTGAATTTAATGACCCTTATACCAAAAAGACTCTTTTTATATCTCTAGTTCGTCCACTCCTCGAGTATTGCTCTTGCATTTGCTCACCGCAATATATAAATAATCAAGTTCGAATTGAGTCTGTACAGAAACAATTCCTCCTGTTTACCCTTCGTGGCCTAAACTGGAATTCTAATTCGTGTTCGCGTTTGCCATCTTACTCTGATTGCCTCCTTCTTATCAGTCTTCCATCTTTGGTGCATCGTAGGATAGCTCTTGGGATTAGTTTTCTTCATAAGCTCATAGTTGGGGAAATTGATTCTCCTGAGCTATTGAATCAGTTAAACTTTTGTGTCCCTAGTCGTCCTACCAGAAATTTTGTCCCTTTAGCATTGAATAGATGCACTACAAACTATGCCCTACACGACCCTTTCCGAGTTTTATGCACGTCATATAATAAATTCTATCACGTTTTCTCACGTTAATACCATCATCATACGCTGCCTACGGGACTCCAGATCTCACTGCAGGCTGGATGAACTGGATGTCGCTGATTTGGGTCACCTTCACCATCTGCATTATTGTAGTTTATTAATTCATATGTCTCTGACCACACATAGCTGTGAGTAGGGACATAGCTCGCTACTATTTGCAAATAAATTTTCAATCATGTCAATCATATTTTCATTTAGGAATAGTTGAAGTTCTAAGATATGTTTGTGTAGTCCATTCACATTCTAAGCAACTATTCTTAATTTTTTGTCCATTTTGTTTATCAAGCTTAGTTATCAGAAGTGTCATTATATTCATCATGTTGGTCAGCTTTTGAATCATCATGATTTTAAATTCTGTGGTATCGTCATTTGGAATGGTTGTTTTGCTGGAAGCAATTTCAGTCTAGGGTCGAATTGTGAGTAGGGCTTAATTTTGATTTTTGGGCTGGTCGGTTGGTAGGGTGGGGCTGGGAAGAGGGGCTATAATTTGCACATAGCTTATGCCATTCTCAACTTTGCTTGAAGTCATGGGCATTTGCTGCTCTTTTGTATTATGTATAAGTGTTTTACGTCGAAGGCAGAAAACCGATAAATTTTAAGCGCTTTGTAAATTTCACAGCCAGTCCATGCGGCAGTCGATTGTTTTATGCCTCCCAGCAGATTTAATACATATTGGATTCCTGGTGCGGTAGTTTCTGGTGTGTCCGTATTTTGGTATTTTGGGCAATGGTCCTATTGTTATGGAGGGCCTTAAATTTTATTTTGGTATGAAGTAATGAATGAATAAATGTTTTTGTTGGTTCAGCTGCTTTTAAGTTCAATTGAAAACAGAGGTAGTGGTTTATTGGTTGTTCTTTGTTGTATATTGTATTCGTTAATAACTTCGTGGTCTTTGGTCTTGAACGTGTAGTATTTATTATATTATTTAAGCATTTCAATGATTTTCGTGTAGTTTAGGGGTTCTGCTGGTTGAATACGAGCTTAATTATTAGGTAGTATTTTGAGTACCTAGTTTTCATCTAATACTTCACTAAGTTCTTTGGTAAGTATGCTGATTTCTTCTACCCCTGCGCATAAATAGGTGGTGGCTTGTTAGCTTTTGGGGTCTGTTTGGGGCCATTGTCCGGAGCTTTCTTCTGTTCTTCTAAAATAGTTTCAGTATCCTCGTCGATGTCTAAAATATGAAAATAGTTTGAAGATGGCTTTCAAAGTCAGTAGTTCAGTGTGCACTGTTTATTTTGTTGGGGTTTGTTTGTACTTAAGGTTTTAGAAGGTGACGTTCTGTTTCGTTTGGGCTTTTTGTTATAGTTAAGTGTTTGTTCAGTCGGTATGGCCGGTCATTGAGTTTACGATTTTTTTGTTTGAGATTAACTGTTTAGGTTCATGCTTACTGTTTGAATTGTTTGAACTTGGATTTTGTAGTTTAGTAAGAGTTTCTTTTGTAGGCATAGCTGTCGCAGAATTGACCAATAACGAAGCTTTGAAGTAATTGCGATCATAGGTTTGCGTGTTAGTTGTTGTTGCGGTAACTGCAAACGATGACGCGATCGAAGCAGTTGTTGAGGTAACTGTTGTTGTTGCTGCTGTTGAAGTTGTTGATGTACAAGCTGTGCTTTGTGTTGTGGCTGTTGCAGTTGCTGATAAAGTTGGCACTTGGGTTGTGTACAGAGGCGTTTGATGGGATGGGCTCCATGGTAGTAAGTATCTGGCGCTCACGTTGCCAGTGCACATAGCAGGAGAGCAAGAACTTGCTCTGCGCTCAGGTGATTTGGGATTTAAAAATGATGATTCATTTTTAGAGCCAGAAGAGACAAACGAAAACTATGCATTTTTTGTTGTCTTTGTAACTGTTTTTTTGTATTTTATGATGAGCTTAGCTCATCTTAATGTTTTGGCTTGAGTGCACTAAGCACGACTTGACTGTTTGAATGATCAAATAAGAAGATGATATCTCTTTTGGTAAGTATTGCATGATTGCTCATTTGGTTTATATTACATTGTATTTTTTCTTTTTTTCATTATTAATAGATGTAGGAATATAAGAAGGTTAGGTAGTGTAGGGGCCACCATAAGGGTTAGCGTGATACCCTTGAAATCAAGGGTATCAAAGGCAAGGGTCACCCTACTAAAGAGAGAGTTACGCGTGCCTGAGCACGAGAGTGTAGTCGACAAATAGGGATATAACAATACCACTGAGGTATCGATACTTTTACTCGATGCCGCATCAGTCGTAAGGTTTCGATATGTACTCGGGATCGAATGAAGAGCATCGATACTTACTCGTTTCGGTACCGTATTTATGTAAGATAAGCTTATATTTTATTTAAAAATCTGTATAAGAACATTGAATTTTTAATAATATGTATGCTTGTTTAATTGTGTCTCTTACTTTCCTCCGACCCATTACATATACTTAGAGCTCATCAAAACAAAAGATTTTTGTAAGGTTGCAACAGGTTCGAAGACCATGAGCTATGGTGGAGGGTCTGTCATGTTCTGGAGATGCATTGCGTACAATAAGTTGGGTGACTTGGTTCCAATCGCCGGCTCGATGAACCAAGGTCAATACTTGTGTACCCTAAACGATAACGCATTTCCTTCCGGAGAATTGGAGAATTATTTATCCTATGACACAAAAGCGTAATGATAACCAAATTTTTGAACGATATTGATGCTGCTACTCTGGACTGGTCACCTCAAAGACCAGACTTGAATGTTATCGAAAACCTGTGAAACGTAAAAGAATTGCCTCTTTGCATAAAACCAAAGAAGAGACAATTTCCTAGGTTACTTCTCTTTGGATATCCTCAGACATTATTAAAAATTTAAAGGAGTCAGTTCCAAGACTACTTCAAAATGTTATTGAAGCGAAAGTTTGTTTCTTTAGTGATAATCACTTGTCAAAATACTTATGCCAACACATTTATTTATTTCTTTTTAAGTTTTTATGAAAAAAGTCCATTCAATTAATTTTTATTTTTGTATTAGCGATATGTAAAGAATTAATTTCTATAAAGCAAACTAAAAGTTACATGCAAAAATACATAATTTTCTTTTCTTCAAAATAATTGTGCCAAGCAGAGTATATGGTTATAATTATTGGTAAAAAAATAAGTAAAATAATTACAAAGTGAAAAAGAAAAAAAAGTTTATGAAAAAAGAGTCAATTTTATTAGGCTTTTAATGCACAGATAGGATTGACAACTCTTCGGATTTTGAGTTACACGTCTTCGCTTTGTTGTTTGTGGTGCAACCAAAAATCAAAACCTTCATTGTGGGTTTCTTCTTAAGATCCGATAGTTGAAGTTGTGGCATCCACTTTAATCAACTCTTTTAATTTTTGTATTGCTCTTCCACATGTAACTGAATCTTGAAAATGCAGGATTTTGAAGCGTGGGTCTAAAATTGTTGGCAACGCTACGAGCGTGTTATATTAAATAAGACCAAACCTTTTATCACAAATGTGATGTGAGACAATTTATCATAGGTATTATTTTGGAAACAGTGACATAATTCTGACCGGAAGATTTCTTGGTGAAAAATTTGAATGGCTGTAACAACTGCACTGTTTCTGTTTCAATATTTCCATTTCCTGACCGTTCACCAATGTAGCAATATCTGTAGCATTTTTTCGACTATCTTTCGGATTGTGCCAAGACAAATGTAGAGGGCACAAAACAATAAATTATGTGTACCGATACGAGTACTTTTAACCAATACCTACTTGGTACTCGGTTCCAAACTATCGATGCCAAAAGTACTTGGAATCAAAAGCAAACAACCACCGTTTGGTGTGCATCAACACGATCACGGAGTGGCATTATAATTTAATTCGTTAAAATAAATCTGTAAAACATTTAAACATTTACAAAAATAAACTATCAAACCACATAGATGATATTGAACGATTTACCAAAGCAATAGCGTATTATGATTTTCTATATAAAAAACAAGAACACATACGATCGCCCGTTAAAATAAATTAAGTAAAAATAAGAGAAAACTCGAAAAAAAAAAAAACAGAAATAAACAAATTGTATGTATAATTATATCAATATAATGAAGAAAACAAATAAAGAAATAAAAATTTAACAAAACAATAAAATACAAAATATATACTCGTACATCATCCACTTTGTAACAGGAGACGTGATTGAGTTTAAATAATTTTTTAAAATCTTACAAACAACAATTAAAAAGCGAACAACTAAAGTGAAAAGATGAGCTCTGCTCATAAAAATGGTAAAAATCTGACAATGAAAACAACGAGAAACGCCTATTTCTCGTTCGTCTATACGGGTCGCTTGAGCGTAGAGCAAGATCTTGCTCCCGCTGTGTGCCCTAATAACGCAAGCACTAGACATTCATTACCGTGGAGCGTCCAGTGCCCATCCCCGTAAATTCCCTTTTGGACAATCCCAGCAACAATTTCATCAGCAACTTCAACAAACACAACACAAAGCATATCTATCAACAACAGCAAATACATCATCAACATCAAACTCAGTATACTCAGCAACAACATCGATCCCATCATCTCATGCAGTTACTACAACAACAACTAATACTTGATCATTTAATTGCAGCAACAACAACGCGTCCTATCAGGCACCGATCACGTCATCGGTTGGTTCGACAGTTACACTTACAACAAAAACACCCACGCAAATACAAAGTTCTAGCAATAAGAGAAAACGCAATCACATAAAAAATTAACAGATCAAATACAAAACAATAACAAAAAGCAGCGAATTAAAGTACAAACAACGGTGCAGACTAAAATACATGAATACTGGTCAAGCTCAAATAAGATACTGCTATTAAATAAAACTGCACCTTTTTATAATGCTGACAGTTACTACACAAATTATTATCGTCCGCTCACAACTATCATGGGCAGTGAAACGACTCTAGATGATCCAATACCAGATCAAGTAGATGATGACTCGGTACCTCCAGTCACACCTAATGCAAAAATACCACCTATCACGGTGCTAAAGAAAAGCGCTAAATATATACATGATATACATGATGATTCGTCAATAGCTTTATAGTGGCTTTACAGTGGCTCGAATCACGAAGATTCGGTTTTGTGGTTTACAGTGGTATTTTAGAATCACGAACAGCTGTTGTTTGCTTTGATTATACATACAAATGTAACGTTGTGGCTAATTGTGATAATTAAAATGGACATTTTGTGAAAAATATATGATTAAGAACAATTTGGAGTGTATGCAAATAATACTTGCAGCATCCTTTTTCATTACTGCTACTCATTTTATTAATATTTGAAGAAAAAATTACAATTTAAAATTTTCTTCAAATTGTTTTGTGCAATGATCAGCTGTTTTATGTGCAGCGCGCAAAAAAACGAAGAAGAAGACACATGACAATCACAAAAAACGACGAAATTATGAAAATGCTGCCAACCTATATGGAAGAATTGCCCAGCCCTGTTAAGACTGACCATTCAAAAAAACCGAATCTTTGCGAATCTATTTGGAGATTAGAATTTCACAATCGAATCTCTCTACAACAACAACCCCTAATTTTTGTCATTTTCCCTGTTGTTGTTGTCAAATGAGACTCGAATCATTGTCGCATCTTCATAGATTCGAATCTTCGCTCACTGTAAAGCCACTATAACTCAACGCAACGGCAGCTACCAGCGCAATATCAACACCACTAGCGCTCCTAGTAACGCTACAAATATTCAAGTTTCGCCGAGTTTGAGTGCAACTAAAGGCAACCAAAGCGGCAATACCTTCAGCCAAAGTCGCTTGCCTGCTCTGAGTTATAGGAACGCTTTTATCGGCGAAAGAGTACCACCATCATACAACACGGCAACAGCGGAAAATTCATCTGCTGATCTGTTCACGTTCAAAGAAATAAGCTGTATTACGTCAGGGCAAACTTCAAAGATGTACAAATAAGAGTGAGTAATTTAATGTAATCACACAACTAGTACTCAAATATGGCATGGAATATACGTGCCGTTCGATTAAAAAGATTAGTATTTATAGATTTTCTAACTAAAAACAATATTCACATATGTCTTGTTTGCGAAACATAAATCACACATAAGGACATTTTCACTATCCCCAATTATATGGTACACAAAATGACTGTTTCACCAATAGAGTTGGTGGATTAGCAATAATTGTCAAGAAAACCATTAAAAACAAACAAATTACTAACATAAGCACCCACTTAATCGAAAACGTAGGTATAGAAACTAGTATTGACCCGGAAAACTCCTTTAAAATTGTCTCGGTCTACTTTCCTGGTCCATCGGCTAAATGCCGATGTAGTATGTATTCCTTCTGATATATTGAAGCATAAAAAGGACATGTTTAAATCTGACTTTAACTTTACACTCTCTCGTACTAAGCGGTACTACGTCGTAGGAGGTGACCTTAACTGTAGGAACAGGCTATGGAACTGTGAAAGGGCAAACTTTTGGGGAAACATTCTTCATGAGTTATTTTATTTTATATATTGTTGACAATATGGTTAACTATCTGATGCAGGATATAGATGAGGGAATAGTATAATCCGTGCCCAGGAAGCAAAACAATATATCCGAAATCTACCAGTTAATATTACCAATCTAATCTCAAACAGAAACACTGCACAAAGAATTTGAATTAGGACTAGGCAACCAATTTTTAAAACTAGGGTTAATTACTTAAACCGTGAAGTCCGGCATAAAATGTTTGAACTGAATAATGTTAGCTGGAACCACAAGCTGTCCAAACTTAAAAGTAACTCTAAGCCCTTTTGGAAGATAACAAAAACGGTTAAAAACAAAAAACGGTACATTCTAAGTTTTCGCTATAACGATCAAAATTTCTCGACTGGAAACGATAAGGTTAACCTCCTAGCAGACGTTTTTGAACTAAAACACCTGTTTTGAAGAAGGATAATATTTTTTATCCACCGTTTTGTAAAGACACTTCAATTTGTATTTAACTTTACTTTATTTACATTTCATCTATATTTCTAATTTGTTTTCTTTTATATTATACACTTTGAATTGTCCGTTAGCCACTGTACATATATTACAAAGGTTATATGCAAGTGTGATTTCCTTAAAGAGTTGTTGCTACTATTGTTGTTGTTGTTGTTTAAATCGAAATTGCCTTGCGCGTCGTCGCGTGCAATCAGCTTTGTGTTTTGTCACCAACAGATTATTGGACATTCTCCTTTGCCCTATCAGAGTCTGAAGCTGCATTCGACCAGGCGCGTTCGATCAAATGTCAGCCTCAAATCCTCTGCTCCCGACAACACCATTTAACTGAGGATTTCTATGATTCTGAAACCTCAATATCAGTAAAAATTTCACTGTGTGACCTGCGATTCCAAGAAATTAACACAATTGATTTCCCTCTAACAGTATAAAATAACAAATCCTCTGGTTATGACCAAATTCCAAATATTTGCCTTAAAAACCTACCTTCAACTTGGAAAATCGCAAAAATCATCTCCGTCCCTAATCCAAGTAAACCACCTGATTCACCAGAAAACTATCGACTATCGATTCTCAAGAATTTTAGAAAGAATAATTAAAACCAGATTAAATCGTCATTTAAAGAACAATACTACATTTTCGCACTGTGAATGACCAGCTTATAACGGTGTGGCCGCAGGTCTGCAATTTTCAATGCCATGGCGTTTCAATAAATCCTTGATGTATTGCGTCTGAACCAAGTTAATCTCACCTAGTTCTTCTTCACGTTGAATCTCCATACCAAGAAACAATTCCAACGGACCCTGTCAACACATTCAAAAGCTCTTGAAATGAGTGCCTTAATGTTGACTAAATCTTGTTTCGACTTGCATGCTATAATGAGATCATAAACATAAACCAGTCTTAGTACCAGATTACCTTCTTTCTGTTGTCTATATAAGCATGGCTCGTTGTCCAACGAACAAAAACCAATACCGCGTAAAACACCATCAATCTTAGAGTTCCACTCTTTTCCTGACTGCTTTAGCCCATAAATGGCCTTTTTAAGTAACAGAACTTTTCCTGGCTGACTGTCATCTGCATATCCCTCTGGTTGTCTCATATACACAGTATCCTTAAGATCACTGTTAAGGTATGTGGTGCACACATCCATCTGATGCAGATACAGCTTTAATTCAGCAGCCATCGCTAATACCAACCGCATGCTCTCCAGCATACCGACATACAGGTGCAAATGTTTCAATATAGTTAACACCGTACTGTTGCGAGCATCCCTTTGCAACCAAACGCGTCTTGAAACGTTCTACCTTGCCCTCTGCGTCCCGCTTTAGACTATACACCCATTTGCAGCCAACAGCTTTCTCCTTCCTTGGTGTCTCAGTTAACACCCAGGTTTGATTTATCATCAAAGCGTCATACTCCTTCTGCATTGCATCTCGCCACTCTGATGCATGCTCCCTGTTAATTGCTTCATTGTACGACGTTGGAATCGATACATCCCTAGCAACCAAAGTACCATGTATGTTGTATTGCTTCCGTGGACGGCTGTCCTGTGCGAAGCAATTTGGGCCTGCGGGGGCCTACACGCTCTGTTGATGCATCTCTTTCACCTTGTTCTTCCGCACTTTCATTATCGTCGTTGTCACCGACGTCCTCAGCTTCATTGACCTGTGCATCATCATTGCTAATGGCCATTGTCATTTTATCATTGCTTTTGTCTATTGACAAATTAAAAGTAATAGGCTCGCCACCAGTCTGCTGCTCATCAAACATAACATCGCGCTTCTCGACAACTTGTCTCTTCTCAGTATCATACAACCGATACGCCTTGGCTGATCTCGAATACTCAACCATGCGATACTCTTGGCCTTTTGGTTGAAACTTGCTCTTGTGGTGACCTTTGTCAAGCGACACTGCAACAGAAGCAAAAACTTTTAAATGACTGATTGATGGTTTCTTACCTGTCCACGCTTCCATGGGTGTCATGTTGCTAAGAGCACTTGTGGGTGACCGGTTTCTCAAATACACAGCTGTGTAAATAGCCTCAGCCCGCAAAGCCTCGCCTAGCTTAGACTGCACCAACAAACATCTTGACATCTTTACCAATGTCCGATTAGCCCTTTCTGCCACGCGTTTTGTTGCGGTGTATATGCAGCTATCAGTTGTCGTGCAATGCCGTTTTCTCTTAACCGTCGAATATTCTGTTCACATATTCACGACCGTTGTCGCTACGAATACACTTGAGTTTCTTTCCTGATCCCAGGTTCCACCAACTTCTTAAAATCAACAAACTTCTCAAAGACCTCGTCTTTACGTTTTAAGAAATACACAAATAAGCGTCTAGATTTGTCGTCAATAAACGTCAAGACATATTTTGCACCACCAACTGATATAGTTTCAAAAGGACCACACACATCACTGTGCACCAATTCCAACAACTCGGTCGCACGGTTATTAGTTGCATTTGGGAAAGGCTGCATGTGTATCTTGCTGACCATACATGTCTTACATGCCATCTTAGATGAAAAATCAGCCTTTTCCAATCCTTTCACCATATTTTTTTTAGCAGCTTCCGTTAAACTAGAGTAGTTCAAATGACCATACCTTATGTGCCACAAGATTCCGTCGTTCCCAATTGCAGCAAAACACTTACTTTGCTTTCCACCAAACATGTACAGGCAACCAGCTTCCTTGACTTTCAATATACACTCGCCATTTTTCACAACCTTGGTACAATTGTTCTCAAAACTAACACTGCAACCGTTTTTAACTGCTTGACTCACAGACATGAAATTGCCTTTCATGCTTGGCACAAACAGCACATTGATCAAATTCAATACACACAAATCTATTTGCAGTTTTACTTCGCCTTTGCCTTCTGCTTGTAAGAAACAAGCGTCAGTCAAACCAATCATTTCTGTGTGTTCTTCGAATTACGTGACCAAATCTCTATCACAACACATATGACTAGTCGCGCCACTGTCTAGACACCACATCGAACGATCAAAACTAATGGCATTCAACATACCTAACAGACTGCTTTCCTTTTTTTGCTCTCTTTGCGCTCATTCTTTGTTCCTTCGTTGGTACATTGCTTTTATGTGCCCACGCTCACCACACTTACAACAAACAACGTTTTTGCTATTCCTCTTTGCTTGTGTGTTCTGTCGTTGGTGAACTGATGCAGCTGCAAATGCTTGAGCGTTCTCTTTCACATTAACACTGCCCTTCCGTACCCTTCTTCCTTCAAATTAATACAAAGAATGTCGAATGCTGGAAGAAGATCACGCGTCTCAATGGCAACAACAAAGTTTTCGTACTCACTTGGCAGACTAGATAACAGAATGATGACTCGTAGCTCATCGCTCATCTCTATTCCCGATACCACGCTCCATAGCTCCGAATGCACCAGGACACTACTCATCTGGCCACTCCAGGTATCATAATTACTTTTCTCCACTTTTTCTATATTGTGTAACGCACTCATAGAGATTCAATTTTAAAATAAACAACTTTTATATTATTTGCCGACGCAAGTCGTTGCCTGGGCCCATAACCTGTTGTTTTTAAAGTTTATTAGCGACTAAATTAATTCGTACAAAAAGAGTAAAAGAAATAACAAAAAGTAAACGATCATAAATGTTGCATTGCAGCGTTCAAACATGTTCTAACATTTTTTCAACAATTTTATTAATATTAAAAAAAAAAAACAATTTAAAATTTTCTTCAAATTGTTTTGTGCATAATCAGTTGTTAAAGTCGAGAGTGATCAGAAAAAGGCAGATATGACCAAAAACTTGGCAGCACTGCCGCAGAGTGACCAATGTCATTACCGAGTTCAGCTCAGTGTGAATGCACTATAACAATATACTGCCAGCAGCACAATTTGGGTTCAGACCAAATTTTGTGAAAAAACAACTCAATATTAAAAAATCAGTTGGAATTTTAACTTTAGATGTTCAAGCCGCTTTTGATACGGTATAGCATAACGGTTTGATCCATAAACTAATGAGAATAAACACACCTACTTACCTCACTAAAACAATCCAAAGTTTCCTATCTGACAGATTCTGCCACGTCTCTATGGATGAATTTCAATCTGTTAGAAAATTGATATGTGCTGGTATCCCTCAGGGTTCTGTACTACGGCCTGTCTTATATAATATTTATGCACATGACATTCCAATGTTTGAAGGCTGCATAACATACATTTTGCAAATGACACTATACTCTTCAGGTGAATCCAGCCATGCGATTCTTTCCATATCTGGTTTTTTCAGCCAATGGAAAATAAAGCTAGATGCTAAACAAAATCTAATGCAATTTACTTCTCTAAGAAGCGAAAACAATGTTTTCTACCCAATTCTGAGTTGCAACTGAATGGTTGTAGCATCAAATGGAAGAATTTTATCCGATACCTTGGCCAGGGGCGGACGCAGCGTGGGTTTTGAGATACAAAACCGAAATGTGAATAAAAATTGCAAGATTCTTGAAGTGAAACTTCTTTAGCGGCGCTGGGCAAAAATTTTGAGTGAAAAAATAAAAATCCTCACGTTTTTTCGATTCTGTATCTCATGAACCTCACTAGGTAGAGACTTAATCACTAAAACACCCAATTTTTTCTGCTTACGTTACTGACCTTGGCCTCTTTCTCGACAAGAAGCTTATCTTCATAAAGAAAATAGGTAAAACCATCAATAAGGTCAATAAAACCGTTTCCATCCTTTATCCGTTTATAAACCGCAGATCCCAGCTATTAATCCAAATCATATTTAAAATGATTCTTGCACCTATAATGTTGTAAACTACAGGTTGCATAAAACAAAATATTAAAAATGATTCTCAATCTCCCATTCCGAATTAAGTGCCAGCCATATATTGTAGTTGTAGCTCTAGGTTTAAGTTACTTAGTAAGTTTTTTGTGTGTTCCATTTTTTCTTAATCATCCCTTTTTAACCTATTTAGTTATTATATACATTTTTCAGCTGTAAAGATAGTTAATAAGTTCTATAACTCTGTATAATCCATAAATATAGCGCTAGCTTTAAGCAATAATTGTTATTTTTTGGGCAATAAGGCAAACATGAATAAATAAAGAAATATAAAAATAAATATGCTTATTTTTTATCGGATATAAATACTAATTAATTTATATACATACTTTTATATACATACTAGCGATCTGCGTGGCTTCACTCACAACTTAAGTCGAATAGAATGAACTCGATTTGAATTGAATTGAGTGAGAGCGAGGCACACAATAAATGAATATATATGCGAGTGTGTTTTGAGTTTGACAGCAGTCGGCATTCTGTGAAATGAGTTAGAATGAATTAGCGTGCAAAACGAAATGAAAACTTCGTCATAGCCAAAGACATTCGAATTACTCAAATCATTGTATGCCCACTTTGTGTATTCTTTCATTTCTTTTGTTGTTTTTTTCCATTGATTTTTCTTTCTTCTTTTCCTTACGCTCAGCAAATCAACAACAACCCTTCGTTTTGTTTTAAGAATTTTTTTTTTTTAATTTAACAAATTTAACAGGAGACTTATATACTAAACAAAACTAATAATAATTTTTAGCTATAAACTCTGTGTTCAGGCTATGTCTAAAGTAAAAAATAAATAATAAATGCTAATCGTTATTATACGAACTTTATGAATTTGGGGCTGAAAAAATTAACAGAAAAAAATTGCTTTAAGAAATCAAGGGTATAAGATAAAAGACAGGATAAAGGGAATTGGGAGGAAATTATATAGCGGCTGGAGCTAAAGCCATCAATATTTTTTAGCTGTATTAGTTGAAACTTTTTTGTCCCTTTTTGAGATTCAAGTTTCAAATCTGGAGTTGGAGGTAGATAGAACATTTTAATTTGTGTAACCTCTCGTAAATATGTGATTATAGGAACTTAGTCATTGTTTTGAATATAACCGTTTTTATTTAGATATAAAAATATTTCGGGAGGTGTATATTCATTAGCTAATGCATTTTCAAAATATGAGTCGCTTTCGTAATAAGATGCTATAATCAGTTATGGGAGTCATCATCCAGGCAACGACAAATATGTTTCCTGGTGAGATTTATCCAAAAAAAAATCAACAACATCAGCTGACATGTATAATTTTTATTAGAGAAAAATTTCGTAAAGCCGCTTTCTGGCCGCTTATATAGGGAGGTGCAAGACCTTAAAAACCTACGTTCAAGTTTCCTTATGCTTTCCATATAGGACGGGGATATATTGCACCAAATTGAGCAGCCATAAGTCAATATCGGTCTAACAAGTGTTTGATACATTATAACTTGAGAGCATACTTGAAGACAAAAGTTTTTTGTAGGAATGAAAGGCTCTATTGGTTTTAGCAGTTTGCACATTGACGTGTTTATTGAAGTAAAGGAACTTGCCTAGGAAAATGACTGAATTGTCTCCAACTTTAACGTGAAAACGTTTTTATAATTTGGTATACATGCCACAAACAGAATTTTCAGAATTTTTTGAAAATTGTCGCCTTTGTTTTTAACATATCTCGTGACTCAAAAGTCGTAGCGCCAAGTAATTTGTATTTTCTGAAAAATTGTTTTGTGGTGCAGCGTGAAAGAGGTTGTCATGGTGCGCTTATGTCAACAATGGGGAGGGGCGTTCAAACAGGCATCAAAAATTGAGAAAAGTCTTTTTCTTTTAAAGTGTATTGCTTGAGGAGGGATCTTTTTTATTGTGTTCGTTATAGGCTAATTAGAAGAATGTGAAAGAAAATTTTTGGAAAATCCACCGGGAAAGTGAAAAATTTCGACTTTTTGTATAATTATTATTTTTAAAATACAGTGTCATTAAAAGTAAGACGTGTCCCTTAGGAAGAAAGAAAGAATGAAATAGTCAAAGCAGACATAAGTTAGGATGTATATGTGAGTACGTGTATGGGCAAGCATCGTATGCCTTTGATGATGTGCAAAGGGGGAAGAGAATAAAAAGAAATAGTCAAAGCAGACTTAAGTTGTATGTGCGAGTGTGTATGGGCATTTTCAATGATCGCGTCGTTTACAAATTTCGTAAATTCAGTTAATTTTTCTTTTATTTTTATTTAAATAAATGTGTTATATTTTAATAAATAATACTAAGTATATACGATATGAGTAAATATTTAATTTTTTAATAAATATTCAATATTTTAATAAATCTTTACTAATATTATAAAGAGGAAATGTTTGTATTTTTATTTGTAATGAATAGTCTCAAAAACTACTTTACCTATTTTAAAAATTCTTTCACCTATAGAAAGCTGTATTTTAAGCTCTGTTTTTTTTTTTAAGAAAATTGTGGATCTCTACGAAAATTACAATAGTTATCAAAAATCTATACTATTTAACAAAAATTTCGTACGTTTTTCGTTGTTCTTACATTGCTGCTTCATTAATTTAGTTGTATTGTTGTTGTTGTTGTATTTGTTCCTTATCATTTATTAACTACTGTGTGAGAGTAGTTCTCTTCTTTCTGAATATGATGTTCACTAAGAGCGGGACAATAGAGAGACAGTGTGTTTCGCCCAAAGATGTGCAATGAAAGCAAGGCAAAAACGCACTCTTGAACGTTTAAAATAAAATGTGAAGCAACGCTGAGCGAAAGAGAGGGACTGTGGGTCTCAAAGCAATCACGACGGGCGAACGATACCAAAGCTATAAAAAAACATAAGTATATAGACTGGACTGACTCTTTAAAAGGGAACTCTTCTTCTTATTTTAAATTTTGGCAACACATACCATACGATTCATTCAAATCATACAAAAATTGAATGAAATACCTCGAAAAACATTTGGCGCTTCGAATCGCTTCTAAGACCAATTCAGATAATAGTAGTCGTTGATCGAGCGTGGTAAGGCGTTGGTATAGTAAATGCACAACAACATCAATAATACGTCAGAGGTCGCGTCACCGGTTCAATTCCCAGTTTTTAGAAGTTTTTTTTTTAAACATGTTATATAAAATAGAAATACAAAATACAACAAAAAAAAAAAAAAATACAATTTATGTATGTCCCTTCAAAAACTAACTTTCACAACTACGATCATCGTCTCATCGCATTAAGCATTGAGTCTCATCTATACTAATATTATAAAGAGGAAATGTTTGTATTTTTATTTGTAACTAGCAAGCCGCCCCGGCTTCGCACGGGTAGATAGATAGAAAGATGAATTAGTACTTCATTTGGACAAATAAAAAACAACAATTCCTTACACAAAGTTTTTTTATTGGAACCACCTCACCAGCGTGGAACTTTAGTTTCCATAAATAAAACATTATTTTGATAAAATAACCTTGACATACCTGCCCAGCAGTAGAGCCGTTGGTGAGGTGGTTCCTATAAACAAATTTTAGTGTAAGGAAGTGTTGTTTTTTATTTGTCCAAATGGAGTACTAATTTAAAATAATAATTTATCTATCTACCTGTGCGAAACCGGGGCGGGTTGTTAGTATTTTATAAACATATAAAGGTGCTTCATGACCACACAGCACGACGAACGAACGTACGATCAAATATGAAGCGAATAATAGAAGAGAACAAAAGTCAATGCTTGCACTCTCTGTCTTCTCCGTAAACAACATAATTTTCCTTAAATATTTTATGTACTTTTAATTATTATTTAGAAAATAAAATGTGAGTAAAACACACTACGCTAAAAACAGAATAACAGAAACATAATATTCAAACCGTACGTGTTTGTGTGGCGCTAAAAATTTACTCTGTCTGTCTGCTCTGTTTACAAAAGTATTTGGATTATTTGATAGATTATCTTTAGTCAATGATATTTACATAATATATTCAATACATTGTATGGAAGACTATCATGGTGTAAGAAATAAAGGTGGTGCCAATTTTTTACCGCTATGTGTCGATCTCTGCAAATGGTCCTTGTAACTTAATTTTTACGCTGCACAACACTATCATATGTTCATTGTTTACATGTTATATAGCGCGGTTACATTGCTTCAAATTAGGCGTTTAAAAACTAGGTGTTTACACTGTTTTTTTTTATGCAGTCAGGTGTTTTTTGTTTTGGTTATACATACAAATAGAACGTTTTGGCTAATTGTGAGAAATTAAAATGGAAATTGTGAGAAAAATACATGGTTAAGAACAATCCGCATTGCATACAAATAATTCTTGCAACTTCCTACTTCAATCCTGCTACTTATTTTAATTAAATTGTAAAAATAAAATTACAATTTAAAAATTACCTCTAATTGTTTTGTGTAATGATCAGCTGTTTTATGTTTACCACGCAACGAAAACAGACAAAAAAAAATTTACTAAAAAGGCAGAAATTTCCCAAAACTGCTGCAGGGTGACCAGTCGACAGTTGTTTAAAATGTAGTTTTTTTCAACAGTTTAAAGACTCCTTCGATTTCTACAACAACAACCTTCAATTACGTCACTTTTCCCCGCGGTTATTGTAAAAAAACAACAGTTTTTTAAACTGTTTCAGAAATAAAAACAGTTTTTTCACCAGTCTAACAACGCTAATAATGTGCATATTTAACTGCCTAGGTACAACAAAAATAGGTCTTTTAGACTAATCAACAGAAGTCGCAAAGATACCGCTAGGCTCCAAGCGGTTTTTACTGGTCACTGGTGTGTTGGAACACACGCGGAGAGACTGGGTATCCCCTACAGGAGCCTATGTAGGAGTTGTGGTGGCGTGGAGAAAGCTGTATCACTCACGCACTTTCTATGTAAATGCCCAGCACTGACGAGGGCAAGGAACAAGTTCCTGGGCAATTACTTTTTAGGAAAAGTGTCGGACTGTTCGGTCACATGTCCGGGTGACCTTCTCAAATACCTAAACTCAACGGGATGGGTTTAGCTATACTGATTGTGTTTGGCGAGGAAGTGGTTCCAAAACGGCACTTAATTGCTAATTGTGGCTTGTTAATGGAGTATACAAGTCAGCCACTGTAACCAACCAATTCCCTGAAAAGTCACCAGGAGTGCGACCGTTTAGTAAGAAAACCCCGTTGTGGTCCATGAAGCTGCATAGATACTAGCCGCGCACATTTAAAGTCTTATATAGCGAGCCCCTTTTTTTATTTAGGCTACAGGTAATTGCCGGAAATAATAGCCAATTTGATTCGAAGCCTACTCGGGCGTATTATAATTGGAATGGAGCCATGCTTGGCAGACAAGTCATCAAACATATTTTCCAAGGAATCTAACGTTGTAATTATATTACTAGAAGGCTTAAAATACACGTTGCGTGAAGACCCTCACTATTTTCATTCATACAACAATTTTCAACGTTTTCGACATCTCGTGAATACCAAAGACTATAAGCATGGTGTAAGAAAACAATTTGACGCCAATTTGGCTTGTTACGCTCTCAAAATTCGCTCAATTTCATATTTTAGTAAATAAGTATCATCACACCACATGGTGTAAGAAAACAAGGTGCCGCCAATTTTTTACAGCTATGTGTCAATCTCTGCAAATGGTCCTTATTTCTTAATTTTTACGCTGGACAACACTATAATATGTTCATTGTTTACATATGTTATAATGTACATATTTAACTGCCTGCAAATTGTATGAAACATACATAATTTTATTGTTTTATTGTTTAATTCAGTATTTTATTCAATTTATTGTATGTCCTACATTAGTTATTCACTATTTTATTTTAATAATATTATTTTCAAAGCGCAAACAATTGATTTCATAACACTAATTTTTACATTTTCAATGCATTTTCACGTTGTGTTCAACACTAAACACGTGTTTTTCAGCATTTTAATACACTGATGATACTTATTTACTAAAAAATGAGATTGAGCGAATTTTGAGAGCGTAACAAGCCAAATTGGCGTCACCTTTATTTCTTACACCATGAAAGACTATGAAATAAACAAGACAGCACAAGTCGCTCACAAAGAGCGATCATCTTCTCTTTTCTTATTTCAAATTTCGCCATACCCAACAACAAATTCTGTGTAATCTCAAAATCAAAATCAATCAATCAAAATTACACACAACAACAACACACCCGCAATTACAACAGTTGCATTTTCGCTTTTCTCTTCAATTATATGTGCTCATTGAGTGAGCGAATTTCAAGTACTCGTATGCCTTTTATTTGTGTGCCCTACACGACGCCGATCACGCATATTAATTAGTGTGCATTTCGCTGAGACTTTGCTGGCCTATGTCATATAAATCAATACGGTATTTAACCCAATTATTTAAATTATTTATTATAATTAAATTATTAATTATATGCTTTCAAAACTAACATTGCATCTTCAATAATTTAATACATTAGTAATATTGTATTATACAACACAACTCTAATAATTATTTTAAAATTTGATTTCTAACATATTGTGCAGCAGTTTCACTTCAATAGTGTACTTATATAGGTGAGGCAGATCACTTTGAGGCGCAAAGAATTTAAAAAAATATATGTTTTACAAAAGACGACTTGGTTGATACGTACATGTAAACATATGTTATGGACAGAATCGATATCCGACAATTGAACTACTACTAATTTCTACAGTTTACAAATTACTGAATTAGTTGACTGATATTATATGTACTCGTACATGTGTAGACTAATATCGAAAAAATCTGCACTTGCGACTTTGCTTTAACCCTGGAAGGTCATGCTTCGTCGAATCGACAAAGCCTGTTTACATTTTACCATTTTTTTGCTTTATTTTTGTTCGTTTTGTTTTTATCTGATATACAATAGCTTCAGTCGGTTGATAATCTCTTCTTGTAGCAGATTTGCAGCTCAATACGGATTGTGTAAGTTGGTTTTTGATAAATATGCGTCGTCGAAACGACGAAGCATGAACTTTATGGGACTTTTTAAATTTTAACTTTTGTTTTTATTTTTGTTTAGTTTTGTGAATTTACGGAAGTTGAAATCAAAATGAGTGCAACAAAAAGTATGAACGACGATAAAATACAAAAATTGCTTGCGACATGTTATGATGATTATGTTTTGGACGATGATGATAATTTAGATGACAACAAAGAACAATTAGACACAGAAAATAATCAAAACGTGTATTTTGAAGAAGCAAGTTCATCGGAGGATATAAGCGACATAGATGAAGACGATATACCTTTGAACATTTTAAATGCCAAATCAAGTATAATTTCGGTTAGTAAATCAATTTTGCGTGGAAAAAATAACCACAAGTGGTCTGCAGAAAAAGGAAAGTCCTTTCGCCGTGGGTTCAATATTGTACATTAGCTCGAGGACCAACGCGAGAATGCAAAAATAAAATGGACCCACTGTAGTGCTTTCAAATGATTATAAGGGGTAGCGTAAAAGTCTGCACACCCTTGTGAAGTTCTCGTGACGGGGCGAGTGGAAGCTGCCCTTCGTAATAAGCTTTCCCAAATCCAAGAGCGTCTGTTCCCATATTGGACGGCTTCTTGGTCTACGTCTGAACCTGATAGGCCGGCAGTAATATAAGCCTGGCGGTAGGCCTAAAACGCGTAGATGAACGATCCTCGTCACGTCGCGCTGGGAGTCTCCGAATCGTTGGTAGTTTTTCCGCTAATGAAGGTATACCCGTTCCTGACTATTACGGCCCTCCCCCCTGCACACGATGCGCTGGCAAACTAAAACAAGAAATGTCGAATTTTTCCGGGAAGAATACCACTACGGCAATGGCCAACTTGGTTGCTACAAGTTCATCTGGAGATTTGGCCTTCAGGCGGAGCAACAAGATGTGCCGCTCGCCTCCAAGAAAGGCCGAAGATCCACAAACGATCCCGTGGGAGGTATCCTGCGCAAATGAAGTGCCCTCTCCTTTTAAAGTAGGATCAGAAATTGTGCCAGAGGTGGTAATCACAAATGCTGCAGTGGAGAATACGCCGTCGGCACAAGTGAATGAGGATGTAGAGGTAAAGGAGAAAGAGGGGTTGTTGCATTAGGTGAACCTATTTCAGTTTCTGCTAGGCCGACTAAGTCGAAATCACCTCAGCCAAGCAAGACGACGGTTGATGACAGTAGGCAAGTAGAGGAGGATTGTCCGGAGGAACAGCATACAGCAAGCACAATGAGGAAATTGGAGCAGCTTGCCGTGATGATGGAGAAGCAGCGGCACGTTAAAAACGAGATGAGAGAGCTGTTAGCTACGGCAATAAGGCTTCACAGAGACGAAGTTAACAAAAAGTTGCATCCTGTCCGGCTAGCAGTGAGCGTCGCCACGGTCGGTGTACAGACAGATGGGAGAGCACAGGTGAAGTGTGCGGTTAGCGTAAATGTAGCGAAGGAGGATCCACCCTCTGTAAAGATATCAGGTATAAATAATAATCCTGATAGCGGCAGTGTACATTGAGGGTTGCAGATGAAAACCCTAAGCCAAAGGAAAATAAATGACAAGTAGCTGAGCATCGGAAGAAGCGTGAAAAAAAGACGGAAACGCAGCGACCATTCCCTGAAAGTAAGGGTGGGGCACCTTCCAAGCCACCACCTAAAAAAGTTGAAGTAAGGTCTCGCTGAACACGGCCCGATTCTCTATTCATTACTAAAGCGTCGGAGTTATCCTATGCAGACATCCTAAGGAGAATAAAAGGGAAACCTGAGCTCCAGAAAGTTGGCTACAACGTTAGCAGGATACGCAGAACGGCCAAGGGAGAAATTCTTCTCCATCTTTCTAAGAAGGGTAGCGCACAGACGGAAGCCCTAAAGGAGGAGATTAAGGAAGCCCTGCAGAGCTGTGCAACGGTGAAATCGCTTTCCCAGCTAGAAGTTATAGAATGTCGTGATCTGGATGAAGTAACAGAGGCAGAAGAATTGAGGGCAGCCATTAATAGGAAATTTCCTGCAATCAAGCCCAGCAGCTTTGCCATTAAAGCAATGAGATTTGCTAGAAATGGGACGAAGACAGCAAATATAACCTTACCGGTCAAGCAGGCAAAATCTCTGCTTAATGCGGGATCGTTGAAGGTGGGTTAGGCTCGTTGCCGTCTGAGACAACATATAAATCCCACAAGATTCTTCAAGTGCTTAGAGTATGGCTACATTGTGAGAGGATGCAAGAATAGTGCGGACCGCTCAAAATTATGCCTGAGATGTGGAGCTGAAGGATATGTTGCAAAGACATGTCGGGAAAATCCCACGTGTCTTATTTGCCCGGAAGGTAAGAATACACATGCTTCTGGGAGTTATAAGTGTGAAGCCTTTAAAATGCTAGGCATGATTAAGTGTCTGCAGCTTAACCTAAATAGGTGAAGTGCAGCGCAGGACTTACTCTCCCAAACAGCCATAGGCAGGAAGGCTGATGTACTACTGGTTATTGAGTTCCATAGACCGAAGGAAGACTTAAATGTGTGGACGCAGGATGTTAGTGGCAAAGCAGCTATCTGGCTACAAGGCAATGCTTCCTTTGAGCATAGAGTCCCCTGCTCGTATGATGGTTTCATTTTTGCCAAAATACGGGGTATTCCTTTTTTGCAGTTGCTACACATCGCCAAACGTCAGTCATGATTCATTTGATGACTTCCTGGATAGACTGGTTAGTGCTGCGAGGCATAGATCCCCACTCATAATCGCCGGTGACTTTAACGCATGTGCGGTGGAATGGGGTTGTACTAGCACCAATATGCGCGGACGGTCTGTTTTGGAAGCATTTGCATCACTGGATATGGTTCTACTTAATAGGGGCAACTCAATCACGTTTGACAACGGGAGAGGCAGTTCGGAAATAGATCTCACCTTCTATAGCACATCGATTGCCAGTGCTATAAAATGGGAGGTTACAGATGTCATCAACCATAGTGATCATCTTGCGATACAAATTTGTATTTCCCTTCAGGCAAGGTTCACTATATCAAGATTGAGATTGAGGAAGCGGGCCCTGGGTATCGCTTGGAAAACTTTGAAGCTGGATAAGGAAACTCTGGACTTGTTTATTTCTGAGTTTGAAGTAGCGCCTGGTAATGCGAGTCAGCAATCCGGGCAACTTATGCAGGGCCTCAGAAGGATGTGCGATGGCTCTATGCCTAGGAAGACTAGAAGCAATGGCAGGAAACCTAAATACTGGTGGACTGATGAAATAGCGGAACTTCGCTCGCAGTGCCATCAATTACGGAGAAGATTCCAGCGCAGCAGAAGGAAGAATCCTGCTTCTCACGATACTCTTCTCTTCCTCGACGAATTTAGGCACAAGAAGTCTCTACTAAGCAAGGAAATCTGCAGGAGCGAGCGAAATGCCTTTTGCAGACTGATAGGAGAAGTGGATCAGAATCCTTGGGGCAGCGCTTACAAAATTGTTACGCGCAAGTTCAATGGACTCAAGGCATCAGTTCCTTCCTCCGCCTCGCTAATGGAAAAAATAGTAGCCGCCCTCTTCCCACCAAGAGGATTGTTGAAGATACTTCAACCACTTGAGGTTGCAGATGAGAATGTGCTCACTATCACCACTCTTGAGCTAGAAGCGGCTTTGAGTAGGGTGAAGGTAAACAAATCACCTGGGCTAGATGGCATTCCTAATGTCATCCTTAAGAGAGCCATTGCAGCGAAACCTCACATTTTCTGCGAGGTTTTCTCAAGGTGCATGAGAGAAGGACTCCTCCACAAATGCTGGAAGAAGCAACGGCTGGTTCTCATCCCGAAAGGAAACCTGCCCCCAGAGTTACCATCTTCGTATAGGCCCCTGTGTCTCCTGAGTACCACTGGGAAAATGTTTGAACGGATTATTTGCATCACATTGCAGCAGTACACGGAGTCGCCAAATGGTCTGGCTGAAATTCAATTTGGCTTCAGGCCGAGAAGGGGTACCGTAGGACCAATCCAAAAGGTCTGCGGCATTGCAAGGGAGGCCTTAAATGGCACTAAATGACTTAGCGGTGACAAGAAGTATTGCGCAGTGGTCACACTGGACGTAAAAAAGCCTTCAACTCTGCAGATTGGAGCTGCATCATAAACGCGCTAAGCATTTTGGACATACCGTGTTACCTAATCCGGATAGTAGTGTCATATTTCAGAGAGAGTATCCTGGTCTGTGACTCGGAAGAAGGCACTAAGACATTTGACATTACTGGAGGTGTCCCTCAAGGTTCGGTACTAGGTCCAATTCTGTGGAATGTCATATATGATGGCATTCTGCGGATTTGTAAACCCGATGGAGTGGAGATCGTCGGATATGCGGATGACATTGCTATTGTCATGGTAGCAAAGACTCTGAGAGATCACATCCAAAATAGAGAGGACAGTAACAGCGTCGAGGAGATGGCTAACACAGAATCACCTTGGTCTGGCGGAGCATAAGACCGAGTTGGTTCTTATGAGCTCCAGAAAAAAGGTGGAAACACTCTCGGTGAGAATTGGGAGCCATTCTATTGAGTCGAGGCCTTGCATCAAATACCTGGGTGTACTCTTGGACCATCGACTATGTTTCAAGTGGCACTGAAACGAGTCAGCCAAAAAAGCAGCTGCTATCACACAAAAACTGGTCAGGATTCTCCCAAACATGGGGGAACCCAGACAACAATCTCGGGTTCTGTTAGGTTTGGTGAGTAAATCCATACTGCTTTATGCGGTTCCAATCTGGGCCGGGGCACTTGCAACCAAGTCATACCTTCGTGGTATAAGGAGTTCTCACAGGGTTGCTAACCTCAGGATCTGTAGGGCGTATCGCACAGTGGCAGATGCAGCGGGGGTACTTGCAGGCAGACTGTCAATCGATCTGGAAGCCCTGGCTGCCAGGGACAAGTATATCGCACGGGCATCCTCTCAGGTAGCAGACATGGAGGAGATTAAGTCCAGATACCTGAACATTTGGCAGCACAGGTGGAGTAGGGCAGAGTCGCGGAGGATACACCAGCTTATCCCAGATATTAAGAATTGGCTTAAGCGTCGTTCTGGTGATGTGAAGTTCGAATTTACTCAATTCGCAACTGGCCATGGCTGTTTCAGGCATTATCTCCACAGGTTTGGGCTCGCTGCGGATCCGTTCTGTGGTCTGTGCTGAGATGTCGTGGAGGATCCGGAGCATCTTCTTCATGAGTGCACTCGTTTCGAAGCGGAGCGACGAAGAGTGTATGCGCTCCTTGGATCTGCTTGCAGTTCACATGAGACTGTAAGGCGCATGGAAACATCGGTGGATGCCTGGGCATACTTCTCTTTTGAAATTGCCAACATTATGAGGGGTGCTCGAATGTACGAGCGAACAATGGCGCCTGCTTAATTTTAAGCTTATTATTCCTCCCTACGAAGGAATGCTTCGGTGGTGCCGTAGGGATTGAAAGGGGCTTGAGGCGATAGGGGGTTTTTAGTCAGTAGGCTAATGAATCCGACATAACTTGTGACACGGGTCATAGGTATCTTTAAAAGATTTATACCTCCTTGTTTCGCATAACAAAAAAAAAAAAAAAAAGCAAAATATGGATTAAAAATGTTGATGATGTGTGATTGCGGCACGAAATACTTGATTGATGCATCACCGTATTTAGGTAAAGGTACAAACACAAAAACTCTGTCGCTTGATGAGTATTATGTGAAGGAAATAACTAAAACTGTTCACGGATCGAATAGAAACGTGACAGTGGACAATTGGCTTACATCAATACCATTTGCCAAGTCACTTTTGCGTGCACCATATAACTTAACATTAGTTGGAACTCTTCGATCGAACAAAAAGGAAATTCCGAAGGAGCTGAAAGATGTTAGGGGTCGTAAGTGCGGAACATCAATGTTTTGCTATGACAACGAGTTGACGCTTCTCTCTTATAAGCCAAAACCAAAGAAAATCATACATTTGCTATCATCTTGTAACGAAAAAGGGGAAGTAAGCGGCAAATCAAATAAACCTAACATGGTAAAATTTTATAACAGCACAAAAGGAGGTGTTGATACGTTCGACCAAATGTGCAGTGTAATGAGCTGTTCTCGGAAAACTAATAGATGGTCAATGAGCCAATTTTTTGGTATGTTGAATATGGGTTTCATAAACAGTTACTCATACATTATTTACATTCAGAATATGATGCAAATTAAGCAAAAGCTCCTCAGTGGCCCCAATTTTATGAAAAAAATTGAATTTATCTCTAATCCGAAATCAGTTGAATAACAGACTTCAAATGCCTACTTTGAATACTCGAGTGCGAAATGATATTTGAAATATTTTGCCAACTGTCAAAGAAAATGAAATTCATGAAATAAATAAAACAAAGAGGAAAATTTGCGCCATTTGTCCACCATCTAAGCGAAGAATGACAAAGTCAACTTGCGCGAAATGCAAAAAAAACCTTTGTGGGTATCACAAAATAGGGCTTTGTGCCCCTTGAACAAATTGAGACTGGATACTCACGGAATTAATGTTTTTTTTTAGTTTATTATATTAGATTAAAGAAAATTCCTTTTTTTATTTAAACTTTTTGTAAGCAATAATTACAAAACTTAATAAGAAAATTTGATAGTGTTTTATTTCGATAAAAAATGAACTAAATAATGTATAAGACTATGCATTAAAATTTTCCGGAGCACAGGTGATCGGACATATCAATTTAAATAATGTCGTCGTTGATTCGATGAAGCATGACCTTTTCGTATTAAAAATAAACATGTACTTCTAGGGTTAATAATAATGGTTCATGAAAAACGTTTTCACGAAAAACCAATTACGGTAGTGTAATGAAACTACCTGCCCCGATTTTTTTTTGATGTTGTTGTTACATTTGACCACTGGTGGCCGAATGGGAATGCATTCGCATTTAGATGCCTTTATTTTCAAATGCCAGTTTGAACGACTACATCGAGTTTGTGTTGTAAATAACTGTTTATTTAGAATGTCTCAGATTGTATCGAACACTTTTCCAATATCAATGAAGCATGCACCCGTTGCATGTTTTTTATTCAGTTTATTTCTGATACTAAAAGGTTGATATCATGGATTGGAGAGTGTCTGTATTTCAAACCAAATTTCTTGCGGCAAATAAGATTATTCTCATCTAAAGACTTGTTCATATTATTACAGATAACTATCTCAAAGACTTTGCTAATGTTTGGCAACATGCTAATGGGTCCTAGATTTTTCAAGCTGCTCTTATCTTTATTTTTTTAGGATTTAAGATTAGTTTCGCAGTTTTCCATTGTTCAAGAAAATAGGAATTATTAAGCATGTTGTTGAAGAAATCAAGAATAATATCTAAGGGGAGGCGTTTTAATATAATATTGGGTATTTGATCTAAGCCTGAAGAGGTTTTATTTTTGAGATGGGCAAATGTTAGGTTATTTGCTTTTTTTTAGTGCGTTAAAAGAGGTAATACGTGCATGCTCTCATATCGAAGTTTCATCACTGAAAATTGATTGAAGGCATTCGTAACAAGTAAGTGGACTTGGTTATCCTTGTCACATTGTTTGGCAGAGTGGATTGATTCAAGGTAGTTGCCAATAATGGCTGCCATGTCGACTTAACCTTTGTAATGTAATTGTTAGATAACAGCGCTTCACTCATTCAATTCGTGCCACTCTATTTAAATGTTGTGCGACCGAGTCTTACTGGAGTGGACAAATTTACTCGAAATCTTTCGCTGTCACATTCTATTTCACTCAAATTATTTTGAGCATTGTTGATTCGAATGTCATTTTTTTTTGCAATCATCAAGACGTGTTTTCTGCTTTATTAAGCTTAATTCTCTACTTATAGCCACTGACTGGTCTTATACACTATTTCCCGCTATAATTTTCAACATGATACATGTCAAAGAGGATATTAAAAGAGATCCTAAAAAATTTTATAACTTTATTAACACGAAGCGAAGGTTAGATATATTCCCATCTTCTATGAAATTAAATGGTGTTGAATGTTGTAGCGATGGAGAAATTTCTATTTTTTCGAACTTTTTCCAAAGCACTTACACGAATTTCAATAATGGTTGTGATAGTCCGTACACATATCACATTCCTCAATTTACTCAATTTAATATGCTAGTTACTGGTTGTGATACAGTATTACAATATTTAAAATCTTCTAAAATAACGTTTTTACCAGGACCAGATGATGTACCTAGTTGTATTTTAAAGCGATGTGCTGATGCTTTGCATAGACCAATATGCAAATTGTTTGACTTATCTCTGAATACCTCTGTCTTACCTAATATTTCGAAGCAGTCCTATATAATCCCACTCCACAAAAAAGGCAGTAGAGCTAATATATCAAATTACCGAGGAATAGCTAAGCTCTGCGCTATTCCGAAGTTGTTTGAGCATATTATCACCGATCAGCTGCAGCATTTCGTTCTTCTTTTATTAAGTACTTCACAACACGGTTTCACCAAGAAGCGTTCAACTGCAACCAACTTATTAGAATTTACTTCGTTGGTCAATTGTAGTTTTTCACAACAATATCAAATGGGTGTCATTTACACAGATTTCAGTAAAGCTTTTGACAGTGTCTGTCACTTCGTAATCTTCAATAAACTGAATACCATTGGTTTTCCTCCCAATTTATTTAGCTGGATTACAACCTATCTGACTTCCAGAACTCTAAGAGTATTCGTGTAACTTCTGGTATCCCTCAGGGTAGCCACCTTGGCCCATTATTACTCAATATTTTTATAAACGATTTGCCATCTGCTATGAAACATTCTAACGTCTTAATGTACACTGATGATGTTAAATTATGCTTATCTATTCTATCCCCGGTTCAACAAATGTTTCTTCAAGAAGATCTTGATTCCTTATCTCAGTGGTGCGCCAAAAATTATCTTTCGCTTAATTGTGACAAATGTAAAATTATGTCCCTTTACCGTAAACAATTAATTATAAAAAGGTACCACCTTAATGATCACACTCAAGAACGTGTCACACAATTCAGTGATCTGGGTGTGTTGATGGATCCAAAGCTAGAGGTGTTTTAGGGTACATTAAACATTGGTCTAAAGAGTTTAATGATCTTTACACCACTAAATTATTATTCACTTCTTTGGTTAAACCATTTCTTGAAAACGCATCGTGTATATGGGATACACAGTTAAAAAAGTATAGTGGTAGTATTGAGTGCGTTCAAAAGCAATTCTTGCTTTTTGCACTGCGTAGCTAACATTGGGATTCTATACTATGACCTTGTATCTAATTCTAATCATTCCGATCAGTTAAAATCTAATCTGTTAATTTTTCTTAACACATAGCATTCTATTAAATGATTAACTTAATTTCGCACACTTTATTTTAAATGTATCTTCATGATGATTTGTATAAATTGCTGATGACGTTAGGTCTGTAGTCGTATAGTAGTCAATTAATTTGTATTGCATGTCTACTAACTCCAGTGGTTCAGTACCTAAGTGACTTGTGATCGATACCCAGTCTTGTTCGGCTCTTAATGGAACCAAGCTCGCGCGGACTCTGCGGGAGAAAGTGGCGTAGGATAGAAAGTAGTTAGTATAAATTAATAAATTTAATTATTTATTTTATTTAATAATAATAATAGATTTGGTTGATACAATATTTAATTATTTATTTTATTCAATTAATATAATAGATTTGGTTGAGACAATATTTAATTATTGAAGTGAAACTTCTTTAGCGGCGTTGGGAAAAAATTTAGTGTAAAATTTTGAGTGAAAAAATAAAAATTGTAACGTTTTTCGGATTCTGTATCTCATGAGCCGCACTAGGTAGACACTTCAAATTTTCACAGAATGTGTATTTCTATTGCCATATTCCCAACAAAATTTTTTGTAAAATCCGCCTCTCAATAAAGAGATTACAATTACACAACAACAACATGCAAGCAACCAGCTTGTGTGTTGTACAAAAACAAGCGAATGTACGAAGAAAAGAGAACGAGAAACACACAGAAGCTCGCAGTTTGTCTTATTTTTGGGCAAGAGGTCCCCTCTGAAAGACGGCAAATGTATACACATTGTTTAACACAACAACAAAAATATTTGGTCTTATTTTTTATTAACTGAGTACTCACAAAGAATATTAAATATATAGTTGTATTTGTTTTTTGATGATCTCTCTCTCTGTCTGTTTTTAAGAAGTTTTACTTCTATCACGTGTACGATGGTACACGCGCATTTTTTTTATTTTATGTTGAATTCTTAATTTGAGTTTTCTATTATTGCGCGGAGAAATTTTATCTATTACCACGGTTATGAGTTACTCGATGCAAACTGAAACTAATTAGAGAAATAACTTTACTCTACATTTCCTGAATTCCCTACATGACTTTTCGGTGTTTTACGATAACAACAGCTGCACTGATCGGATTTCCGTTACATCGTGGGAAGCTACTTTTTGAATTTCATTTCGCGGAATCGCTAATGTTAGCGTGCATTTCATTTTCACCGTAGGAAGCTGGACTTTACGTGGCTTGAATCAGTGAATTTGTTCCCCACCTTATGGCTGAGGAGTTGTTTGTGTTAACTTACATATATCAGGTTTTTTCTATGAATGTAGAAATAAACTCATCAACGTTGCAAATAGGCGTAAAATAAACATTAAAATACCAAATAGCCATAACAAGGCCATACAATTAGAGCACCACAATACGGTAGAAACTGCTAATATTAACAAAATGGCCCAAACACCAATAGATTTTTTGAATACAGCCTCCATTCTAATACCAGAATTCGGTGGAAGAGCAGAAAAATCGTTCCTTGACGCACTTTCATTGATAAACTCCATAAAAGGACCACACGATGAATTGGCAATAACATTAATAAAAACAAAGTTAAAAGGAACAGCGAGGAATTTACTAAGCAGTGAAACTACACTATGTCAGGTTATACAAAAAATTAAAAATAGTGTTAAAGGCGAGTCTGTGGAAGTTCTATCAGCAAAACTAATGAACATTCAACAGAAAAATAAATCCGCCAATCAATATACCACGGAAATAGAGATGTTAACAAGGCATTAGAAGGTGCCTACATATCTGAACTGATAGCTTCCAGATATTCGAATCAACACATAGTCAAAGCAATGACCAAACAGTTAATATAATAAAACTTATCATGGAAACCGGCCAATTCAATAATATGAATGAAGCCATATTTAAACTTGTTAACAGTTGCACAGAAGCAACTGGTAAACAATACACAGTACTAATATGTACACGTTATTAATTATAAGCACAATCGCGGAAACAATAGATATTGTAGTAATGCAAATTACCGGGGAAACAACCGCGGGAATAATTATCGAGGAAACGAGGGAGAGACCGAGCTGGTAGAGATAACAAGGGAAATAATAATAATAGTTATAATAACAACCACAACAATAACAATAATATTGTAGAGCAGTAAGACTTACACTGTCGGGAAACTCGCAAAACGCTTTAGATATTCAATAATAAACGCAAAAGTGTACGAATTGAACTTACGTCTGAGTATCTTTGTAGAAATAACAATTAATCATAAATCACTAAAACTATTAGTAGATACAGGAGCAGATATTTCAATACTAAAAAAATACCAAACCTCATACAATAAATTAAATAAAAATATTAAAATCAGAATAAGCGGAATGGGCCAGGGTACAATACAATCACTATGTCTAGTGGATCTGGATCTCAAAGTCAATAATTTTCTCATATCTCAAGAATTTCACGTAGTAGAAGAAAATTTCCCCATACCATGAGATGGAATATAGACTTCATGAAAAGGTACAATTCTATTTTGGATTTTCAAAAAGAACAAGTTTGGTTGGTACTGAGACCAGAGAATTTCTATACTGAAATTCAAATTCCAATCATACATTCAATAGATATTAAAATTGTAATATTACCTAGATCCGAGGTGATCAGACAAGTGCAAATAATTAACAAAGAAAAGCCAGTTGTGAAATTCAATCATGAACCACAACCTTGAGTTATTATAGCAAGCAACATTACAAATGGTATAAAGGTACTTATCAGGGTAGTGACTACTACAACTGAGGACGTAACACTAGAATTTAATAAAATTAAATATGAATCAATAGACAAATACGAAATACTACCAACGGTAGTCGATAACAACAATAGAAAAGAAAAGCGAACATTTCCCAATTTACATAAAGGAAAGCTTACAAAGTTGTGTACTGATTTCAGTAATATTTTCGGCTTGGAAGAGGAACCAATTACTGCAAACAATTTTTGTAAACAAACGCTCAGACTAGGTGATAAGACACCAACGTATATTAGGAATTATCGAATACCAGAAGCAAATAAACAAGAAGTACACAGACAGGTCGATAAATTAATAAAGGATGGAATTGTTGAACCATCAATATCCGAATACAATAGCCTAATATTATTAGTTCCAAAAAACCTCTTCCGAATTCAACAGAAAAGAGATGGCGACTTGCAGTAGATTATCGACAAATTAACAAAAAGCTACTAGCTGACAAATTTCCTTTACCAAGAATTGAAGACATCCTTGATCAATTAGGACGAGCAAAATACTTTTCATTTGCTAATGTTCGGATTGCATCAAATTGAATTAGAAGAAAAATCAAGGAACTTAACAATAAACGTCTCCCTGACGGACTTAAAATAGCACCCAATTCATTTCAGCGTATGATGACCATAGCATTTTCAGGGTAAAAACCTTCACAGGCCTTCCTCTATATGGATGATTTGGTTGTAATCGAATGTTTCGACAAGCACATGCTAAAAAAATTAACCAACGTGTTCAAAATGTGCAGGAAACACAATTTAAAACTTAACCCTGAGAAATATTCCTTTTTCATGAATGACGTTACATACCTGGATCACAAGTGCACAGATAAAGGTATTTTGCCAAATGACAAAAAGTATGAAGTCATCAATAAGTATCCCTTACCCAAGAATGCTGATAGCGCTAGACGATTTGTTGCATTTTACAGTTATTTTATACGTTTCATACAAAATTTTGCTGAACATTCACGTCATATAACAAGGCTATATAAGAAAAACGTAGAGTTTTAGTGGACCGAGGAAAGCATTCAAATACTTGAAAAGGGAACTAGTAAAGCCGACTCTATTACAATATCGCGACTTTGACAAACAGTTTTGCATTACGACAGATGCTGGCAAATACGCGTGCGGAGCGGCGTTAAATCAAAAGGTGAAAGTAATAAGTCGACCTGTGAACAGGAGCTCACTGCTATTCATTGGGCAGTTCAATATTTTAGACCTTATGTGTATGGACGTCATTTCTTGGTCAAATCAGGTCACAGACCATCTTATGTGTATGGACGTCATTTCTTGGTCAAATCAGGCCACAGACCATTATCATACTTGACCCCAAGCTCTAAACTAACACAAATGAGGATAGACTTGGAAGAGTATGACTTCACGGTAGAATACCTAAAGGGAAAGGACAACCACGTAGCGGATGCACTCTGTTGAATAATAATCGATGAGTTAAAAGATATAAGTAATACAGTACATAAGATACTAATTACAACAAGATCAAAAACAAGACAAGAATTGCATGAAGTCCGCACAGACAATTCTAAAATAAATTCGCAAAATATAATTAAGCCCAATGCTTATGAAGTCATTAATAGTAATGACGTTAAAAAATTCAATAAATTAAAGCTTACATCCACTAAATGCTCATTACAGTATGCAAAAGCAATAATATCAAGAATAAATATTGATGATCTCCATTCTAAAAAGGATTTTGACCCAGGTCAATTCTTTCCAAGGCTAGAAAAAGAATCCGGGTTTATAAAGATCAAACAACTCCAAATGGCACCTAGTGAACAAATTTTTGAATTTTTATCTCTTAACCAATTTAAAGAAATAGGCAATAAATGTCTAAAACATTTAACAGTAGCGCTACTGCCAAAGGTGACCAAAATAAACAATAAAGAAAATGCGAAAATAGAATCAATTCTGTCTAAATTTCATGATGACCCTATACAAGGAGGTCACACAGTCATCAAGAGTACATTAAATAAGATAAAAATAAAATATAACTAGAAAAACATGATAAAAGACATACAAAAATATATCAAAAGGTGTAAAGAGTGCCAACTGGCCAAAATAAGAACACACACAAAGACACCATTAACTTTAACGGAAACACTCAAATTAACATTTGAGACAGTATTGGTAGATACCATAGGACCATTACCAAAAACAGAAAATGGCAATGAGTATTTAGTCATAATTATATGTGACCTAATCAAATACAGTTTTTCCATTATTCAGTGGTTTATTGTCAATAGGTAAAAAAAAAGCATTTCTAAATCAACGGGGTTTTTTTTCAAACAGATGTTATTTCTTGATTCTGAGTAAAAAAACCACGTGCTGAAAGTTGTGTTTTGTAATTAAATATACTTTTTAAATATATACAACATAATATGGGCCATGGTAGAGCTCTCACATCGGAAGAAAAGGTAAAATAATTGCTTATAAGGAGAGTGATCTTACGTACAGGAAAATTGCTGAAAAAATTGGAAAAAGCAAGAGTGTAGTATACAATTTTCTTAATAATACTGCAAACTGCCGAGAGACGAATAGTTCGACAAGCTTCAAATTCACACTGTTCTGCTATCAAAATTCGATCCAATTTAAAGTTAAAAACAAGTGTTGATACTATTCGAAGAGTTTTACCTAAAGCACAACATCTAAAAAGATTAAAATTGAAGAAAAAACCACCGTTGAACAACCAACGTAAAGATTCTCGTCTAGTATTTGCTCGTAATCACATGACTTGGAAGAAGCAGTGGCATACCGTAGTTTTTTTCGGATGAAAAACATTTCAATTTAGATGGACCTGATGGGTTCAATTATTATTTTCACGATACTCGAAACGAATAACACGTTCTGGTATGGGAGCAATCTCATATTATGGAATAAGCCAACTGCAATTTGTGACATCAAAAATGAATGCAACTCAATACAAAGGAATGCTCCAAAATGCGTTTCCTGACATTAACAACCTTTTTGAACCATTACCGTGGACTTTCCAACAAGATAATGCCCCAGTCCACACAGCTTGAGTGGTAAAAAGCTGGATTCAGAAGCAGAACGTCACTTTAATAGAGTGGCCTCCTTATTCTCCTGATCTCAATATAATTGAGAATGTATGGGGGTGGCTGATAAGACGTAGAGTCATTAACAGATGCCTGGAGCGAAATATCCTTAAATTATTTAAAGAGTCTATATGATTCCCTTACTGACAGGATGTATGAGGTTATTTCGAAGAATGGTGGTTCCACACATTATTAAATAATTATTAGGCTGGTACAAAAATAATGGCCGTTTCCATATTGTTTACTTTTTTTGCATGAATTTCGGAATACATTTTTCAATGAATGTGGTCATGTTATATGTCGTTTTAAAGCGTGTTTTTCGCTCTATCTTTTAGACTAATTATCTTTTTATTATCGTCATACGTTTCTGATTCCCGACCACTTTTTGTGATGCTATCAAAACAAGAAATTCGCCATTATTTTGCTTCACGAGTTCAAACTTCGCCACAATGCTGCGGAGACGACACGAAATATCAATAAAGCATGGGGCGAAGATACTGCTTCCGAACGTACCACACGTAGATGATTTGAAAAATTTCGCGCAGGTGATACCAGCCTTGAAGATAAAGAGGGTCGCGGCCGCCCATCTGAGGTTGACAATGACGACTTGAAAGACTTAATCGAAGCCGATCCTCGCAAAACCACATGAGAAGTCGCACAAGAACTCAACGTCGATCACTCAACAGTCGTACGCCATCTGAAGCAAATAGGGAAGTCAAAAAAACTCGATAAATGGGTGCCGCATGAATTGAACGAAAATCAAAAAAATCGTCGTTTTGAGGTTTCATCGTCTCTTCTTCAGCGCAACAAAAATAACCCGTTTCTCGACCGAATCGTAACGTGCGCCTCTACGACAAACGGCGACGTTCCGTGCAGTGGTTGGACAGCGACGAGGCTCCACAACACTTCCCGAAGCCGAAACTGCACCAAAAGAAGATTATGGTTACTGTTTGGTGGTCAGCAGCCGATCTCATCCATCACAGCTTTCTGAATCCAGGCGAAACGATCACGGCAGAGAAGTACTGCCAACAAATCGATGAAATGCACTAGAAGCTTCGACGTATGTGCCCGAGATTGGTCAATATGAAGGGACCAATCTGCTCCATGACAACGCTCGACCGCACGTCGCACAACTGACCTTGCAGAAGTTGAACGAATTGGGTTACGAGACTCTACCTCATCCGCCATATTCACTGGACCTCTCGCCCACTGACTACCATTTTTTCAAAAACCTCGACAACTTCCTGCGCGAGAAATGCTTCAAAAATCAAGACGACGCCAAAAACGCCTTCAACGCTTTCATCACCTCCAGAACTCCGGACTTTTGTGCTACCGGCATAAATAAACTTGTTTCTCGTTGGCAAAAATGTATTGATTGTAATGTTTTTATTTCGATTAATAAAGTTTATTCTGAGCTGAGTTACGTTCATTTAAATTGGCTGTTTGAAAACGGCCATTATTTTTGCACCATCCTAATATTTAATATAAATATTAGTATTAATAAGCATTATAATTAATAAAAATAGAATTAAAACCAGAGATTTACCAATTTTAAATTCTTGTCCTTATTCAAGTGCACGTTAAAAAGTACGCATTTTTTAAAGGGCTTTAACAGAAAAAAATCCTGGTGATTGAGCAATGAATTCTTTTTTGTACTTAATAAACAATAAACCACTCAATAATGAAAAAAATATATCTATTGATTTCGTTTCTTTTTTTGAGTTAAATAGTTGTATCTTCATTTCAAAATTCTTGTCCCTATTCAAGTGCATGCAAGTGTATATCCGTTGATAGGAGTGATTGGGGCCAATGCATTATGGGAAAAAGTCCGATATTTTAACATAATGTCTAATAGTGAATATATAATTATTAAATTTGGTGTGGATCACTATATCAGTAGTTGCCTTATAAGTGATCTGAACGATTTAAGCCAACTTTGTTGCTTTACAAGCTTTTAACCTCAGTAAAATTTTACCTACTTAGCGTCGATGTTTCTGAAGTTTTGATTAAAGAATGGGTAAAAATATAAAGCTTTAAATATATTTATTAAAACTAAAAGTAAACAACTAAGTGCATTTAAACAAAAATACTTAATTAATTAACGTAAGAATTACTCAAGGTAATTCCGAAAACCAACAAACTCATTATTAAATATTCATCAATGTTAATTTCAATATATTGTATTTATAAAAATAAACATTCAATCCAAGGGTAAAAATCTTTCTTTATTAATTGAAACAGTCCTTAAAGAAAATGCGGATAAATATCAAGATATAGATATTTATCCGAATCTGCCACCCCCCTTATCCCCGGCGCATTGCGTGTCTCCTCTCAAGGGGACTTCTTCCGCCTGCGCCAATTTCTGGCACGATCCCTTTTCTGTCCACGCCTACCTCACTGTTTCTGACTTTGATTGCCCCTATGCTGGTAGGCTGTGGCCTCCAAACCCATTAACACCGGGGTGAAACCTTGTGCAAAAGGCTCTGGTCTAAAGCCACAACATGTCTCCGTTCCGTTGAAACCGTGGTGGGTCTCAGAGTACGTTCCCGATTCCGTCGCTATTAAGTTAATGGTGTAGGTCTGATTGAATATCACTCTCAGTTAGCACTGGTTTGGCTCTGAGTATACGATTCCATGAAGGCGTATGCCAACCCTAGCATGGCCTCCCTACTTTGGCATAGATAACCATGGGACCTTTTTCAGTGACTACACTTTCGGGTCGGGATAGCAGCTTTGAGTTGGAACCCAACCGAATGGACACATCCAATCTATCCCAAAAAAATGAGAAGGCCTACCTGAAAGGGGAACCTGCACGTCTAGTACGGCAAAAGTCGACCAGAGGCGCTACGCCTACGTGGATCCACCTCCAAACCTCAGGTGCGTACGAGCATTGGCACAAAGCCATGCTCGTCTTCGGTCACCTCACACACCTCTAAGGTCGGCGCAACACAATTATTGGGCCCATCCTGATCTGCAGGGGCTGTAAAAGCTACCCCATTCTCCACCCGCTCTAAAGACTTTGTCGAAAGCAAATCTAAAGACTCGGGCTCAAGCCTTCTGGCTGCCTCTGATGTCCGTCCGCACATTAGTGCGTCCACTCGGGCTTATAGTACCAGAAGATCTGCACAGGAAATCATAAGCAGACTTCAATCTGTCGATCCTACAAAGCTCTCCGAGCAGGAAAGGGCAACATACGCGTGGACCCAACAAAATGTTGAGGCTTGCCCAACCCCCTCACTTGCTACTCAGAAACGACAAAGGTCGACTGAACAGCCTACACAATCGGTACCACCGGATGCCAAGAAACAGAGAATAACGGCATCTCGTCCCACCAGACATTTTAACGAGGTGACCAAGGACAGCCTCATCTGGACAGTGATTGACGGGAGTAATGCAGATGACACTATCTCCCCAGCAAACTGGGGACTAGTTGAAGCTGCGCTCCTGAAAATCTATAGAGAGTTTATTGTCTTCAATCGCGGTCCCTCACCCAAATGTCGGGATGCCGGCTGGTACCAGGGGCATGTTAAGCTAGTGGCCTGCTCGGATCAACGCTCAGCGGATCTCAATAGGTAAGCCATTGGCAAGCTAGGAGAGCTATGGCCAGGAGCCAAACTCTCAGTGGGCACAAGGGACTAAATCCAAAACCGCCCACGCTCTAGAACGTGGATTCCTGCTGAGCCCACCTCGCCAGAGGATATTTTCGAGTTATTGAGGACGAGTAACAGCGACCTGCCTACTCAGGACTGGAAGGTTACCAAGGTTGGAGAACCTAAGGGTCTCTTTGTCCAAATGAACTTAAGTGCGTCGGAGTTTCCTGTCCGAAGAGGAAGACCCCGACAACACCATTGTTCCTATCCCCAAACATGGTGAAGGTAACTCAGATTAACCTTCACCACTCCACCACTGCTCGACAGCACTGCTCCTGCGTCTCTCCCAAGGAAACGAGGAGCTCTTCTTAGTCAAGGAACCCTGGGTCATTAATAACAGGGTATGCGGACTCAACCACCAGGACAATCGCCTGATCTACTGCGAAGGCTCAGGTAGACCCAGGGCCTGCGTTTTTGTCAAAAAGTCAATTAATGCTTTTGTGCTCCACAGGTACCTGGATAAAGACAACGTTGACGTTATTGCCGAAGTAGGCGGCACTCCAACCTGGATCGCATCATGCTACATGATACATGATCACGGACCAGCCCCTCCCCTCGAAATAGTCAGGCTTCTTGTTTCAGAAGCCAAAAGTAAGCGAATCCCTATCATCATCACGAAGTGTGGGGCAGCACGGACACCAACGAACGAGGTGAGTCCCTTCTAGACTTCATGACTTCTAATAGAAGGGAGGTACTCGACGTCACGCTTGTCAGTGACCACTCACCCTTACTCTTAAGGGACTGGAGGGTCTCCCAAGACTGCTCCTACTCAGATCACAGATATTTCGCTTACAACATTGGATACTTTAGCTCCACAGTTTCTTAGGTTGCCTCAGAGAATTTCAATTGAAAACTTGCCGACTGGACCAAATTTAAGTTTAGCACCGACATTGATAGAGCTGTCGGAAAGCTCTCAAATGCTTTCAAATTAACGGCGGTAACTTCCTGCGTGGCTCACGCACCCAGAGGAAAGAACAAACCCAGGTGGTGGAATGCCGATATAGCAGAACTCCGCAAACAATGCCGCAAGCTCTTTAACAGAGCTAAGGCCTCAAATGACTGCCTTCCCTTCAAAAATAAGCAAAGGGAACTCAAGTACGCGATAAGGAAATCCAAAAGAGCTACGTGGAGAACTTTCTGTGGTAATATAGAAAGTGTCTCCGAGACAGGTAGACTCCGCAGGATCCTCAAATCTTCTCCAAGATCCCTGGATAGCGTCCAGAGACCTGATGGTAGCTGGACTGCTACCGGAACAGATACCTTGAACGTCCTGCTGGGCACACACTTTCCAGGCAGTGTGTCTCTCACGAATGTATCCATTGATGCCTATCTGGAAAGCAAACATCTTGGAAAGGTCACGGAAGGCCTCGTGAGCTGGCTACTTCTGTAAGAGAGCCCTGGGTGCGAGCTGGCGCCTTAACCCCCGCATTGCAACTTGGCTCTATACAGCTGTAGTGGAGCTGAACTTTCTATATGGAGCCGTTTTCTAGTGGCCCACCTGTCACAAGGCAGTCAACCAAAAACTTCTTGTCAAAGTCAGGAGAATGGCAGCCATTGTGATAACAGGGTCTCTTCGGACCCCTTCCACCAAAGCACTGTTTGCAATCTTCAACTGGATACCAACCATTCTTCTGGCTGAACAGTATGCCAAATGTTCTGCCATAAGACTTAGCACCATACCTCACTGGACTAGTCACATTCAGGGCCATGCAAGCATTCTGGGAGGATTGGCTGGACGGTAAATTTCTAAAACCTAATTCCATTGACATCTACACAGATGGCTCTTAATTGGAGAAGAAAGTCGGTTGCGGCATCTTCTCCTTTACCCCATACTTAAGGCTCAGCTTTCGCTTGTATGACCACTGCAGCGTCTTTCAAGCAGAAGTAATGGCCATACTGTTGGCCTCCCAATGGCTTATGGACAACAATGCTCCAAGGCCCCATATTAATATCTATACAGATAGCCAAGCGGCAATAAAGTCCCTCTTGGATGTACATACTACATCCAAGCTGATCGCGGACTGCCGTTCTTCTCTAGACACTACAGCCTGTCGTGCACCCACACAACTATGTTGGGTGCCCGGACATAGAAACATTGTGGGCAACTGTGAAGCTGACGAACTAGCAAAAGAAGGGACGTCCCGTGAGAATGTAACGTCTCCTGCTGGAATTCCGTTAGCAACAGTGAAACACATTGTTAGGAAATTCTACCAAGTTAAAGCTAATGTTCTCTGGATAGAAGAAGACACTTGCAGCATAGCTAAGCAAACCTGATTAATCTCGGCAGAACCTCAATTACCAAGACCATAAACGTAGTAACGGGTCATTGCATCATAGGCAAACATGCTGGAAGACTTGGTCTTCCGCATAACGACTTTTGCTGTAGCTGCGGCTCAGAAGAAGAGGAGGAGACTGGGCTTCACCTGATGTGCCAGTTTCCATCCCTCGCTAGAAGAGGACAGAACCACTTAGGCTGTATGTTCCTGTCAAGCTTAACCGAACTATCACTCCTACCAATTAAGGACATAGCCAGGTTCATTTCGGAATCAAAGTGGTTCTTCTCACCGGACTAAGGGGTGTCGTGTCAACATTTTGCTGTTACCACAATGGGCCATAATTTTTTTGTGCCTAAGTGAGTCTCTCGTCTGCCACGTTAAACTAACCTAACCTATTATGCAGATGCTGGATAATAACGGATCAGAAGAATCCATAGCTCCATATTACGGCAGCAGTTTGGCAAATGTTTTCTAATATAATTTATAAAATCTATAGTTGTATTGTATTTGATATCATCTGCATTATTTCTTCATCAACATGCTCGCGGTTGAATTTTTTGAGGATAAAGCTTTTTAGGGCATCATCTGAGCGGCTGTTGCTGTGCCAAATGTCAACATGCGCTGCATGGCCAAACACGTATGTTCCTAGACAAACGAGATTTATGAGAAAAGGAGCAAAAAATCACAAAAATGATTAGTTTTACAACAATCTGGAGACTTTTGTTAATAACTTCCCATTTTCAACTTTTTGCAATGCTTTCCCATTGAAAAGTTTTACTCCACGGAACGTAAATAAAATTGTTAGTGGTAATGTAAAAAAATACATTTAAAAACATTTCACAATTGGTAACCGGGACACAATAACAGAAAAATTGAAACGAAGTTATAATAATAAATACCTTCACAAAGAATTTCTATAATAATATATATAAATTTGCTTTTATGCACCACATCACTGAAGCACAAATTTTGGACATTTTCGCCACCAATATTGACACTACACGATGTTTTGTTTTGAACAGCTGACTTTATTACAGTTGTTCTACTGTTGGCACACTGATAAATTATGAGTTATTTTTTTCCTCATTAGGGTATTAAGATTGAATAAGTAACTTCAATTTTAAAAAATAAATTTAAAAAATTTATGACTGTATGCCCACAAATTGGAATTTTTTTTTCTTAGTGCAATGTTTAAAATTCTTCACGTATTGTTTTTACGCAACACCATCCTAAGTACATGGACATTGTCCATATCAGCCAGTTTTTGGATTTCCAAAAGTTTAACATAGATTAAGAAGTATCAGCTTGGTATAGTGTAGATGGATATACAAATGAATCAAAATATAGACTAAAAGTAGCTTATAAAAGAGCAAGAAAAATGTTAGACAAAGCAAAGGGATATAACAAAAACTATTACGTTAAAAAAACATGAGATTTAAAAATAGGTATAAATGACTTAATATTATTAAGTGACGAAAGTGCCCATATGCCAGCAAATAGGTATATATGACCTTACAAAGTAATAGAGCTAAAAATAATAATGTAATTATACAATTATATATTGTAGGAAACTGTTGGGATTTCACAAAAAAAAAAAAACATGTTTAGAAGCATTGTTCTTTAATTTAATCTTTTGTTCAACATTTTTTTTGTTGTAGTATGCTTTTAGGCTGTTAATTGTAGTATACTTTTAGGTTGTTAAATATGCACATAATTTAATATTTTGAGCAAAAAATCTTGTACGATGGTACGGAACCCTCCGTGTGCGAGTCCGACTCACTTGGCTGATTTTTAAATTCCGTCAACCTCTACCATTTGGTTTAAACTTATCAATTACTTGTAAATAATAGTCTATATACATCAACTAAAAATAATAATTAGATATAAATCACTTGTTAATACCAAATTAAGAATAGTTTGTATGCAGCAAATATAAAACAGATATTTAGGTGTAAGTAATTTTAAGGCCTTAGTTGATATAGTTTTAGATTTAAGTTACACGCAATTTGTAATTGCGCGTTTATTTCGTGTAATAATGATAAATAAATATTATATAGGGAAAATATAGTGTATTATATATACACGCACCGTTTTGAAGTACACAACTTGTGCATATAAATAGGTATATACATAATACATGATTTTCAGACGAAGATTTAAATGTGCTTTTGAAATTAGTGGACCAGTTTCAAAAGGCTTTTAAAATAGAGTACAATAGCCTCGAAAATCTAGACTATGGTGTGATTGGTAGCCAACTTCGCAAAAAATTGGATTATCTTGCGGTTCAGATCTTCGGAAATGGAGAAGTGTTACTAATTCGATCGCTGGAATTTAATGAGGCTAATTATGACAAGGCATTGTTCATTCTTAAAAACCGATTTAATAACAAACGTTTAATTTTTCAGGCACACATCAGAGATCTTGTGTTTCAAAAGAGTGCAGTAATCGTGTGTAAATTGATTGCGGAAGCTATCCGGCAATGCTCATATGCGCACTCTGCAATCCATTAGAATACAGGAGCAGATATTTGATTGCGTTGTGATCTACTTGATGTTGAAGAAAGTAGATAGTGCAAATCAAACTCGTTGGGAAGAAGCACGGTCTGATACTGTTATTCCGTCGTTGGAATCAATTTCATCTTTGGCTTCGTATTCCCAACCTATCGCGAGCATACAAAAAATCGTAATACAAATAGAGCGTCATTTGTAGTGGCTAATGTTGCTGGTTGTGTTTTTTTTTTTTTTTTTTGGCAACTCGTTGAATGTTATATACAATTGTCCTCTTTTCGCTAATATTTCGTCTACCATCCGTTGGAAAAAAAGCTAGGAAGCTTATTGCTTAAAGAAAGGCCATCGAATGAATGCCTGCAAGTCTGGATCTTGCAGAACATGCGGCTTAAGACTTTACTCAGTACTGCATTTCATGGCGTCTTTGTCAATGCAACCTGAAGCTCCTCTTACTCTTTCCAATACATAAAATAGCTCTCAAAGAGCTATAGCCGCTTCGTCCAGCACATTGGTTGCAATTGTACCTTCGCCATCTAGCTCTCTTGGTAACTCAAATCTTCGTTCTGATGATGTGCTTTTCGCAACGGAATGCATATTAGTTAAGAATCGTTTTGGTGCAGTAGTACCATGTCGCACATCACTAGACACAGGCTCATAACTTCATTTGATAACAACTCGGTTTATTAATCGTCTACAGATTAAACGTACTAACCAACATATTCTCAGAAACATCACAAAAACGAAATGATGCTGTCAACGCCTAACATCATCATTCGCTCGCTATTAAGCTTTCATCATCAAAGCTTTTGAAAAAAACATCATTCGGCAAAGATGGTCTGTCGAGCACGTCTTTCGAAAATCGCACAAAAATTTTAAATATTCGTGGGCACAGTAATAAATGGATAATCTTGTATTTTGCAAACATCTCGCAGAAATTTTGGAAGATGAAGAAAATTGCGAAAAAAATATGTGCTAAAATCATTGCGTTCATAGTGATCCATTTTCAATGTCGGACAATAGTTTTGTGAAAAATTATAGATTTTCAAAAATATTGTACCATCAATTGATAGATGAATTGAATACATTCTCAAATACATATACTCGTAAGATAAAATCAGGCTTGTCAACTTGGGGGAAAAAGTCAAATTCAGAAAAAAAAATTATAAATAGTCAGAATTACTCAGAGAACCCCTAAAAACGCATTTTTTTAATTTTTTATAATATTCTTTTTTTTATAAAATATTTTATATTTTCAACATATTTTCATTTTCTTCTTAGTTGGCAAACCTGCATAAAGTGAAGTTTATAGACTGGTAACATACACTTTACAGATTATTAAAAAAACACCTTTTGTTAACACCGAAGCTTTCAATGTGTGCGAGAATCGCTAACAGCTCTTTAAATGATGCTTTTTTCCTAACTTTGTGATGTTTCTGAGTATAGGTCGGTAAATTTTCATTGTCGGTATCAAGAATCGGTGCTACTCGTGTTGCAGCTGGTGGCGCTACGGTGAATTTTTTCATGCAGTCCCAATTTTCAGATTTTTCTGCAAATATTACAGCGTTAATTGTGTCAACGATAACTGGCGATCAGCCGGATTGCACTTTTGGCACTGTAGATTGGAACATAACGGAAGGCATTCAATTGGGTGGCATTGATTTGGTAAGCATATTCTTTGATTTCTGTGTAGATCAAATATGCCTTCAACATGATCTTCCCATTCTGCAAGAGACGCGCTTGTGTTGGATTGTTTCTGGAGGAGTTCAGTATCGCTCAACTTTATCGGCTGTGGTGGCTTTTGGCCAAATCGTTTCAGAAGATGACCTTCAAGTTGACGAAACCGTGCGTCTGTTTTGGGAAATTAAAAATTGCTTTGAGTCGGCAGTCAACATTACTCAGGTAGAAGATGATTTCGAAGGTCATTTTAAAGCAAATATCAGACGTTTACCTACAGGAGCGTATTCGGTGTGTTTCCCTACTAAGGAAAATCTAGGCTTATTGGGTGATTCACACCAGTCCATAATGAGTCGTTTTAAAAACTTAGAGTGCAAGCTGCTTTGAAATCCTGCCCTCGTCTGTAGGTATCCTGCATTTATTAAAGAATATCTCGTCGCAAGTTTCTACTGATTCTATCAATTTGTGCAAATATTTCTTGCCTCATCATTGCCTCATAAAGGAGGCAACGATCTTTTCCTATCACTCACTAGTGACATTTATAAAATGTATCGATTTGTTCGAGTTTCATCATTGGATAGCTACATGCAATGCATTTTGTGGCATGATTCACCGGAAAAGTACATCCATATACATATATAAATCGGACACAGTAATTTATTGCACGAAACCAGATTCGTTCTTTTTCATAGGAACAATGCATCAGTTGGCTGAAGACGAATATACATCATTTTCAATAGGCTCTCAAATATTGAAACGTGATTTCGTCGATTTAAAAACAGGAACAAATTTCGCAGAATTAGTTATAGAGACAAACTACTAATCTAGTGATGAAATGGTGTTCAAGCAGCAATGCGGTTTTAAGTGAAATATCTAATAAGGGGAAAGAAATGTTTTTAAAGTCTGATGATAGCAGCGATATTACAAAGACTCTTGGTCTTATTTGGAATCCTGCAACTGATAGTTTTCTGTTTTCGTTTTCAGCTTTGCAGTCGTCAGCGTCGCCATCGAAACGCTCAGTACTTTCCACAATCTCTCCACTTTATGATCCGCTTGGTCTTTTAGGGCCAGTGATAGTGAATACGAAAATTTTTTTGCAGTGTGTATATCTTTCTTCCATCATGAATAGAGCATGGCGTGGTTGTCAAGAGGATTTTAGCAATGCGCGTAATTTTTCTTTTCCCAGGTTTGTTTTGCAGGCAGGTTTCAGAATTGAAATTCATGTTTTTTGTAATGTTAGTATCGAAGCTTACGAGGCATGCAAATGTATGCAAACGGTGTTGTCTTAATCAAGGGCGAGAGTCAGCCACCGCTGAAATGCCTATTAGCAAGGGTGGTTCAACTTATACCTGGGGCAGACGGAGTTACTAGTGTTGCTGAATTAAAAACTGCTTCTGGTTTTGCTCATCGTGCAAAGTTATGGAGGAAGCTGTTGGAAGCCCAAATCTTCCAACGGGGGGAGGATGTTTGGAGCAACCGTGTTTATTCTTATAATCATATTCTCTTTGTTTTGCGCAACAATCTAAGATTAGGAGTCAACATTGTTTTTGCTTTACTGTTGTACTTTTTAAATCTCAATTTTTTGTTATTTTATAATACTGTATTATTTACCTATTTTTGTTTTTGCATGGCTTATTATTTTATACTAAAAATTTGTACTAAGATCAGTTGTTCGTTTATATGCAAGCACCTATCGAGATTGGAAACAAACATAATTATAATTGTTTTTTATGAAACTTGCTATTAACTTTATTATATGTGCCACGCAATTCACTATAAACAGTTCGTAAATATTCGACCACGAGCGTTGACTAATAGCAAGCGCAAATAAAAACAGCAACTAACGAACTTGGATGGACTGTGGAATTGCGACCTAATGAATTGTTAAAAAATACATTCAAGTAACCTGGAACTTGATTTCCTTGTTTCCGTCATTGAAATTTTTTTGACGATATATTTCACGTAAAATATAAAAAAATAAAAACCGGTAAAAGGAAAACTATCTTTTGCTCTGCTGAAGTTGTAATATTTTTCACGCCCCACCTAGTGGTCCGATGAAATTTTTATGGTTGGTGGATATGGTTCGAAAACTTGTAGTATCAGAACGACAGTACAAGAAACAAAAATGTTTTTTAATAAGAACTTCAATTTGGATCCAGGTTTATATGGTGGTCCGATTTGGCCTTAAGCTTTCATCATCCAATAAAACATCTTCCATGTTGACTTCCTGGAATAAGTAGGTTTCTACGGAATTGGACATATTTGTTGAGCGTGTAAGGATTCCATCTACTACCCATCCGAAAATTCTTGATGTAACGTTTGACAGATTGCTCACGTTTTCTACAGACGCAAGCAACACCTTCAATCGTGTGATAAAAAGGAACAAAGTGCTTGAGTCCTTAGCAGGAACTTCCTGGGGAAAGGAGAAGAAGATTTTAAACACTCCCTACAAGGCAATTGGACGTTCTGTCCTTAATTATCCCGCTCCTGTATGGTCTCCTTTCCTTACTGATACTCAATGAGAACATCTGCAAGTAAGTCAAAATAACGCCCTTAGAACAGTGACCAGTTGCTTCCAGATGTCTGGTATTAACCATCTGCACCAGGAAGCAAAAGCTTAATCGGTTCATCAACATAATGAACTGCTTTCTAAGCAAGATTTGTTGGCTACACATATGAGTGCACAAGTCGTATTGAATTACATCGGAGGGCAGTTGAAAATGCTTTCGAGTCACACCATAATGTTGTGCTAAGCGAGTCCTCCACCTTTTGATGATAGTGAAATGCGACTTCCTCGTAGTACTAGATCCACCACCATTTTATAAATTGTGATCAATTTGTATTTATTTATTCTATGATAATTTCATTTTTAGGGATGATCGAAGTGACATTACAAATGAAGGACCCACCGGCAAAGACCCTGAAAGAGTCATCGAATCAACCTGGCATAATTTCGAATCTACGTGAGGAAATCTTGCGTGGTATCTGTGGTTATGGTTTCAGTTAAGGTCGGGTTGGTCTCTTATCCTCCAGTGCTACAGGGAGCGCATAGATCTATCTGACAATGATCGCTGTCCGCAGTGTGGTGGTTCTCCTCACAACACGGTTCACATTTTTAACTGACGCAGTTGACTCCAATTGATTTATAGCTTCGACCGATAGAGGAAGCTTACTTTTTAGGGCTTGATATGTAGGTTTAAGAACTTTACCCATTTTTTTTCTAACACTAATAACGTAAGTAAGGGACGTAATGTTTAATATTAATTCTTTTATTTATCAATTTTTTCATTTATTTCCTCTGCTGCACACAAATTTCCATTTCCTTTAACTTGCCTTTTCCTTATTAATTACATGCATACCACTACTTGCACCTCCCTTGCTGTTACAACATCAACTTTTTATTTGTATGTAGCATAACCAACGGATAATTGAAAGAGAGCGGACGTGCTTATTTTATTCTTCTAATAATTTTGAAATTTATCATTATTTATAGCCTCTTCACACTGCACTGAATCACGATGATGTATCTTGTCATTAAGATTGTCTATTTTGAATCATAAAATTTTTTTTTGTTTTGGTTTTATTTACATTAGAGGTCTGCATGAAGGCAAAAAAAACGACGTTGGAATTAACAATGTTCAAAATTTATTGAGTGAAATAGAATGCGACGCCGAGTGAATTTGTGCGCTCACGTCAGATTCAGTCGCACAACATTGAAACAAAGAGAAACGAATTGAATGAGTTCGAATGAGAGGTGGTTTCGAATTAATTCGAATGCATTCACTTTTTTGCAAAAGAATGATGGTTGTTTTTGTTTTACTGTGCGTAACAAAAAAGAAGAAAGAAAACAACAAAAAGCAATGGAAAATTTTGTTTAGAACACACAACCACTTACAGACTAGTCGGCGTCTTGTACGACAAACGAACGAATAAATGATTCGGATTAATTCGAATGTCTCGGCTGTCTCGGCTGTCTCGGCTGTGCCGATGTATTTATTTCGTTTTGCACGCTATTTCATTTTAACTTATTTCACAGAATGCAGACGGATTTCGAACTCAAAACACAGCCGCATTCACATTCATTCATTTCGTGTTTCGCTCTCATTCAATTCAATTCAATTCAATTCAATTCGAATTCATTCTATTGGACTTCAATTGTGAGCGAAGACACGCAGCTGTCTAATTTACATACAAATGGAACGTTGTGGCAAATTGTGAGACATTAAAATGGAAATTGAGTGTTTTGTACAAAGATAAAATAGCTGGTTTTATGTTGGAGCGCTACAAAACAGGAGAAGGACAGTCGAAAATTACCTAAAAAAAGCAGTAATTGCAGAAAAATCTTATCAAATCTTGATCCGATTTTGATTTGCATCACATACCACAACTACAAACCCTGAATGACGTTATTTTTCCTTGTGGTGGTTGTTGATTTTGATTCGGATCAGCGCTGCATCACCATTGATTTGAATCATGCCCCAGTGTGAAAAGGTTATTAAATGTTTTTTCTTTTTTTTTCTTCAAAGTGTAAACTTTGATACTAATTTATGTTATTATGCATAGCTTATATTGATCGAGTTTTCGGGTTAGTTAGCGGTGCATAAATTTTAAATTTTTAATATTTCTATTTGTGCTATTTCAATACATTTTTGAGTGATTAGTGCAATTTGTTTTTGTTTCTACATATTCATCATTTTTATCTCTGTTATTGTATATAGCATGACATGCCAAGACATTATTTGTGAGCATTGCTGTTGCAGAACCAAACTGTTTTTAATCAGAGTTTCAATACCGTTTTGTGTTTTCTTTCTGTAGCATTGTTTTTGCAAATCCTTTTTGTGCACTCTCTACTCTCACTTGCAATGTGTACATTTTGTTTTACATTGCACCTGCTTGACAGGATGTCCTAATTGTGAATTTTGCTATCCACTACTTACCCGGTCACTTTTGAAACTTTTCACCACATCACTTCAGAGCACATCTTTCCCTCCTATCTGGAAGGAATCCTTTATTGTTCCCCTACACAAAAAAGGTAACAAAGCTGATATATCCAATTACAGCGGTATTGCTGAACTTTCTGCAATCCCAAAATTGTTTGAAAAAATGCTCACTTCAACCTTTTATCACTTTTGTAAAATAAAAATTTATCTGTGTCAACACGGTTTTATGAAAAAGCAGTAAACTTGCTTGAGTTTACATCTTTTGAAAATCTTGGTTTTAGAGCAAAACGTCAAACTGATGATATTTACACGGACTTCAGTAAAGCGTTTGATTCTGTTAATCATGATCTGCTTGTACATATACTTGAGCTTTTAGGTTTTCCACAACCGTCTGCATTATTGTATTGTAGTTCATATGTCTCTGACCACACATGGCTGTGAGTAGGGGCATAGCTCGCTTCTTTTGCAAATAAATTTCCCCCATCGGGTCAGTGGCTGGTATTTCATATTATTCTTATTTATTTATTTCTCTTTTTTTTTGTAATAAATTTACTTTAGTTTAAGTTTATTTAATTTATATTTTTGTCCTACTTTTAAGAGTTAATTGTCAATTTTTTTTTGTTTTAAGCTGACAGTTTTTTTTTGTCAATATTATGAATAAATAAATAAAATAATTCAAAACAAAAAAAAAAAAAAAAACATCTTCTTTGTTGGATTGCATCTTATTTGAGAAATAGGGTTCAACGAGTGTTATTTAAGTCCAGTCTTTGCCACTTCTGGTGTTCCTCAAGGAAGCCATCTAGGCCCATTATTGTTTAACATTTTTGTAAATGATCTCCCTTTCTCCATCTGACATTCTCGCGTGCTCATGTACGCTGATGATGTAAAATTGTGCCTTTCATTTACTGATGGTGCCTCTCATCTCAGACTCCAAGAGGATCTTGATTCTTTACATTTTTGGTGTTCAAAAAACAATTTATATCTAAATATCTCTAAATAAAAGTTAATGACGTTTCATCGGTGTTAACTTCATCTGTTTACATGCATGATTGATAACATCAAACTCGAGCGAGACTCAACATTTAATGACCTTGACCTGTGTGATCCCACGCTGAGTTTTAACTAGCATATCGCTTCTATCGTAAATAAGGCGAAGGGTGTTTTTGGTTTCATTAAACGTTGGTCTATTGAATTCAATGACCCTTATACCAAAAAGACTCTTTTTATATCTCTAGTTCGTCCACTCCTCGAGTTTTGCTCTTACATTTGCTCACCGCAATATATAAATAATCAAGTTCGAATTGAGTCTGTACAGAAACAATTCCTCCTGTTTACCCTTCGTGGCCTAAACTGGAATTCTAATTCGCGTTCGCGTTTGCCATCTTACTCTGATTGCCTCCTTCTTATCAATCTTCCATCTTTGGTGCATCGTAGGATAGCTCTTGGGATTAGTTTTCTTCATAAGCTCATAGTTGGGGAAATTGATTCTCCTGAGCTATTGAATCAGTTAAACTTTTGTGTCCATAGTCGTCTTACCAGAAATTTTGTCCCTTTAGCACTGAATAGATGCATTACTAACTATGGCCTACACGATCCTTTCCGAGTTTTATGCACGTCATATAATAAATTCTATCACGTTCTCTCGCCGCGATATCACCATTGTCGATTAGTACCATCGTCCTTCGCTGCCTACGGGACTCATGATCACAATGCAGGCTGGATGAACTGGATGTCGCTTATTTGGGTCATCTATACCGTCTGCATTAATATTGTTCATATGTCTCTGACCACACATGGCTGTGAGTAGGGGAATAGCTCGCTACTGTTGCAAATAAATTTCCCCCATATGGTCAAAGGCTGGCATTTCATATATACATATATAAATAAGAATGTATTTCTGGCCGAAGGCCACAGCAGCCATGGCCACATCCCCTCTTGTGGCTATAAGTTAACTTTAAGCATATGAGATGCAATACATAAAATAAAAAGAATGTACGATATTTATTATTTCAATTTATTTTTCCTATTTTTGTTTGTTTCTATTTTTTTTTTTTGGTCAATTAATTTATTTTAGGTTAAGTTCATTTCAATTTATATTTATACTCTTCACGTTAGTGAATAGTATTATAAGTTTGTTATGAAGTTTGTAACACTCAGAAGGAGACATCACATAAAGTATATATATTTGTGATCAGCGCGATGAGACGAGTTGATTTAGCCATCTCCGTCAGTCCGTCCGTCCGTCTGTTCGCACTCCTAGTCCTTCAGTTTTTGAGCTAGAGAGCTAAAGTTTTGTACGTCGGTTTCTTTTTACCAAACGCCGGTCAAGTTCGTGAATCAGCAGAATCGAACCACTAGGAGGGGTACTTCCCATACAAACTCCTTTTAAATTAATGTTCTTATTAGAATTTTTTTTTTTGTTTTTTGTACGATCGACTTAAAATTTAGACACTATAAGTGTCTAACCCATAGCCACCAACCTTATAAATTTCAAGACCCTCAGTCCGCTCGCTGGGGCGTGAAGAGTATTACAACTTCGGCATAGCCAAAATTAGTATTTTTTTATAGTTTTTTTCTTACTTTTAAGTGTAATTGGTAACTGATGCACAGCGGTCGCTCCAATAGGCCAAAAATACAAAAATCAATATTTGGAGTTGAATCAAATGTAAATTTGTTTTGTTTTGATTATAACGGGACTTCCTACAAATAGCATTAATTTTTTATTATAGTGTGAGCAGCATGATATCAATTCTTCCATATATTTAGAAATATTTTGTAGTTGTTTTACGTATTATCCACATATGTAACAGAAGTTATTATCACACATAAATCATAATAATATCGTACCACAGTCGATACACGTAAATCGTAATATTATTTTAATCAAAAGTTCTGAAGGAGACAATAAAATTATTTCCTTAAAAACTCGCCAAATGGCAAATGCAATCAGAACACAAAAGGCAAATGTACAATAGAGCACAACTGCATTGTATTTTTAGTCACTGGTGGAAAAGTTCTGTCATAGTGGCTTTACAGTGGCTCGTATCACGAAGACTCGGTTTTGTAGTTTACAATGGTATTTTAGTATCACGAACAGCTGTTGTTTGTTTTGATTATACATACAAATGGAACGTTGTGGCTAATTGTGATAATTAAAATGGAAATTGTGTGAAAAATATATGATTGAGAACAATTTGGAGTGTATGCAAATAATTCTTGTAGCTTCCTTTTTCATTACTGCTACTTATTTTATTAATATTTAAAGAAATAATTGCAATATAAAATTTTCTTCAAATTGTTTTGTGCAATGATTAGCTGTTTTATGAGTGGCGCGCAAAAAAAATGAAGATGAAGACACATGACAATCACAAAAAACGACGAAATTATGAAAATGCTGCCAACCTACATGGGAAAATTGCCCAGCCCTGTTAAGACTCACCATTCAAAAAAAAAAACGAGTCTTAGCGTATCTATTTGAGATTAGCATCTCTCAATCGAATCACTCTACAACAACAACCCCTCATTTTTGCAATTTTCCCTGTTGTTGTTGTCAAATGAAACTCGAATCATTGTCGAATCTTCATAGATTCGAATCTTAGCTCACTGTAAAGCCACTATTACTTTTGCTACTGGAAGTCCTGTGCATTCCCTTGTATAGTAACGATCGACACTCATAAAGCTATGTACGCACTCGTCGCACAGTTTGCTACCCGAAATATCTTTATGATATATGTCAAACTGTATCAACTGGTTTCTGTACTCCTGAGCTGTCAAACCGTCAACCTTAAAAAATGGTGCACTCGAGATGGGTTACTTCTGCTAATCGTATACTTAGACTTTACGTAAGTACATACTTCTAATCCATCAAAAAAATTGCAGTTGCTTGTCAACTACGTGGTTAAAGTATACGCTCCGATTTGGTTCATAATCAAGCAAATTATTAAGGAGCCAAAAATATTTTTCAACTGATTACGATTTTTATTCGATGGCAAGATGACCATTTCAACATAGGCATAAACATTTTAAGACGAAGGGAAAACTTTATGAGCAAGAAGGACTACTACACTCTCATGCGGCTTACGAATCCCGAGCAGATAGAGTTGATTCTAGAGGGGATACATCGGTTACACAAATCAGATTGCAAGCCGATCCAAGTATTCTTTACTGGCCCCGCCGGTTGCGGCAAGACATCCAGCCTCAAGTTGCTCATGGAAACTTATAATAGATATATGCAGGATCACAGCAGCATGCATAACGTGTACGTAGCGTCGACCGAAAAGATGGCGGTGCCACTCAGCGGAGTGACAATGCACTCTGCATTCCGACTGACTATATCGAAGCAAACACTAGTAAATGTGTCACGAGAGATACTACAAAGCTGTCTGCACTTATGACGCAACGTAAAGTGCATCATCATTGGTGAGATAAGCATGTGTAGTTCTTATCTCTTCAACGCGGTAAACGCTCCCTTACAATCCATGACAGAAGTATAAGATTCCAATTGCGGCGGTCTCGATTTGTTCGCTTGCGGAGACCTTAAACAACTCCCACCTGTGAATGCCGTACCTGTACATCAAGCGAAACGGTGTTAAATTGGCGGCGGACGTTTTTTTCGTAATCTTTAAACTTCGATCCACTCTTACAAGTCGTGCACCAGAGTGATACACGCTTCTCCACTGTGCTCACTAAAATAGGCAAGGGTTTGATGACTGACGAAACTATGTTGATAAAGTCGTGTTTCCGTCGGAGAAAGTGGTGTGATGAAAACCTCCCAGGTGTAGTTAGACTGGCCTTCAGTGAAACCGGCAACCTGCCGTACAGTAAAATTCTTCTGTCGCCGGGACCTGTCTGCAATTGAAATGCAAACTCTACATATCCTATTTCTCCCATAATTACCCTGTGTTAAGTGTAATAAAAGCAACAAATAAAGTTAAGTTAATATTCATTAACAATGCATAACTGTAATATAAATATTAAGGTTCACAGGAAAACGTTCGTTGCGTAGTTAAGAAGTTCTCTGTATCCAAACAATCTTGAATTTCGACTTTGCTTTATACTAAGTATGTAATAATAACGGTTCATGTAAAACGTTTTAACGCAAAAACAATTACGGTAGTGCAGCGTTACTACCTGGCCCGACTTATTTTTTATTATAAGCTCTATTTTGTTTATTTTGTTTTATTGTGCTTTGTTTCATTTATTTTAATAATAAAATACTTTTTAAACTTGATTTTTGTATTATTTTAGGCATATGGTTAAAAACGTAAAATTTACAAAACTTCAAAGTGCGGCAGAGCTCTAAAGTTGACACGGAATTCTAGTTTTTGTACTCTTTGCGTATTTTGTGTAAAATTACGCAAATTTTGGCAGAAAAAAAAAATATTTTTCCATACATGGTCGGGAAGCCCTACTGTGGAACCATCCAATTACTTATCTCCTCATCTTGCTTTATTTTGGTGATCGCCAAACAGGAGCTTATTCAAATTAAGCAATGACGATGACGCAAATGTCAAATATCACTCTACCGAAACCAAAGGTGTTTCACATTAAAAAAAGAAATAAAAAAAATAGGATATAAGCGATGGCAGTTTTATTTTTTGTAGTTTCTTTTCAACATCCACGAAATATGTGTTTCCTTTTTGGTTTTACTAAAATATGTATTATAAATACTAAACACTTTTTTATAATTAAGCTAAATATTGATATTTCTTTATATTGGTCATATTATTTCAATGTGCAAGATTTGCAAAAACATAAAGATGTGAGCGGCAGAGGAGATAATGTATACAAACTCCACATGAAGGTAAGAACGAAGGAAGTAGGTGTATCTAGAGCTGTTGGAAAAAGCTGAGGACAGATTTGAAATCAGCGACCTCGATTTAGTAAACAATCTTTAAAATATTTTATGCAAAAACAAAAAATTGATCACCGAACTCATTTCTGTTGACCAGATTCAACTCGTGAATTTCGGGCAAAAAAAGTTTGAAATCATTGAACTATAGCGGTCGCCATTGACGCTAACGTTGTTCCCATCTTCATGCTTGAAAAATTATGGGCCATAAGCCCCATCAAAAAGTGTATTTTTCTGGGTTCATTGGGAGGTATTGTATTTCCTAATGTTGCTCATCAGTCCAAATTCTGTTTGTTTATTGACATATTCATTCAAGCAAAAATGAGCTCATGCTCGATTCAGACTGAGCATAAGCCTCAGTTTTTTGTAAACAACTCAAAAAGTTACCAACTTTTTATAACAGCAACGGGCAAATGGCCGAATTTTAGTACCCACTTTGATGCAAAATTTTTTCTGCTGAAAAAGTGAAAGCAAGAATGTCAGCAGCCAGGGCTGGCAAACTTTGAGTAGTACTGCCAAGTTTTTGGTCATGTTCGCCTTTTTTGGTCATTCTTGACATTAAACAGCTAGTTATGCACAAAACAATTTTAAATTATAATTTCTCTTTTATATTAACAAAATAAGTAGCAGGAATGAAAAAGGAAGCCACAAGAATTATTTGCATACAATGCAAATTGTTCTCATCACATAATTTCCATTTCAATTTCTCATAATTAGCCACAACGTTCCATTTGTATGTACAACCGAATCAAAAAATACCTTTTCAGGATACTAAACGACAATGTAAACACTAAACCAGAACTCAGTGTGTATAGATTTCCGCTATATGTACATGATAATCCTAATTAACACAGTAAGCAATTTGTTACATGTATCTACAATAGCATAACAGACCTATTCGCGTTGTTTTTGCGTTGACACCTCAAACAAGGAAAGCTTTTGTCATCTTTCCGATTCTCGAACAAATTGAAAGCTGTGCTGTTAAAAAAGCTTCAACATCAGTCTGTAAAGTGTATGTTACCAGTTTCTAAACTTCAGTTTTTGGAGGTTTGCAAGCTTAGAAGATAATGAAAATATGTTGAAAATATTAAATTATTAAAAAACAAAAAATCTTATACAAAAATGAAAACGGGGGTTTTTAAGGGTTCTCCGAGTAATTCTGACTATTTATAATTTTGTTTCTGAATTTGATTTTTTTCCCAAGTTAACAAGCCTGATTTTATCTTATATGTATTTGCGAATGTATGCAATTGATGGCACAATGTTTTTGAAAATCGATTGTCCGACATTGAAAATGGATCATTATCCAATCACGCAATGATTTTAACACTTTTTTTTCGTAATTTACATCATCATCCAAAATATCCGCGAGCAAAAAATAAAATACAAGATTATCCATTTTACAGAGCGATAACAGTGCACACAAATTAACATTTTTTTCACAAACAAATTAACACCTCCTCAGCAAAAGTTGACAAATTGTTTTCATAAGAGCTTTTCATGTCACCATTAACAGCCAGTGGTTTTTATATTAGGCGTTAACATACAAATAATTTTTTTGTTATCGCTTTGAGAATTCTATTTCTATTAAAAATAATAACACGATCACGCGTTTAGGTTTTGTTCAATTATAATACAATTTTTATTTAATAAAGTTGACATGCGCTTGCATGCGATTTGTGCGAACGGTTAGTACAGAATATATAGAATGAAAGAAGCAAACATTTGACATAGTTAAAAAGAAAAGAAGATGAAAAAGAGATAAGCTCTTCTGCGTTTTACAATATTTTATACTCTTAATTAACTGCAGCTCTCTTCATCTGCTGCCGCGAACATTCTCCCCCCGTTGGAAGTCCAGAGCTTTCAACAGAAACAATATCAATAGGCAGAACAGCAATTCTGCTTACGGCTCGTTTAACTGGCCCAGTCTTGATGATTGCAAAACCTGCAACGCCATCCTGACCTTTGAGCTGTCCGAGCTAAGACAAGTGCTTATTCTTGAGCTGCACAAATCTGTAAATATAAGCAAAAATGCGTTGTCAAACTAATTTTGGAATTTACAATCATATGAAATGTTTCGGTTCACTGATGCGACCAAAAACTTTAGTCTTAGTCCTGGCAATTCGGCGACAGATGCTGGATCTTTTGGCCATTTGGAATCATCCTTCAGTAAGAATGACTGACCATGATACCACACATTCGAATCACGTAATTCCTGTGGGGTGCATCCACGCGACAAAATGTCCATTGGATTTAGTGAAGACGACACAGGGCACCATAAAATGCCATGAGTGAATGATTGAATTTTTGAAACCCGATTAAAAACGAAGACGTTGAAACTTGATGATTGCTAAACTTTCTGCAATCCCAAAATTGTTTGAAAAAATGCTCACTTCAACCTTTTATCACTTTTGTAAAACAATTATTTCTCACAGTTTTATGCAAAAGCGATCTTCAACTACAAACTACAAAGATGTAAACTCAAATCTTTTGCAAATCATGTTTTAGGGACAAACGTCAAACTAATGTTATTTACACGGACTTCAGTAAAGCGTTTGATTCTGTTAATCATGATCTGCTTGTACATAAACTTGACCTAAAGGTTTTCCACAACATCTACTTTATTGGATTGCATCTTATTTAAGAAATTGTGTTCAACGAGTGTTATTTAAGTCCACTCTTTCTGGTCCAGTCTTTGTCACTTCTGGTGTTCCTCAAGGAAGCCATCTATGCCCATTATTGTTTAACATTTTTGCAAATGATCTCCCTTTCTCCATCTCACATTCTCCCGTGCTCAAGTACGCTGATGATGTAAAATTGTGAATTTCATTTAATGATACTGGTACCTTTTATCTCAGACTCCAAGAGGATCTTGATTCTTTACATTCTTGGCGTTCAGCGAATTACTTATATCTAAATATCTCCAAATGTAAGCTCATGACGTATCATCGGGGAAAACCTCATTTGTTTACATACACCATTGAAAACGTCCAACTCGAGCGAAGAGTGTTTTTGGTTTCATTAAACGTTGGTCTATTGAATTTAATGACCCTTATACCAAAAAGCCTCTTTTTATATCTCTAGTTCGTTCACTCCTCGAGTATTGCTCTTGCATTTGCTCACCGCAATATATAAATAATCAAGTTCGAATTGAGTCTGTACAGAAACAATTCCTCCTGTTTACCCTTCGTGGCCTAAACTGGAATTCAAATTCGTGTTTGCGTTTGCCATCTTACTCTGATTGCCTCATTCTTATCAGTCTTCCATCTTTGGTGCATCGTAGGATAGCTCTTGGGATTAGTTTTCTTCATAAGCTCATAGTTGGGGAAATTGATTCTCCTGATCTATTGAATCAGTTAAACTTTTGTGTCCCTAGTCGTCCTACCAGAAATGTTGTCCCTTTAGCATTGAATAGATACACTACTAACTATACCCTACACACATGGCTATGAGTAGGGGCATAGCTCGCTACTGTTGCAAAAAAATTTACCCCATCGGGTCAGAGGCTGGTATTTCATATTATTTTTATTTATTTATTTTCATGTTTTTTTTCTTCCTATTTTTGTCATCTGAATCTATGTGCAGCAATGAATGATGTTTTTCCTTGCAATGCTTGCACACTCTAGATTTAGAATCTTTTAACGAATGCCTCTTACGAATACAGTTGAAGCACAGATGCATTTTCCTCACCTCATGAAACGAAGCTTGGAAGTAAGATTCTGGAAAAGTCGACAATTTGAAATATAATGGTCAAAAACCATATAAAGCACGAACGCTCGTGTTGTTTTAAGCAAGAAATACATTCCGATTTGCTTTGTTTGAGATGGGTGCCCTTCCCGCTTGCTGGACAGATGCTGCTGCGGCGATGGTTTCTAGATTCTCCAGTACACGGCACCTTTTCTCTAGAAATGACGACATTGATGACCACTCAGGCAGCGCATTTGAGGGCAAATCATCCACCCACTTCTCCTGTGTTTGCCTATTAAGCTTTCCACAGATTAAGTGGATGAGCAAACCACCTGAAATTTGCTCCGGAGTGGCAAGCTTTTGTAGAGCACGCAGATGCGAGTTAACTTTGTCACTTAGCTCACGAAGACTCGCTGCAGAACCTTTCTCAACGTGTTTTATATCAAAGATGGCTCTAATATGGGCCTGAAAGTGAAGAAGTTTATTATCAAATCTTTTGACTAATAATTCAAAAGCCCTTTTGTAATTTTCATCCCTTGGCTCAAGAGATCGAATGGTGTCCAGTGCGACACCTCCCAGACTGGTACGCAGATGCTGGAATTTTTCTACGTCACTTAAATCATGATCTTGACTGTAGTAAAAATCGCGTAAAAGTCCGGCCAATCTGCGTATGAGGTATTTTCAGCTCAGGAGTCTTGATTTTCCCTGTGGGACATGATGCGATGATCATTCAGAGGGGAATTATGCATAGCGGTAGAATGTGATGGATACACCTAAGGCAGCAGTGCACGTAGCCGGGCCAACTTAGCTTTGACTTCACAATATAACATAGTAAATTTTGTTCTAGTATCTTCAAAAAAATTACTTGAATCCAGCCTCTCGAGGCTTGACTGTGCCTCATCAAAATTACCATACCTTCCCTCAACAATTTCCTGAGAGACATTCAATGATGAGCCATCGAACTCAGCTAGCTGTTCTGGCACCAAAGAAGAATTTAGTACGTTTAATTGCCGTTTTGCTTCTACTTTGGCTACATAGAAACTGATTTCGCTTTGCTGTTGTTGTTGAGGAACAACAGATGCTAATTTAACATTATTCTTCTTTGGCGTATTCGTTCGCTGCAATGACCAGCGCTAATAAAAATGTAATACAAAAAGCAACGAGTTATGCTTATGTATATAAGTATGTATGTTCTTATGGGCACAACCGTATGCACATATACTTACACTCGCGACAAATGTATGTAATGTTAATTGACGTTACCGAAATTTATAAAAGTGGACGTAACGGTTCTACAGCAAAACCAAAGTTAATAAAGTTATATGATTTGTATGATTTGTATATAATTATCGTGAGGAGATTTGTGATCGACACAAAACACTACGATAATATACTTATGTATTTATGTCACTTGCATATAACTTTGCCCGACTGAGAAAATAATGCAATTAAATAAGCGCAACTGTACTACTGCGGTACACACACACGCACAAAATTCAATATCAAAAAATTAATCAAAAACGTATCACGTCGGCGTCACCAAAATGTTAGAGGTAGGACTGGTTTGTACTACCTGTTTCGTTAAGTTTTGTTCAATTATAATACAGTTTTTATTTAATAAAGCTGGCATGCGCTTGCATGCGGTTTGTTCGAACGGTTAGCACAGAGAATATATAATGAAAGAAGCAAACATTTGACATAGTTAAAAAGAAAAGAAGATGAAAAAGAGATAAGCTCTTCTCTATTTGCGTTTTACAATATTTTATACTCTTAATTAACTGCAGCTCTATTCATATGCTGTCGCGAACATACTACAAAATTTAATATTATAATGGCTTACAACAGGGTACGGGTAACTCTCCCACTCTGTTCAATTTATACTTACTGGATTTAATGTACAAAGTGGACAAAATAATATCTTTTGCGGACTAAGTTAAGAAAAAAACATCATTCAAACAGTTTTTACCGATTCTCGAATGATGTTTTTTTTAAAAGCTTTGATGATAAGAACTTTCGTTGTGATGGAAAATTGGCTTAATAGCGAGCGAATGATGATGTTAGGCGTTAACAGCATCATTTCTTTTTTGTGATGTTTCTGAGAATAGGTGGGCTAATCTAGTAAGTATTAATTGAACAGAGTGGGAGAGTTAACCGTACCCTGTTATAAGCCATTAATAATATTAAATTTTGTAGTACTTATGCTGTAATAGATACATGTAACAATTGCTTACTACTTATCATGTTGTAAATTAGGATTATCATATACATATTGCGGAAACCTATATACACTGAGTTCTGGTTTAGTGTTTACATTATCGTTTGGAGTTCAAGCTGTGTTCAAGTAGAACACAGAGTTCTCAATACTACAACAGCAAATATTTTCGTTCATTTTCACTGTTGTTGTTGTCATTAGAACACAGTGTTCTGCTTGAGTTCTCGAAAACACAGTGTTCTGCTTGTGTTCTCGAAAAGGCAGTGTTCTGCTTCTGCACAAAAGTCACGCATCACGCTACAAAAATACAACTCTGAAAAAGTACGCAGCTAAAAACTCACATAATATAACATGATTGAATATTTTAAGTCAATATATTCGGGACATTGCAAAACATAACTCGGATAAGTTAGAAAGAAGAAGAATCGAGTTTATAATTGTATAATCAAATTTACAATCAAGCTGTTACAGCTATGGCACACTAGGCGAAATGGACAATCTAGTGGAAGAAAATTGAAATTTTAAAAATAAAAACCCCGCGATTATTCGATTTCCACCCCGACACTAAAAGCTTTTTGAGTGTAACGATAATTGGTTACTGGTTTTTTTTCGATATTTGATCAGCTGTGAGCTTTGAAACATAACATATGTTTCACCAAGTGCAAGCAAAAATTTTCCCTCGTTTGTAAATTTCCTTGAAAATAGTCAAAAAATTATTTTTTATTAATTATATTCGGTTTTTTTAAAATTGAAGTTATGTATTTATTGGAAAAAGTGTGTTTCGTGGCCTATGAATATATATATGTAATTGTGGAAAATTGTGGTAGAAATTAACAATTGTGGCGACTTCTTTTTAGCAACCTAACTTTAACTTTCGTAGAGTAACACTTAGTGACGCCCTCCCAGTGCCCTGTAATTATTTTTGATTTTTTTAATATGATTCGTTGTCATCGTGAAATGTCCAAAATGACGTGCAACTTTTTGCAAGTTTTCATAATTTTTTACTTTTTAAGCACCATTTCGGTTTGTATGCGCACATTTTTTTCAGTTTGGCATGACGAAAAAAACCTACTAAATAAATTTTTGGTAGTAGAGGCCTTTGTTTTCTCAACTGTGATTGACAAAAATAAATGTACCGAGGACGAGTGAAATTAACAAAACATTGCGAAGATTTTGTAGTTGAAAAGTGGAAAGGGTGCTATGGAATTTCAGAATGGTTTGAGAAGCAAAGCAAGGAATGGTTGAATGGGGAACTTCTTTTTTCTGAGATGCTTGGATTCGTGTGTATTACATACATTTCATATCAACTTCCCATCAAAAAAATGGCAAATTCGCGGCACTGACAAGATATGCTCTTGATAAAAGAAAATCAGATATCCAAAATATATTTAGGATTGAAATGGCTTTATTGGTGGATATTCCAATGCAATGTTAAGGAAACACGAATAGTGGCAATACCTCTAGGAGATTTTTTGCAAATTACCAATTGTCATCTCAAATAACCGGCATAAATGTAAACCTCATTCGTAGATTTGGAGTTATTTTTCGCCCCATGGCCTCCGGTTTCGCGGTGAATATAGATGCATATCGTCTGGACACATTGCAAAAGTCCAAAATTTTTGTAGAGGAATACCCCTGGTGCTATATATGGCTTCTTCGGTACATAAAATGCTGATTCATGGAGTTGATATTATTGATGCTGTGCCGCTTCCAATTGGTATGATGTCAGAAGAAGCTCTGGAAGCTAGGAACAAAGATTTTCGACTAAACCACACACGCACACTAATAAACTAAACTTAAAAAAAAAATTTAAATAAATAAAAAAAATTATATAACTAAAAAATATTTAAAAAAAAATATTTCAATTGATTGATTAATAGGTATCTATTCCAGGAAAAATATAATCTTAAAGGTAACTTCATTATTTCTCAAGATATTAATTGATTGCCCATTTTGCCCATTTTGCCCAGTGTGCATGGGGGGCGTTTCATGCAGTCACGCATCATTAAAACTATTGATAGTGGTTGCCTCTATACGCCCTTGAATTAACATAATTGATCATGTAAGTCTCTTCTAGCATTTCATGATAAACACCAGCAGGGTTAAATACAGAATTCTTTCTTTTAAAAAGTTTTATTAGAAATGTCCGTATAAGTGAAAAAATGAAAACGAAAATAAGTGATACAATAAGGACGACGGGTTACACATCCTTACTGGGAATCATTGCTACTTTCATTGTTATACTCGTCAATAAAAAATTAGTGAACGGTTTTGTTAACTCGTATGTAATATTTTGTGTATTTGTTCGATTAATTTCTTATAACAAACTCTTTTTTGTTTCATACTTCATTAAGGCCAAAAATTATAACGAAGGATGGTAATTTAATCATTGAAGCAGGTTTTAATCGTAATATCAGTTTTCGGCTAAGCGGCAATTCACGTCTTAATATAAATAATGAATACGATATGTTAGATATATTATCATTGGTTAGTAATAAAAAACGCCTTGTTGGACCAAAGGGTGAGTGGTCAACAGTATATGAAGATGGTGGTGGTACCTTAAGACAGCTGAGTGAAGATTTAACATCATTACGTTTACATGCATTTGGTCGTGGGGGCTTAGACACTCGTCTACGTAATCTGCAGAATCGGTAACATAGGATCGGAAAAGATTGTTTGTTTATGGCTTAATCAATGGATATTCTATTTATCTTGTGTATAGAACACAAACAGCAAGCACTTTATTGCGACGCTATCAGACTCGTTTACGTATTATTGAGAACAAAGTGCAACGCATTACTACACAGCTGGATCACAATGACTGCCAAAGTAATCCCTGCGAGAATGGTGGCAGCTGCTTTACAACATTTAATGGTTTCACATGCAAGTGCAGTCATGGTTTTGAGGTAAATATACTTCATATGAAAAGTGGGCGTTTACTTGTCTAATACATGATTGAAATGTGTGCATGTGTATTATTTGCAGGGCACCAAGTGTGAACGTGATGTAAATGAGTGTGCGCTCTATGGTGGTACCGATTTGAGTTGTCAGAATGGTGCGCAATGCGTTAACCAATTTGGAACATTTAGTTGCATTTGCACTCCCGGTTGGTTTGGTGTTTACTGTACTCAACGGAAGGGTGATTGTCTTCAGTCTTCTAGTTGGGAATTGTGTGGCCATGGGACTTGTGTGAGTAGTAGTGATAATGCTTTTGGTTATAAGTGTTTATGTGAACCGGGTTGGCAAACTAATGGCCTGACACCTGCATGTACAGTGGATGTGGATGAGTGCAATACTGATACGCGTACTCATTGCAGTACAAAATGTATTAATTTACCGGGATCGTTTACTTGTGCATCCTGCATTGTTGGCATGGTGGGTAATGGTATTATATGTCAAGATTTAGATGAATGTGCTTTGAATAATGGTGGCTGCAGTGTAAGTCCTCATGTAAAATGTATCAATACACTGGGTTCATATCATTGTGCTGAGTGTCCAGTTGGATGGTTCGGCAATGGACAGACTTGTACGAGAAATAGTAATATTAAAAACAGTGGAAACACAGAAAATAATACAATATCTGCTGGAGGCGAAGGAGGAGGCAGTGCAATCATTGGTTACAACTGTGCAGATGCTAGTAGTATTTGTCATCCAACAGCGGTATGTTCGGAGATATCTAATACAGTAGTCTGTAGTTGTCCTGTTGGAATGGTTGGCAATGGCATCGGATTAAATGGTTGCATACGTGGCACTTCAAACAATTGCAATGCTTTGCTATGTATGGTGAGTTCAAGAGTTTTTTAAGTAAACTAAATAACTGACTTGCTGTCATAATTTTTCTTTCGTACAGAATGGTGGTACCTGCCTCGATATTGGCATCAATTTTACTTGTCTGTGTCCGATGGGTTTTAAGCCTCCCAATTGTCAACCCATTGCTAGACCCTGCCTGCCAAATCCTTGTCACAATGGTGGTCGCTGTCGTCCTACTGGTGGTACACAGTTTATTTGTCAATGCGCACCTGGCTATAGAGATCGTCTGTGCAATACACGCTTTAATCGTTGTGGTGGCATATTAGCTGGCATTACTGGACGTCTGCAATATCCACCAAAGGGTACTGGGTATGAGCACAATGCTCAATGCGCTTGGGTGATACGTACTAATGAGACGTTAGTACTGAATATTACCTTTAATGCCTTTCAATTAGAAGATGCCACAGATTGTCAGTTTGATTGGTTGCAAATAAACGATGGCCATACGGCGGCCGCTCAATTAATTGGACGTTTTTGTGGTCGCCAAAAGCCACGTGGTGGTAACATTATATCCTCAACGAATGAATTGTATTTGTGGTTTCGTTCGGATAACTCAACATCAAAGGAAGGCTTTGATCTAATTTGGAATTCGGTAGTGCCACAGTGCGGTGGTGTGCTCGAGTTAATGACACATGGTACCATAGCTACTCCAGGCTCACCTGGCAATTATCCTAAGAACCGTGATTGTCGGTGGCAACTACGTGCACCAAACAATAAACGCATAAAACTCACTTTTTTTAGTTTAGAAATTGAGAACCATGAGGATTGTAATAGTGACTATGTAAATATTATAGATTTAATATCTGGTAATGAATTGCATAAATTCTGCAGCAGTACTCAACCAGCTCCGCTGCTGCTCCCCACCAATGCGGTGGAAGTTCATTTTCATTCAGACGATGATGGAACTGACAGTGGTTTTCAAATTCACTATGCCATTGAAGAACGTGTGCCGGGCTGTGGTGGCAGTTATACCGACTCAGAAGGTTTTATTAAGTCACCAATTAGTGTTAAGGGGCAAGAATTATCCTGCGAGTATGATATACGTATGCCATATGGTGAATCTATTACTATCGAGTTTGTAGAGTATGATTTAGCTAATGAAGATTGCTTGGAGCTCTATGATATTGACTCAACTCGAAATTTAATGGACCTACAGAGCAAATATTGTGGTGGCTATTATGAAAATCCAGCATTCTATCAATCACTTTATAATGCTTTGCAGATACGGTTTCATACAAGTGGTCGGGGTGTCAGCAGCTTCCTGCTTAAATTCAAAAGAGGTAATTTTTTTTTTGTTATAATTGAATTATTCTGAGTTTGTTACGATTTTTATTGGTAGAGTGCTCTTTCACCTATGAAAATAAAAGCGGCGTGATTACATCACCGAATTATCTCAATCTGACCAACACAGATTTTAATTGTACCTTTAAAATTCTAACAACACCTAATACGGTAATCGCTTTAAATGCCGTCGATTTTCAGTTAGAGGACAAAAACAATTTATCTGAAGATGATGTAGATTACTGTGCCTCCACTTTCTTGAAGGTAAGAAAATGAGTTTATAATTATCAATTTCTAACATTTACTGATTACAGATTTATGATAATGTAAACCGTAATATAATTGGGCAATACTGTGGCAATGTGACACCACCTGTTCAATTGGTTAGTAAATCAAATATGCTTATTTTGCACTTTAAGACGAGAAACACTACCATTGGTCGTGGTTTCAAGTTTAGTTACACATCAGTGCCCATTGGTAAAACCGATTGCGGCGGCATCTATACGAAACCAGACCAAACTATCCGCTTGCCTACAGGTGATGAAGGTGTTTATATGAACGATGTGGTTTGCTATTGGGTGATAATGGCACCTAGCAACAAGGGAATTTTATTAAATTGGAAATCCTTTAATTTAGAACCATCTACGGATTGTACTTATGATTATTTAGAAATTTACGATAGCTTGGTTAATACAGGTGATGGTGATGATAAGCCGTTGGGTCGTTTTTGTGATAGTCGTCCTCCACCTAACTTTATGACGCATTCAAGTCTGTTGACGATTAAATTTGTTTCGGATTTCGGGGATGCAGCAGATGGATTTGAGCTTACATATGAGTTTGTCGATATGAATCATTGTGGTGGAGTCATTTACGCTTCGACTGGATGTATAACAACACCAGATTTTCCACTCAATTATACAAATAATATTGACTGCAGTTGGGTAATATCTGGCCCATTGGGTACACAAATAGAACTGCAAATTGAAATTTTTGATTTAGAAAAATCTGAGGATTGCTCAGGTGACTGGTTGGAAATTAGGTATTATATATATTGAATTTAAAGGACGAATCTATAAATTTAGTTAAATTTGACTTGTTTTAGGAATGGTGGTAGCAATGATTCAGTGCTTATGGGGCGGTATTGTGAATCTGGCTCAATACCAAGACGTTTACCCTCGTTTACAAATCAACTGCGGCTTGATTTTCATTCGGATTCATTTGTGAATGCTCATGGTTTTCGTATATCATGGCGTGTCTATGCCAATGGATGTGGTGGAAATATTTTATCTGAAAAAGGAGTTATTACATCACCTCAATATCCCAATTCTTATCCCAATAATGTAGAGTGTGAGTGGCATGTGTACGTCCATAAAGGATCAGCCATACAATTCGTCATTGAAGACTTGTCACTGGAAGATTTATTTGAATGTTTTTATGATTACATACAATTTTTTGAAGGTCAACACACTAATGGCCAGCCGGTGGCACAAATATGTCGATTAAAAGATCCAAATGATCCTATAAAGTTGTCTATTAACCGAAACGAGGCAACTGTGGTATTTCGCTCTGACGCAAGTAGTTCAGAACGTGGATTCCGCATGTCGTATTACACTAATTGTACACGCATTATTAGCGAAATGAATGGCGTCATCGAAAGTTTAAACTATGGTGAATTCAACTACGTGCATTCAATTAACTGTAGTTGGACTATAAAAGCGCCCAAAAGTAATCGTATACTAATTGAGTTTACAAATTTTGAATACATGGCCCCATCAGCAAGTGGCAATGATGCGGTGTATTTTGTTGAATTGATGTCAGATGGTATCCAGCGCATGCATACTATCACGGAGGGTATCACAAGGTTTTATTCGACTAGCAATTCCGTGACTATATTGCAAAATACGACAGCTATAACTTTTCGTCTGGAGTATCGTATGGATGGTTGTGTGTTTGTGGAATATCGAGATAGTGGCAAATTTCAGACACCTAACTATCCAAAGATGTATAACAACAATTTAGAATGCTTGTGGGAGATACGTACTGAGCCGGGTAAGGGTATTGAACTGACCGTTGATGACATGGACATCGAGGGCAGTATCAATTGTACTAAAGATGCACTAATTGTGAGTGATATTTGATTCATACCGCTTTTGTTTTTATATAGTTTATTTGGTTATAATTATTTTGCCTTTAAGATCTCTAATCATCAAATCGAATATAACAATAAAGAACGTCACTGTGGCGCACAAAGCAAAGTGGTGATCACAAGTTCTGCTCATCGTCTGTACGTACGCTTCGTAAGTGATAACGCTCATAACGGCAAAGGTTTTAGTGCCAGTTACCGTACATTAATCTCGCGTGAGTAAAGATTTTTATCTATTACTTTCTTATATAAAATTGCTTATAAGAGCTTTGTATGTAGCACTTTCACGCAAAATATATTGAACCGATTTAAATAATTATACTATTCACGCAGTGAATAGTATTATAAGTTTGTCATGAAGTTTGAAACACACAGAAGGAGACATCGGAGGCCCCATAAAATATATATTATATAATATATTCTTGATCAGCGCGACGAAACAAGTTGATCTAGCCATGTCCGTCTTTCTGTCTGTATGTATGCAATTTAGTCCCTTAATTTTTGAGCTAAAGAGCTGCAATTTGGCACGGAGCTTTCTTTTCACCATACGCAGTACATTTGTCGGAATCAGTCAAATCGGACCACTAGGGGGTACCCTCCATACAAACCTGGATCCAAATTCAAGTTCTTATTAGGAAAACATTTTTTTTTTTTTTTACTATCGTTTTGAAATTTGGAAAAAATAAGTTTCCAACTCATATCCAGCAACCATGAACATTTTAAGACCCTCGGACCACTAGGGGGTACCCCCCCATACAAACCAGCATCCAAATTCATATTCTTATTAGAAAAAACTTGTTTGTTTTTTGTATTATCGAATTGAAATCTGAACAATATAAGTTTCTGACCCATATCCACCAAACTTATAAATTTCAAGACCCTCGGACCACTAAAAGAGCCGTGAATAGTATTACAACTTCGCTATAGCCAAAGTTAGTCTTTTTTATACTTTTTTTAACAGTAAAATCGTACTAAATGCCATAATTTTTTTTAGCATTAAAATTTTCCAAAATTACCCACACAAATTTACGTATGTTTTTTCGTTGTTCATGCTTTGCTTCTTCTTGAATTTTGTGTTGTTGTTATTGTATTTATTCCTCTCATTTATTGAAAACTGATGTTCACCGATAGCGAAACAAGATCGAATGATTTGTAAAAGAATGAAAACAGGGGGAAGCGTGGGTCCTGGGATAGAGAGTATAATTGCAATTCGTTGTTTTTGTTTTTTCTTTGAATAACTGTAACAGAGAGAATAAAGTGATGCAAAGAAAGGAAGCAACCCGAGCGAAGCAGGATTGGGTACGCTAGTTTATTTATATAATGCTAACCTAAAGTTAAAACTATAAGTTAACAATATTTAAGCTAGCTATAGCTACCAGAGCCTCAGATAGTGAAATGTAAGTTAATGTATGTTGGTACATGTTTAGGTAAGGCTTATTAATGTAAATACTATAAATAGATTAATGGTGATTGTACTTATAATATTTGCTTAAAAATTAACGTACAACTTTGATTGGGATAGGGAGGCGCAATATGTATTCTTGCGAATTTTATCTGGTCTAGTCTTGTTAATGAGATGAAGGAACTGATTTGCTTATACCATGCAGAGATGTGTTGTAAGATGGTGATATGGTTCTGAATTTTGTGTTTTTCAGATTTTTGGATAATGTCGCTAAAGTTGTAGTTGAGTGTGTACCCAAGTGGCCTTTGATGTCAATGTGGCTAGGGGCTATATACGTTTAATGTTTTTTTTTTTTTATTAAGCAATAATTGAATATTTATAGTTGTCGACAACTGACATCTTCGAATCAGTCTTTTAAAAACCGGTCTTTTGAAGACCAAATGAAAAGGTTGACGGTTATTTGCGACCTCTGATTTATAAAATTTACTTAATTTGATTTTTATAGAGTTTAGTTATATCTTTTAGACTCTTTGTCTCGTCGTTGTTGTTAACGTTTACTACTACCGTTGCTGTTTGCTCACCATTGCTACAAGCGTCTGCTTCCGATGCATTGACAATCTTGCCACTTCTCAACGTTGCCATTATCAGTTTATTTATATTTAATTTATTTATTTGATTTACAAAAAAAAATTCATTAGAACTGCAACTCTGTCAGCCGCCACAAGGCTTCTCCATCGAACACAGTTCTGGGCTGTTGTTTTTGCCTGATCCCAGTGGTGTTAATATCTGCTAGTTCCCGCAGGGGTTGACCTTCTATTCTTGTCCGGGTGCGTGGGCCAAATGTCGTCACCATAGGTGAATTTTTGTATCCGATGCTTTTCCTTGTGTTGGTTGCAGTAATCGATTTGAATTCGACTAGGGTAAGTAGTGATTGATCTACCCCGCTAGTGATCTCAAGTGATGGGGCTGCCATCTGACGTTGCTTGAGAACAACGCTTCCGCCTGAAGCGCCGCCATCTGTGCTCAATTTGTTTTAGTTGCTGTTGTTGAGCAGAAGTTGGGCACAAATGGTTGGGAACTTCGCTAAGGTGTTATGGTGCGTAGTAAAATACGTTATTTTTTGAACGCTTCTTCACGTTGCTGTTTTTGCTGCAGCTGAATTGCACCAACTGTGCAAATACTTTTAGATTTGGATATGTATAGGGGAAGTGTTGTTAGGATTAGGAAGTTATAGAATTACGGGAACAATTTTAGGAAGATGGAAAAAGCGCAGGACCAGTTCGTCGCAACTTGGGTTCGAACCGACGACCTCCATGGTGGTAGCCTAGTGCGCTAACGCTATGCCACAGAGGCCACTAAACTAGTTTATATGTATATAAATAAAAATTAACATACCACTAACTTACAACTAAAGTATTGGCACTTGATTAATCTAATCACAACAATTACAGATTAAGTACCAATTACAAGCAATCTTATATAATATATCAATACTAATATTATAAAGAGGAAATGTTTGCATTTTTATTTGTAATGAATAGTCTCAAAAATTACTTAACCTATTTTAAAAATTCTTTCACCTATAGAAAGCTATATTTAAGCGAGTGTCATAGGCTCTGTCTTATTTTTAAGAAAATTAGGGATCCCTCCGAAAATTACAATAATAATCAAAAATCTATACTATTTACAAAAATTTTCGTGAGTTTTTCGTTGTTCTTGCATTGCTGATTCATTAATTTTGTTTAATTGTTGTTGTTGTTGTTGTTGTATTTGTTCCTTACCATTTATTAACTACTGTGTGAGAGTATTGCGCTTTTCGTTCTCTTCTTTCTGAATATAATGTTCACTAAGAGCGAGACAATAGAGACACAGTGTGTTTTGTCCAAAGATGTGCAATAAAAGCAAGGCAAAAACGCACTCTTGAACGTTTAAAATAAAATATGAAGCAACGCTGAGCGAAAGAGAGGGACTGTGCGTCGCTCTTAAAGCAATCACGACGGACGAACGATACCAAAGCTATTAAAATAGGTAGAGAGTTGAAATTTTCACAGAGTGTGTAATTCACTTGTGTGAAGAACGACAAATACTAAAACTATACATTTTTAGAAGCATTGTTCTTTAATTTAACCTTTTGTTTAACAATTTTTCGTTTTTTGTAGTATACTTTGAGCTGTTAATTGTAGTATACTTTTAGGCTATTAAATATAAACATAATTTTATATTTTAAGCAAAAAATCTTGTACGATGGTACGGAACCCTCCGTGTGCGAGTCCAACTCACACTTGGCTGATTTTTTTTTTATTTTTTTTATTTATCGGTATTTGATTATAATTTTTTTTTTTTTAAACATCTATACTGATATTATAAAGAGGAAATGTTTGTATTTTTATTTGTAACTAGCAACCCGACCCGGCTTCGCACGGGTAGATAGATAGAAAGATGAATTAGTACTTCATTTAGACAAATAACAAGCAACAATTCCTTACACAAAGTTTTTTTATTGGAACCACCTCACCAGCGTGGAACTTTAGTTTCCATAAATAAAACATTATTTTGGTAAAATAACCTTGACATACCTGCCCAGCTGTAGAGCCGCTGGTGAGGTGGTTCCTATAAGAAAATTTTAGTGTAAGGAAGTGTTGTTTTTTATTTGTCCAGATGGAGTACTTATTTAAAATACTAATTTATTTTTCTATCATCTACACGTGCGAAGTCGGGGCGGGTTGCTAGTTCTTTATATAAGCGAATTGCTATCATTGAAGTTTAAGTTGTATTAAACGACTGTTTCTTGAACTTTTTTAACATTGACTTTTTCATGTAATCGGGTAGTGGAAAAGTAGAATGGTAAATTAAATGATTTCCGGTTTGTGAACGAATAAAGAATACAAATAGTTTTTTTTATTGTATTCAAAGTCTTCGCAATATGTACATTAACCGACCTTTTCTCGTTGTTTTTGCGTTGACACCGCAAACAAGGGTAACTTTTGTCATCTTTCCGATTCTCGTTCAAGTTGAAAGGTACGATGTTCAAAGCTGTTTTTAACATCAGTCTATAAAGTGTATGTTACTTCAGTTTTTGCAGGTTTACCAATGGTGAATCCTTCCTGGGATGGTTCCGATGGTTGTCGGCCCTTAGCAAAGTTTTCTTCTTTTTTGTATTTTTTTCTTTAGCTGCTCAAACTAAAGATGACCTTAAGCGTTAAGTTCTTAATTACTTCTAATTTTTATTATTTCATTCTTACTTCACTAACCTCTTTACAATTCATTTCATCCAAAGCATAACACTAACATAAGATAACTTTAAATAACTAAAGAAAACCTAAGATAACCTAAGAGAATTCAAGATAACTGATAATTCAACTCCAAAGAGTACTCGATCTAGTTCAATAGAAAAAGTAAAACATTCAAGCACAAGATTCATAATTGAATAAACAATAATCAATTCAAGAGTAATGCTAATACTTAAATAACCAACAAGCAATTCAGCGCCAACATACTCTCCGCCTTGGAAGCTCCTTCCAACCAAATACCTCTTATATCGTCTCGATAGGTAACGGACATATTTTATGGATGCTACGTTTGATCAGTCCTGATATGGTTTTTAGTGTCACTACACTGATAAGTCCATCCAGACCTGGATGCGCTTCGACCACACGTCCCAGGCACCATTTGTTTGGCGGAACGTTATCATCCACCAACTTGACATTGTTGAACACCTTGGACCATTGTGGACTCTACTTGAGCCAATACAGTCGACATTTCCTCGTAGTTTAATGCCATTTCGTTCATTTGATTCACAAGAAACCTCTTGGCTACCTTGATACTACTTTCCCACAGTCCCCCAAAATGCGGGTAGCGTGGGGGTATAAAGTGGAAAGATACACCAATTAATGCACATTCGTCTAATAAATTCTTTCTCGGCGGTTCACAAAATATATCGCTTGCCTTCAGACAAGCTATTTTTTCAGCAAATGCAACATTTTGAACGTTGAATAACATCATAGCTAAACCAGTTCTCCCTTCTTTCACCCCCAATGCCCTGGCATTCCTGAGATTTCCCTCTCTCACAATTCGCAACCATTTGAATACATAACCGAACACTCGATGAAGCTTAGCGAAGTCGTTTACAAATTTGGAACTGCTCACAATATCATCGTATCCAGTAGGAACTTCCACTCGTCCACTCCCCATTCACATCGTTGCCTTTTTAAGAAACATGGACTTTCTAACCATAAATCATTTGAGCAGAGTTCACTTGTAATAGCATACTAGTCACAATGAAAGCGCAACAAAATTAGGAACAAATCATCTTGAATATTTGGACCAACTGCTAACAAATCATTTAGAGACCGTCCATTACCAGTTTTACAGGACGCATCAAAAACAACTCTCAATTTTGTTGTGCTACTCTCTGGCCGTAAAACTGGATGTTGTGGTATGAAATACTGTATCTGCGAAATTTCTGCATGGCTTACTACTTCCAAATTATCTAATTCCTTGCATTCATCTACAAACTTTTCATAAGCCTCTTTAAGAGCTCCATCCCGATTTAATCTATTCTCCAACTTCATAAACCGATTCACAGCAATTTTCTAAGAATCCCCTAAACTCAATTCACCAGCTTTAAATGGTAATCGACCTATAAAGCGTCCTGACAGCGTTTGCCTCACATTCGCCTTAAAGTTTTCCTGACACAGCTGCTCCTCAACGGTGTACATGTTTACTGGCGGAAATATAACTTCCATCTTCCATATTCTACCATATTCTTCCCGGGAGTCTTCGGCTAACGTGACGCTTGACACTCCACATGTGACGGACGGTGTTCCTTCACTTACTACCACCCATCCCAGAAGAGATTTCTATAGCAGCGGTACATGTGGTGATAAACGCTTCTGACTTACTGCTAATAAGGAGAAAAACAAATCGATGCCTATATTGTTATATCAATGGGTCCACTTGAATTGAATTTCGGATCCACTAACTTCACTCCCTTTGGTAATTTCCATTGACCTTCGAGCTTGGAAGTATTAGGCTCATATCTGGTAATGTGATTGAGAACCAAAAATTGAGCCATTGCAGCGCAAGAGGATAATCGCGATTTCAACAGAATATCTACCTTGCACACCTGCCCTGGTGTTGCCGATCCCATGCACTGTTAACCCTGCATTCTCTACTGCTGGTTACAAAATTAACTTGGCTTCCAGCATCAAGTACACATCTGCACTTCACAAACTCATTTCCTTTGGCTTTAACTAAAACCAGCACGACCATTCGATAATATTGAACTATTTAGCGAACTCGTTTCCGACTGCAATGCTGCGTGGACATCACTAGAAGTAGCCGTTGCTTTAGCGGAAACTTCTCTATGTAACAACGCATGGTGGGGACTCTTGCATATCGTGCAACTTGCGGAACCGCATGTCCTTGTAGCATGCTTCTTGCTAAAGCAATTAATACATAAGGACAACCTCTTTACCTCTTGATACCTTTGTATCTTATCCAGTTTTAGGAACTGAGGGCAGTCCGCCAATTTATGAGCACCTGCGGCATTCAAAACGGTTCTATTATGAAACCCATTAATTGTGGCTTCATTTGCAGCACCACCGTTGCTTAATTCACGACTTGCGATGTTCGTATATCGTTTAATCATAAATTTTGACAAAAACTCCCAACTTCACTATCATGCTCGTTGTCCCATCGCTTCGACGTGTCATCATCCAATTTGCCACGCACTAGATGCACTACTATCACATCTAATATTTCCTCCGATGTACCCAATGAGCGTAAGACAGCTAACTGAGACGTTACTGCATCTACAACACGTCTAAGGGAATCTGCATCCGCCTTAGCAACATTTTTTAAATTAAACAGCTCTCTTACAGAAGCTCGAATAATAATTGACTTATTCTTAAATCAACCATTTAAAATTTAAAGATGTTAGCTCCAAAGATTCTATTGTTTTTAATGGTACTGGTTCTAACAGCGATCGCAAGTATACAAACTTCAATAAACTATCAAGTTCGCAAGTAGAATCAATTAGCGTAACAAATGTATTGTACCACGTGTACCATTCGGTAAATTTCCCTGAAAAGGTAGGAATAGAAACAGTGGGGAATATTACATTCCTCGAAACATACGAGCTGCCCAATGAAGTGATGGGCCTGGTAATTCTGATCGTTGTTTTCGTTTCGCGATGCATCTTAACAGCCTTGCTTTTACCTCACAAAACACTTCGAACGTCTGTCTAAAACTGTCGTTTAATTCACTTGATCCCTGTCTCCTTACTTCTGTTTGAACGCTATTTAATTGTGAAAAAATCGATTTCACTAGACTTAACCTCGACTCTAGTTCTTCCACTATCATCACTTCAGAATTCTCTATTACATAATCCTTACTTCTCTTTATAGAATTCATAAGGTCCTCCCTCACAAGGTGCAAGTCATTTCCCTTGGTTGGACGCTTCGGTGACATCTTGGATATAATTTTGTATTAACTTTGAAATCACTTGCTAAATTCAGAACAGAAAATATGGCACACTAATACCACTAGTAGAATAGCTTTCTACAAATTTCAATGTACTCAGAACAGACGAAATCACCTCTTTCAATTTACTTTCAATATGCACACCCTAATGCAAACTGATTAAATTGATTGTCTATGAATTGAAGCGCAAGCCGAAACAAACAAAATCACTTGTTTTAATTCTCTTTCAATATGCACACAACGAAACTATTGAACACAAACACCAGTTTCCTCTACTTTCTATACAAGCAATGCAGAAATGACAAAAGTCGAACACCTGCACTTTGTTAAAACATTATATATAAAATCAAACACAATAACCGTTTCCCAACAACAATGCATATGTTCACTTCGTTACTTATAATGGTCACTAGAAAACCACCACCAATTTTGCACACTCTGAACAACCGTTTCTTTAATTATCTACGAAACCGAATAGAAAAAAGAGACAAAATAAATAAACAACATCAACTGTTGCGAACACGAAATATCAAACCCAAAAACGTAATTCATATACGCTCTATGCTATAACTGTATGCACTACTTGCCGACGAATGGAAGCATCAAAGGAAAGAACAAACTTCACATTTAAATTCAATTACTTATGAATGTTAAAACAGGAAATAGCAAACTTATACCTCTAATGCTATAGCTGTATGTACTACTAGTCAACTAATGGCAGTTGCTTGAAAAAAATACACACGCACAATAACCTTGAATTACACTGGTCTAACGGAACTAGGATTGCACTTGTTCCAAGTTAAGACCCAGCTAAGACCCAAATTAATCACAAATCACTGATCTAATCACCCACAAATTTCAGTTTCAAGTGCACCGAACTAACTCACTTTTCTTTTGTGTTTTTTTTTCTTTAGCTGCTCAAACTAAAGACGACCTTCAGCGTAAAGTTCTTAATTGCTTGTATTTTTTATTATTTCATTCTTACTTCACTAATATCTGTACAATTCATTCCATCCAAAGCATAACACTAACATAAGATAACTTAAAATAACTAAAGAAAACCTAAGATAACCTAAGAGAATTCAAGATAACTGATAATTCAACTCCAAAGAGTACTCGATCTTGTTTAATAGAAAGAGTAAAACATTCAAGAGCAAGATTCATAATTGAATAAACAATAATCAATTCAAGAGTAATGCTAATACTTAAGTAACCAACAAGCAATTCAGCGCCAACAGCTAACTTAGAAGAATATGAACATATGTTGGAAATATGAAATATTTTATACAAAGAGGATATTATAAAATATGAAAACAGATATTTTTAGGGGTTCTCCGAGTGATTCTGACTATTTAAAATTTTTTTTCTGAATATAACTTTTTCACCCCAGTTTGCAAACCTCATTTTATGTTATATGTATTTGCAAATGTATTTAATTCATCTATCAATTGATGTCACAATATTTTGGAAAATCGATAATTTTTCACAAAAAAATTGTCTGACATTGAAAATGGATCATTATGATCACGCAATGATTTTAACACATTTCCTTTTTCCGCAATTTTCTTCATTTTCCAAAATTTCCGCGAGAAATCAACAAATCGAAAGATTATCCATTCTACAGAGCGATAACAGTGCACACAAATTAATATTTTTTTATGCTAACAAATACACACCTCCTAGGCAGCAGATTACAAGAGAACAAACAGTTGTCATCAGAAGAGCTTTTCTTGACATCGCAAAAACCCATTAACAGCCATTTGGTACTCTGTTAGGCGTTAATAGACAAACAATCACTGTCATCGCTATGAGAATAAGTCGGTAAATGTAAGTGTTTTGTCAAAGTGTATTCGTAAATATCGTAAACTATTAGCCAAATGGACGTCAGTATTATTTTTATTTGGATTAACATTGGGTAAGTGTATATTTTTCCTCTTTTTCTTGCAAACATGTCACCTGTATAAAGCGCATTCGCCGGCGAATGTTGAAACAGTGCAGTTGTCAAAAAAGGGTACATCATAAGTATATATATCATAAGTATCATTGTTTAATATCGGTCCCAAGACAGATCTCTGCGGTGGCCCAGCACTAATATTCTTGGTGTGACGGTGGGTGAGAAAACTGTCAATTATTTGTTAGGTATACCGGCGTATTTGTTACCATCAATTTATGTATTAAGCCGTCATGCATCGAAAGCTGCTTGTGTATCTAGATCAACCAGACCGATTGACCTTTTATATCGCATGTTCTGCTTAATAAAGTGTTTAAGCTTTAAAATAGGATTAATGCAACTCATGTGGGGCCAGATGCCGAATTAATTCGCTTGAATAATAAAATGTGCTTCTAGATGTAAGTCAATCTTCTGCCGCATGATTTTTTCGAAAATTTTCGAAAGGGCGGTAATTTTCAGGTGAATCAGGCGATCTGAATAGATTTATTTAAAGATGGACGTAAGAAAACGGATAACACTAAGTAGTAATTTTTATATACAAATTTTGGGAGTATTGTCCAGACCTGGAGGTTGCTTCGTTTGAAGCGAATATATTATATTCTGAATATCATCAGATGATACAGACGGTGAATCAAACAAGTGATGATTATTGAGCTCATTTATAGAAGCCTTAACAGCGTTGGTGGTTACGCTGTATGAAAGAGACTCAGTAAGTTTATGTTTTTCTTGGAATATATCTCCAAGCATATTTGTTTTTTCCTGCCGAGTAAGGAACAATTTATCATTGCATACGAAAGCTTGGTACAAATTGGTTTTTATTATACTCTTTAGGCAATAAATAGTATTATAAATTTGTCATGAAGTTTGTAACATACAAAAGGAGACATCGGAGACCCCATAAAGTATATATATTCCTGATCAGTGCGACGAGACAAGTTGTCCGTCCGTCTGTATGTATGCAAACTAGTCCCTCAATTTTTGAGCTAGAGAGCTGAAATTTTGCACGGAGCTTTCTTGTTATCATACGCAGTACAAGAATCAGCCAATTCTGAACACTAGGGGTAGCCCCCATACAAACCGGGATCTAAATGAAAGTTCTTATTTGTTTTTGTACTATCGACATGAATTTTGGACACTATAAGATACTTGCCCATGTTCACCAATCATGAAAATTCCACGACCATCGGACCACTAGGATGGGTGGCCCCATACAAATCTGGATCCAAATTCTTATTAGATTTTTTTGTTTTTGTTTTTGTACTATCGCCTTGGACACTATAAGTTTCTGACCCATATCCAGCAACCTTATAAATCCCTCGCACCACTAGCTGGGGCGTGAAGAGTATTACAACTTCAGCATAGTCAAAGTTAGTCTTTCTTATATTTTTTTTAATTAGTTTTGTTACTTTCCAAATACTTTTAGAGAGTCTACCTAGATTCATAATCTTGTTGTGATATTATTGTCTGCATAGATGTGTTGTTTAATTAGATAATTAAGATTATTTAGTTGGGATTGGGATTAGATAGGTTGCCTAGTTCTCAATCAGTGTCTTCTCACTACGTTTCTCTTTTTAATAAGCTCAGAGATGTTATTTTATGAATCTGTTACCCCAGCAATTACGGGTGAGTTTAAAATAAAAAGTCTAATGTGTAGGGTTTAGCTTTGTAGCTGGCTGGAATATACGTTGGATCTGTTGGATACAGTATTGAAAAATTGTCAATATAGGAAAGATAGTAAAAAATATTTCCCCAACAGTTTGCCTTAATACAATTCCACAATCTTTTTCTGCAGTTGAAGCTATCCCCTATTATATAGTGACCACTTGCTTAGGAAGTTATGTAAATCTGTCTTGAAATAGCTTTTTTTGTGGTTCTTGTCATTCGACAGAGTACATGATTTATTTATACATTTTGCTGATGGCCCAGGGAAGTAAATTAAAAACAGTTCTATTCCAATATTCTCAATCAGGTATTAACATTCAGAACTACTTAATGCTTCAACACCGCCATCCATATTTGCAGTGCTGTCTTTTCTGTAAATAGTATAATCAGGGATTGCAAAACTATCCTTTTATGTTAACCAAGTTTCGCTAATTAAACAAAACAAATAGCTTATTATGGTTACAAACATTTTCAAGTTAATTTTTTGTAAATTCCATGCCATAATATTGAGATTATCTACCTTATCTACTACAATAGACATATCGTATTTAAGTACTAATCGTGTAATTACATTAAATTGCTCATTCATATTTGAACATCTTTGAAGTTTATTTATTAACTCAAGTTACTTTTCCTAAAAGTATTGTCGCTTTGGTTGCCATTAGTTACACTAATAGTTGGGGTAACTTGAGTATTTGATGTTGAACTAAGAGCAGTGCTAGTGTTACTTTTGATGTGTACAGGTAACACCGTTGAGTTGTGCTGGGTTATTGAGGTTTGAATGTAGATTGGAGTTAGGAGACCTCTTTTTGTTTAACGCAAGATTCGAAGCCCGGCAAGGGCAGGCAGCGTCGGTATAGGGGAGAGCACCTCTGCAGTTGGCACAAAAAAAAATTACAGTGTTTGGGCACGATGACATGTTATGGAAAACCGGTGCAGAATACACAAGATGTGGTGGCGTTACAACTGTTAGACCCGTGTCCAAAATGTTGATATTTATAACATTGTGTTAGTTTACTTGGAGATTTTGTTTTATGTTCCCAGAGAACAAATACAATTAAGAGAATTTTTCTTTAGTGTTGTAGAAGTCGATGTTTTTAACAAATATCTTAGTGCAAATAGATATGCTTTTAATATAATATATATCTATTTTTACTATTTTAAGCATGTCATGTATATTTATATCGTTTTTTTATCACAGTGATAAGTGGAATTTTTGCAAAGGTGAGACTAGAGATAATGAGTTATTATCTACTTGATCAGTTATTGGATCGTCTGCAGAGGATTCACTGGCATAACAGTCGTAGGTCTGATTGGACACGTTGTTGTTGTCATTTGAGCAAAATCATGCTCTGAGCTCAGGCGACCTTGTGCATAGAAAGGAATCTTTGTTGTTATAATCAGCAGAGGTGTTTCTCGTTGTCTTTGTTAATGTCTTTTGACTAAGTTCTTGAGCAGAACTCATCGATTTTAATTATTCTTTGCATTGATTTTTAGTTTCACGAATATTTAAGCGCTAGACACGCCTTAACTGCTCGAATGTTCGAATGAACATTACGTTTTATTTCTGGGAATTTTGTGTTAAGTAAGACTCTTATTCTTGTAGCATTGAAGTTGCGGCTGTTAAACTTAGCTATGTCAGCAAAGGCTGAAAGATAGTCGGAGCAAATAGTATGTCTACCTGGCTTTTCGGTTGCGAAAACTGTTGAATAGTGGGGTAAGAGGTCGATAAGTCAGTTGGGTAGAGACGCCAAAGCCTGTAATTTTGGATGATTGGAACCCGTCTTACATTTTCGAAATGGCCAATCTAACGGAAGAAAGTTAATTTTCAAGTTAAGAAAACCATTAATATTCCATTTCTTTTTGATTATACTAAAAGTTCATTGAGCCTATCGATAATTGCTTATTGGTTTTTTTTCCGATATTTGATCAGCTATGAGCTTTGAAACATAACGTATGTTTCACCAGGTGCAAGAAAACAATTTTTCCGCGAAATAGTGAAAAAAGAAATAATTTTGTATTAATTATATTTGGTTTTATTTTAAATTGAAGGTATGTATTTATTGGAAAAAGTGTGTTTCGTGGCCTGTGAATATATGTAATTGTGGAAAATTGTGGTAGAAATTAACAATTGAAGCGACTTCTTTTTAGCAACCTAACTTTGACTTTTCTGAATTTGTTAATTTGATTCGTGTGAATGTTCAAAATGACGTGCAACTTCCCGCAAGTTTTCAAAATAATGTACTTTGTACATGTCGGTTTGCAGGCACACCTTTTTAGAATTTGGCATGACGAAAGAACCTACTAAAGAAATTTTTGGTCTACTTTCTCAACTCTCATTGACAAAATTTAATATAGCGAAGAGGAGTGCAATGCAACTAACAAGGTTTCGTGGTAAACTGTGTAGTCGTGCTTGAAGCAAAAACTTGTGGTACACCTCAACCGGCACCTATCATTAAATAATAAATCTGGCAGTATCGTCTCAGAAATAACTCAATACTAATGAGCCCAGATCATACAGTATAAATATCCTTTTGTAATACTTTTTCCAAACTCTTGATCTTACTAAAAAAGGACGTCGTTCAAATAAAACAAAGAAATCTTTCTAAAACAACAAATTTTATTTAACAAACACAACGACGAAGCACAAGCAGCAATCAAGAACTAAATGAAATAATTAATTTTTTTTTCTTCATTGCGACTAGTTTCAGTTCTATAAGAACTAACGAGCAATTTGCAGTGGATTTTGCAAATAAAAAATATAAAAAAAGACTAACTTTGACTATACCGAAGTTATAATACTCTTCACGCTCCTACTAGTAGTCTTAAAATTTTGGTGGATATAGATCAGGCACTTATATTGTCCAAATTTAAGTTCCATAGTAAAAAGAAAAATATATTGTTTTTCTAATAAGAACTTTCATTTGAATCCCGGTTTGTATGGGGGGTATCCCCCTAGTAGTCCGATTCGGCTGATTCCGAAAAATGTACTGCGTATGGTAACAAGAAAGCTCCGTGTAAAATTTCAGCTCTCTAGCTCAAAAGTGAGGGACTAGTTTGCATACATACAAATAGACAGATAGGTTGACGGACGTATATGGCTATATCAACTCGTTTCGTCACGCTGATTATAAATATATATACTTTATGGGTTCTCCGACGTCTCCTTATGTGTGTTACGAACTTCATGAAAAACTTATAATACTATTCACTGCGTGAAGAGTATAACCAGTAAAAAGAAGACTAACTTTGGCTATGCCGCAGTTGTAATACTCTTCACGCCCCTCCTAGGGTCTTACAATTTACATGGTTGGTGAATATGGATCAGGCACTTGTCGTGTTCAAATTTCAAGTCGATAGTACAAAATAAAAAAAGTTTTTTAATAAGAACATGATTTTGGATCTAGGGTTTGTATGGGGTACAGCTTAGTGGTCCGATTTGGCTGATTCCGACAAATGTATTGCGTATAGAAAGCTTGGTGCAAAATTTCAGATCTCTGGATCAAAAACTAGTTTGCATACATACATACAGATAGACGGACAGACAAACGGAAATGACTAGATCAACTCTCTCTGATGTTTCCTTCTGTATGTTACAAACTTATAATGCTATTCACAGCGTGAATTATTGTAATTGCATTGTATACAATACTATATTAATGGAGTAGATCTTCTGGTCTTTTGCGTAAAGCCTTCTTACCTACTGAGCCGAGTCCGTGAGGGTAGAGCCTTCATCAATTATATGCTTCACCAGTCTCCCTTTTTGGGAGTTAGCTATTTTTTTAATAGCGACCGCAACCAAATCGATTGCGAGATCATGTTCGAGGTCAGAACTGCGAATGAAGCAAAGAGCAACAGCACATCTCAGCACTTTGTTTTGGAAGCTTTGAAGTTGTAAGTTTAAAATTACATTTTCATGTACAGTTGAATAGATTGGAGAATGATCAGATAACATATCCAGACCATTTTCAACGCACAAATAAGCTGTTGAAACATTTTTAGCAATGAAAAAATCAATTAGATCTGGTGTTTTAAGTGGATCTGTTGGCCAATATGTTGGTTTGCTTGTTGATACAACAATACAGCCTGTCTCTTGAAGTGCATCATACAGCTCTCTTCCTTTGGTCGTTGTTAATCTTGACCCCCAATGAATGTGTTTGGCGTTGCAGTCACCACCCCTTATGAAACTGTTTTTGTGACTCTTAATAAGTTCAACATATTGGGCGCATTTGATCTGATGCCTTGGAAGACTGTATACCGCAGTTATTGATGTTAATAATTGAAAGTGATAAAAAATAAAGAAACGACAACCGCCAAAATAAAAAAATTAAGGCAACTGCCCCGACCAAAAAACAACAAACAGTATTTTAATTTGTATTTGTATTTAATTTCACTGACGTCACACAACCGGCAATTTTGGGTCGCATGATTTGTGAATGAATAACCAGCGCTACAATTTGCGGTCAATTAAGGGGAAAAAACTTATCTGTTCTGACAATCAAATTATCACTTCGAGTATACATACGGAGCCTAACTGCACAATTTGCGTTCAACAAAATTTACGTGCAACAATCCTCATTTGTAGATCGCTGAAGTGAAGCGAGCGATCCGCTAGCATGGTATCAACGATGACACCAACAAATTCGACCTTGTCATACTGCACCTCGAAGGAAACATCATAGTTGCAATTGAAGATTTGGTCACGCGAACTATATTTTTGTTATTATTTTATATAATTTTTTTTAAGTTTTTCCAAAACCGCACACAAACGTTTTTGATGTTTAATCTTGAATTGTGTGTTGTTTTTGTTATTTATTTATTTATTTGAATGACATTAACAAAAAAAACTGTCAGCTTAAAACAAAAATACATGTAACAATTAACACTTCAAAGTAATTCAAAAATATAAAAATATATAAATTGAGGTGAACTTAAACTAAAATAATTAAAAAAAAAAAATGAGAAACAAACAATAATAGGAAAAAAAACATGAAAATAAATAAATAAGGATAATATGAAATACCAGCCTCTGACCAGATGGGGGAGAAAACATGACAAAATTTATTGCTTTATTATTTTTATTTTTAGTAATTTTATAGTTATAAATTTATTTTTATAAACTTATAACTTTATTGCCTCATTTATGAGGTCATAATCCTCTTCTTCTGCGGCTCTACTATAGGAGGAATTAGTGCCAATCATGTTTAAATATTTATATAGAACCTCATAAGTGTTAAAGCATGCGCAATCCAAATCTAATAAAAAGTGATAAATTATAATTTAGTTAATAATATGAGCAATATCGACAAAGGTGTTCAGTTCAGGGGAGAGATAGGAAGGATTGGAGCATATTATAAAAGTGCAGGGCCAGACTTGAGCGGGAATCGAACCCACGACTCAAGTTTGAAATATATTTGTTCCGAATCTACACAAAGGTCTATTTTCCTTCAGAAACCCACAATAAAAACTTGCTATAATTTTTCTTTGGATCATACCTAACGTGACCATTTATAACTTTTTTGTCAAAGCAGGACGTCCTCTGCGGAGTTAAGTAAAAAAATTTTGTTGGGTTTTACAAGTGATTTGCTATAAATATATATTATAATTTCTTATGTAAAAACAGTGTTGAATCCGATTTCGCAATTTTGGCATCACTGACATACACATACTCACATATACACCTTAACTTATATCTGCTTTGACTATTTCATTCTTTCATTCTTCCTCTTCTTCCCCTTGCACGTCTTACATTTTATGACACTGTTCGTATTTAATTTTTCAATTTTTTTCTAAATAATAATTATACAAAAAGTCAAAATTTCCCACTTTCCCGGTGGATTTTCCAAAAATTCTTCTAATTGACCTATAACGAACATAATAAAAGAAAAATCAGCCAAATATGGCAGACCTTTTTCAAGCAATACACTGATAAAGAAAAAGACTTTTCTCAATTTTGGATGCCTGTTTCAACGCCCCTCCCCCCTTGTTGACATAAGCGCACCATGACATTCCTCTTACAAACCATATTTATTTTCAGAATGTACAAATTACTTGGCACTACGACTTTTGAGTCACGAGATATATTAAAACAAAACGAGATAATTTTCGAAAAATTCTGAAAATTCTGTATGTGACATGTACACCCATTTTAAAAACGTTTTCACGTTAATAAAAGAAATAAAATATGAAAAGTAAAATGTTTTTTATATTATTATTTGTTGCAAGTATTAAGTATTACTTATTATTATTCTTTTATTAATTCCAATAATTTACAATTTATCTTAGACTAAATAATTTAAACAAATAAAAAGAATATATGACTTTGACGCTATGGTCGTTAGTCGGAAAATAACAAGAAAAACAAATACTTATACCATAAACAAATACACAAAAAAAATACTTAAAATAAAATATTTTTTTACATTTTTATAAGGCAATTACATTAAAAAAACTCACTTAATATTAATTTTCTATAATTTAAGGCCCCAGAAATATACATAGCTAAATTTTTCTATTCCCCATTACATGTACCATTTAATATGGCTAATATTTCTTCTTCTCAAATTATATATCTTAAAATATCTATAACGAATTCTTTTTAATATGGGGCAAATCCCTAAAAAGCAGATCTCAATTTCGTTACGGTTGCAAAGCATACAATTCAAATTTCTGTATCCATCCAAGTAAATAAGGTCGCTTCTAGCTTTAAAAATCCAAATTATTTCACTTATTTTGTAACTATCATTCATATAATTTCTCCCAGTAATGGTCCAGTAATGGTCCAGATCTTTGTATACCCGCGTACTTTAACAAGTTCTTTCCCACATTTTTTCACTATTTTTAAATCTATTATTTTCTAATACAAGCGCAGAGCTACTACTCCATGTTTTCCTAGTTAGACTTTCACTTTCCATACCAATACTTACATTGCTGCAAAGCTTCTTCTCAGTCTCAAACCAAAATACCTGTTTCCATCACTTTCCTAGTCAATTTATATGATCTATCGTCAGTGTATTCATATGAGGTTTTAAAAATATATGACAATAACAGCTCTTGAGTGTATATATAGCCATTTGGGATACCAGTTTCTAAATAAATACAATACGACGATGTGTTACTAGGAAGATGTAGGAGTTTCTTCAGAAAATATAATTGAAATTTATCGGCGTCAGTATTACCCCTAATTAATTACTATTACCTATAAATTCGGACTTAATTCCAATCTCTTCCCATTTAAACTCCACTTCTCATTTTTGGACAATCTACCTCCTCGTCTAAATACCATGATATTAGTTTTTTGCAGATTTATTTGCATATTCCAAGTGTTACAATATATCTCTACCATCCCCTGTAACACGACAATATCATCTGACAGTAATACTATGTCGTCCGCATATAATAAAACGCTAATATTTATTTCTTAGATATTGATTAATCGTTAAAATAAAAGGAAAAGAGCAATGGAGACAGTAAACAACTTTTCTTTACACCAGACAAAACATAAAACTTGTCCGACATATCTTTATCTGACCATTCTAAAGAATTGGTCTATTTGTAAACTTGATCAATAAAATTCACCATCATATATGTATGTACTTTAAAAGCTGTCTTGGAACTTTGTCAAAGGCCGCTTTAAAATCCACGAAAATTGCATAGACTTATTTTTTCTCTCTTAATTTTAAATGAATTATTGACCACAGATTATAAATATTGTCTACTGTAGAGTGTTTCTTCTTTCCAATCAAAACTGCATTTACTAAATCACAACTACATTTAGTAAATCATTCTTGTTAAAATTTTCTTCTACCACTTTAAATTCTTGATTCCAACTACTACCTCTTTAATATAGAGAAGTTATATTTATTTCATTATTTGCCTCTGTGGCTGTTGGGGATGACAAGAAAAGCTCTTCTGATGACAACTGCCTGCTGCCTAGGAGGTGTCTATTTATTAGCATAAAAAAATTTTAATTTGTGTGCATTGTTATCGCTCTATAAAATGGATAGTCTTTCGATTTTGGAATATAATAAAAACTATGAAAAAAGGAAATGTGTTAAAATCATTGCGAGATCATAATGATCCATTTTCAATCTCGGAAAATTTTTTTTTGAAAAATTATCGATTTTCAAAAATATTATGCCATCAATTGCACACATTCGCAAATACTTATAAGATAAAATCAGGTTTGTCAATTTGGGGGAAAAAGTCTAATTCAGAAAAAAAATTATAAATAGTCAGAATTACTCGGAGAACCCCTAAAAAACACCTGTTTTCATTTTTATTTTTCCGTACCATAGGGAGCTAACGGGACCCTATTACTAAGCTTACGCCGGCTGCCCGTCCGTCCGACTCCTGATCTATCTCATGAACCGTAATAGGTAGAGAGTTGAAATTTTCACAGAGTGTGTAATTCACTTGTGTGTAGAGCGGCAAATACTAAAAATACACATTTTTAGAAGCATTGTTCTTTAATTTAATCTTTTGTTTTAAGGTGTTAATTGTAGTATACTTTTAGGCTCTTACATATACACATAATTTAATATTTTAAGCAAAAAATCTTGTATGATGGTATGGAACCCTCCGTGTGCGAGTCCGACACTTGGCAGATTTTTTTTTTTATAATATTCTATTTTATAAAATATTTTATATTTCCAACATATTTTAATTTTCTTCTAAGTTGGCAACCCTGCTTAAACTGAAGTTTACAGACTAGTCAAATACACTTTACAAACTGATATTAAGACAGCTTTTTTAACAGCGCAGCTTTCAATTTGAGCGAGAATGGCAAAGATCTCAAAATTTTTCCTTGTTTATGGTGTCAACGCAAAAACAACGATAATAGGTCGGTTAGAGACACTTTATTGAATCCATATAACACATGAAATCATTTTTTTTTTATTACTCAATAAAAAAAAATTAATATTCGTACTGTACTACGGACAAATTATGATGAATGAATACCAATTTGTCTTTATTAAGAGGTAACAAACGGTTTCGCTAGTCTTCGTTTAAAAGACCTGCTTCCGAAAAAAGTCTTTGGCTGTACATGCTGCTGCAGGGCGCTGAAAAATAAATTCTAGGAAACTTACATAAGTTTGGGTATTGCACAGTATTAGCTGACCACCAAATATAAGGGTCACGATCGTGACCAATGCGCACTGACTTCAGATAAAAAGCAACTTCCGTTGTAATTGTGTTCTTTTTTTGATCGTGAGACTGAAAACAATCGTCTCATGAAAACAGTCCCAGAACGTGTCGTGAGCTTCGTGAAGTACTGTAGACTCTGTCTCTTGAGGTCGAAGGACTTGAGGAGGATATTTTATTGAAACAATTCAAAATTTGGTAAAATCAATTCCTGCGCCTTTGCAAAAGGCCATCGACTTTAAAGAAGGGTTTATTTTAATCGTGCTGTTATTCTCAGTTAAGTAACAACAATGGCACGACACAACTTGTTGCAACACATGTTGCATACTTATTATCATACGTTTTTGGTTTTCTACTTTTTTTCTGAACAACAATGTTCTTTTATAAGACAATGAAGCACTAACTTGGCTCATGAATGACAAGGTTCGAATTCGCCCCCTACGAATGTTCGCTTGTAAGACGCAACAGTTGGCTATTTTCGGCCAGATACCCGGTATCCGGCAAAACAGCTATCCGTTTAATCTCTCATTAAAACCAATAAAACAATTTACATATTTTCCAAAACTTTCAACGACTCAACGTGCATTTCTAATAGAACAAAACTGTCAAAAGTTCGTACGTATGTAAAGAATTCATTAAAAATTATCTTGTTTCCTATGCCGTGTATATTGAAAGATAGTACTTTTAATGCTATTTTGTTATGACTTTCACTATTATTACATAACTTAACACTATCTCTTGTTAATTTTGTTTATATGTTTTTTGAACTTGCCTTACTTAATAGGTGACTATATAATAAATCATTTGACGTTAGCTCCACACCATATAGCTCCGTAAGATTTTTTCCAGTCGGCTGGCCCTCACACATCAGTATTTTTTCGCTGTTGAATGCCACTCATTTTCCACCAACGTTGATGCTATCATTTCTTATCATTGTTTTGTGTGGATTATTCAATAGCAAACGCTCTCTTTTTAATTGCAGGAGCACTTTCTTGTTTTGTTGCCTCTCAGAGTTTAAGTCCCTTTCAATAAAAATAGAAGATCCTGCCAACTTATTCGTATTCTTAAGATTCTCACATGCTATTTCAGAGGATTCTAACTCAGCGACAACTCCAATTTTATTTTTTTTTTTTTCAAATAAATGCATCGCCTCACGTACTTCAACATCTTTCAGCTTGAGCGTCTATCTGCACAATTTTTCCACTGCCGACTTAGGTGAGCCATCTTTAGTGAGTCCTTTGACGATCACATTCTTTTCTTTATATTTGTTGATCATCCAATTGAACTCCTTCCTATCCTCCTCTCTATTTTGCTTTAACACCTCTATCTCATTTTTTAGCAACTCATTTTCTGCCTTCACTTCTTTGATTTGCACTTCCAACGATTGTTTCAGTTCTTTGATGTCGTTCTTTGTTGCCAAAATCTCTAATTGCTTCAATATTGCAGCCACAACGTACTGCAGCTACAAAGCTGGTGAAATTTCTGCCGCTATCCATTTTACTGCATTTGCATCACTGCCACTTGTTGGTGTACGTTGCATTTTTTCTTTTCTTTTTGAAACTTTGCACGACAGATGGCGTTACAAATACCTTGATCATCCTTGATAATTAGTTGCTTGCACCTTGGCCACACTGTTACAGTCAGCTGTGCGAGGAACGGATTGTGTGCACTTAATTGCTTTTGATGATCCCGTTGGTGGGAAATATTTTTCCTGGAACATCACCTTTCAAGCCCACAAGCAGCTTTCAAGAAAAAACAAAGGGAAAAAAGGTCCCAGCACAGATAAGGCTGCAGCAATTTTACAGGCAATATAACTACGGAAATAATTTTTTTTTCTTAGCAGTGCTTGGAACACGTCTATACTTCACAACTTTCTCTCTATTATTATGTCTTGCTTATTTATTTAAATTAAAATTGGAAAAATTAAATTAAAAAGAGGGGATGATACATTTTTGGGAACAACAAGTGGAGCCTGACTTACAGATGAATTGCTTAGGAGGGCAATATCATTCTCAATATTTGCTGTTAAATTGTCAACACAAAATTGCTTTATAATGGTATGATAACGTTAGATAAAAGTGAGAATAAAGACAATGAATCCGAAATGCGCAAGACCAGTGGTTCCAACCAGTTGTACACAGGAACTTAATAAAAATAAATTAATGTTACTTTTGAATATTACAATTAATTATGTTAATTAAACATTTCGATAAAAGTTTATTTTTTAAACTTATGGTCCCTTCTAATAATAATGACATCAAAGTGGTCCCCGATCAAAAAAAGATTGCGAAACAAATAGTGGAAAGAAACAGAAGCAAAACAATTCCTTATAAATTTCGGACCTTGGGCATAAGTCGGTCTATTCGCTTTGGAAGCGAGTTTGTTTCTGTCCTCTACTAATCATGCTTAGGCAGAAACAATCGAACATGTTTTATGATTTGCTTAATGTTCGATTGGTGTCCGTCCTTATACTGTATACATTCTCGACCTTCACCTGTCTATGTTTTTATTATTATATATACTCTTCACGCAGTGAATCTACTATATTATTATATACGATGGGGGACCAAAAAAAAAAAATGGAATTTCGTCATAACTTCTTTATTTCTTAATATTTTAACACCAAATTTTGATCACCTTCAAAGTATTCTCCATTGACCACGACGCACTTCTCCAAACGATTCTTCCATTGTTCAAAACAGTTTTTAAATTCACTCATCGGGATGTCCTTTAAGCCTTCCAGCGATTTTTGTTTCACCTCCTCCAGAGTGGCAAAACGCTTTCCTTTCATATTCCTTTTGAGTCTGGGGAACAAAAGAAGTCATCCGGTGAGTATGGGGGGTGGACAATCGGTGTCATGGCGTTTTTGGTCAAAAATTGCTTCACGGAAAGGGCGGTGTGGGCCGGCGCGTTATCATGATGGAAGAACCAGTCGCTGCAATACTTCTCATGTGCAAATCTTCGGATAAAATTCTCTGAATTGAACTCCATGACATTCCCGACATTTCACAGAGTTGATCAATGGTTCGGCGACGGTCTTCACGAACGAGGGCATTGATTTTGTCGACGTTTTCATCAGTTCTTGACGTTGAGGAACGTCCTGAACGAAGTTGGTCTTCAATAGACAATTCTCCATTTTTAAAACGTGAAAACCAATCGTAAACTCTTTTTTTACTTAGGGCAGCATCCCCATAAGCAGTCTTAAGCATTACAATAGTTTCCGCGGCCGATTTCCCCAACAGGAAACAAAATTTCACAGCCGCGCGTTGTTCTCGACAATCTGCCATTACGTTTTCGCCGAAATGTAAAAAGTTGTTTTACTTAAAAAAATCTCACAGGCGAACCGATGCCCTCACAGCGACACAACTTTGAACACTGGCGTGACACTAACGGACATGTGGTCAAACAAACCTCCCTCCCCACCACAGCGTAATGTCCCGTTTTTTTTTTGGGTCCCCCCCCGTATATAAAATAAAGTTGAAAAATGTGTATGTTTCCCTCTAGCGCCCGTAATTTACAACCGATTTGATTTTTGATACCCTCAGAGATAACAACATGTCACAAAAAGTCGATTTTCTAACGAAGAAATTCTGAATTGTCTAATCTTAATTTTGGATGACCTTAGGTTAGGTTAGCTTGGCCGATCAAAAGATTTAACATATACCAATAGCGGTCCTTAGTGTTGCCATTGGATGACCTTAGTCGTTGAAATATTTCTTTGAGTTTGATCATATATGATCTTGTAACGGGGTTGAAAAAATTATAATATCGTCAAGATATACCAAACAGATTTTTCTGATTAAGCCGTAGTGCCCTCCTTCATAAAGGCAGTTTTTTGAATATCGTCATCGTGTATCTCTATTTCATGAAATCCACTTACCCAATCTATAGTGGTAAAATAGATGCATTTTCTCAACTTGTCTAGTATATCATTGACGTTTGGGTTTGGGTATCGATCGGACACAGTTTTATCGTTCAGTTAACAATCTCCACTTTCGTTTGCCACTTGAATCGGATTTTTTTGGCACTATCCACACTGGTGAGCTCCAAGTGGAGTAGCTTGGTCTTATAATGCCTTGGTTAAGCATTTGTTCTATTTGCGCTTTCACCTGTTCCTTGTGGATGTAAGAATTCCGATACGATTTGGTATGTATAGGAATGTCGTAAGTTGTGTGAATGGAATGTTTAATTTTATTTCTGAATGTTAGTTTATCATCTGGTTTGTGGAAAATGTCTTCGAATGTATTTTTGAATCGGGCGTTTGTAATGTTTGTTTGTCTATATCGTTGATAGCCTTTACTTGGGAAAGAATATTCATTTCCAGCAGTCCTTCGAAAAATGGGTGGAATTTGAAAAGAATGAATTCTCTTCGAAAATTCGGAAAATGACCCTTCTTGTTAGTTGAGGTTTATTTAATACAATTGAGATAGTTATTGGTTTTTTTAATTCTTGTTGTGCTGACTGATGAACATATTCAGGGTTGATGAATGAAACACAAGCGCCGGTGTCGATAAGAAACCGGAGAGGGTGACCGAAGGGAGATTTTATTGAAATATATGGTAGGGATAACCGAAGTCTGCTGGTGTGTAGCGATGAATGCTTGAATATTCTTGGGATTGCCATCGAAAGATGGTATCTCTCTGATGGGGTCTGGAATTCTTAGTGATGTGTAAACATCGGTGCTGAGGAGGATTGTTAACCCTTCTAGTGCCCGGCATTGTATCTAAGTGACTGTAAATTTGTATACATATACAGAAATTCTAGTATGTTTAGTAAGCAGGTGGTTTTGAGTTTTTGGCCATCCTGTACGGCAAGAATTTTATTTTTGACAAGTACTTTTCTTAATTTGTTTACATTTACTAGCTTATTATACTCTTCACGCAGTGAATAGTATTATAAGTTTGTCATGAAGTTTGTAACATACAGAAGGAGACTTCTCAGACCACATAAGGTACTCGTATATATATTTGTGATCAGCTCGATGAGACGAGTTGATTTAGCCGTGTCCATCGGTGCGTTTGTTCGCACTCCTAGTCCTTCAGTTTTTGAGCTAGAGAGCTAAAATTTTGTACATCGGTTTCTTTTTACCAATCGCCGGTCAAGTTCGTGAATCAGCCGAATCGAACCGCCGAATCGAACCACTAGGAGGGGTACCTCCTATACAAACCCTCTTTTAAATTAATGTTCTTATAAGAAAAAGGTTTTTTTTTTTTGACGTATCGAACTGAAATTTGGACACTATAAGTTTCCGTCCATATCCACCAACCATATAAATTTCATGATCCTAGGGTTACCAGCAGGGGTACCTTCCGTACTAACCCCCTTTTAAATTAAAGTTCTTATTAGAAAAAAAATTTTGTTTTTTGACTTATTGATCTGAAATTTGGATCCAAATCCACAAACCACATAAATTTCATGATCGTAGGGTTACTAGGAGGGGTACTTCCCATACTAACCCCCTTATAAATTAAAGTTCTCATTAGAAAAAGTTTTTTGTTTTTGGTACTATCGACTTAAAATTTGAACACTATAAGTGTCTAACTCATAGCCACCAACCTTATAAATTTCAAGTCCCTCGGACAACTCGCTGCGAATGCACACCTCTGCACATCTCTTTGAAAGAAAAACCACCAAATCGAACGCTGCTTCTGCTCTGCCCAGAAATAGTAAACGAAACAGCAATCAAGTTCAGCACAGCGAAACAGCCAAACTATGCTGTTACTATATATAAAAATTGTCGCTGACTTACTTACTAAAATAACCAACAAAAAGCAAAGGCGAAAAAAGATATGAAATTGCTTTATTGGAGCGGCGCCTTTCTTTTGAAAAATGTCGCTGCTGCTGACTGCGTAAGTACAACACGAAAGGCTCCGCTCCGTTCATGCAAATAACTTCTTATCTCTTTTCGCCTTTGCTTTTCGCTTCCGCTTCGTTATTTTACGAAGTCGTAGAAAAGCAATTCAAAATGAATTGGAAATAGTCGAGCAATTTCAATTCCTGGTCTCATGCATAAAAAGAAAGTTCCAACAAAGACTCGATTTTTTGAGTAAAAAGTGCCTCTGGCATGCATAAACAATCTTAATCTCACTAAGTATCTTGGAATCATGTTGCTAGTTCGGACTCAATAGCTAGGTTTGATCTCGCATAGCAAAATGTTTGAGAGTCCGAGTTCAAATTCGTATGCATAAAATTAAGAAATTGCTTGTTTTCATAAGATTATGCTCGCATTTGGTTGAGCCTGCCCTTCAGCTGTCTCAATTACGAATGATATGAGTAATTGCTTGCTTTTGTAAGACTAAGCTCGCATTTTGTTGAGTCTCTCGCTTTAGCATTCACAGTTGTCTCATTGCATTTGATATTTTTCAACAGTGAACTTGGCAGAATATTTTTTTTAATCAGAAAAAACAAGCAAGTGCTACAAATCGTGAAGAAATAATTCATCGTGTTCTGACAAAGAGCTATTTCGATTTGAAAGTGAGAGCATAAATTAGATGTCAAAGTATTTTTTAGGGTAGACAGAAGAAACACGTGGCGGTGCTCTTACCAACAACTAAAAAATGCGTTTGTTTCTGCGTTTCTGTGCCGATCCAGGTCAGGTATTATTGGTGAGGATATCGCAGTTCACCAATCAACAGCATCTCGAACAATCTCCGAAATGGCCCAAGTTGTATTCGCAAAAGAACATGATTATACTAAATTCCCATGTACAGCCGAAGAAATAAAGAAGGAGCAAGACATATGGAAACAAAAATATTGTTCCCCATTCGCAGTAGGTGTCATATAAAATAAAAAAAAAACAAGTATACAAAGTTATGAATACATCTATAGAAAAGGATTCCACTCTATTAATGTGCAAGCAACTTGTAACGCAAAAGAGCTTTTTACCAGCCAGGATCAGGTCATGACTCTCGCGAACTAAGCAATAGTAAAATCTGTACCGCAATGGCAATGATGCACTGCTTCTTGGCGAAGACGGTTATGTCTATCATGATACCATGACTGATGACTCCATTTCGGAATCCATTATCAGAAGTGGAAAGAAAATACAACAAAATATTTACGAGAGAAAGATGCATAATCGAGCGCTGTTTTGGGCAACTCAAACAATGTTTTCCGGTGCTACAATACAAAATACGTGTAGCAACCAAATTAGTGCCATCAGTAATAGGTAGTTGCTTTGTTTTGCATAATATTGCGAAATTTTTGACGACGAATACGTTTATGGGGACGAAGACAACTCGCCAGATGAAATGTGGACTTTATGATTAGAGTATTCGGACACAAGAACCACTCAAGCAGGAAAAAACAAAAGGGAAGCAATTGCAAACTTTTTAACAAATTAAATTCATTTTATTGAACAAATAATAATGTAATTGAAAAATAAATAAAATCATAATTTCAACAATAATTTCAAAATTCATCAAAATTCAAATTCCTTTCTTCGAACATTTCAATTTTGTACGAAAGTACTTTATTCTGTTTCAACAAAAATAAGTCTTTGTAACTGTTGAATGTTAAAATTTTTTGTTTCTTCCGTCTCGTATTTGTTAACAAATTCGGACACCTTTTTGTTTCTCTAGAAAAAAAAAACAAAATTAACTTATTGAATAAGAAAAAATCAGCCAAGTGTGAGTCGGACCCGCACACGGGGGGTTCCGTACCATCGTACAAGATTTTTTGCTTAAAATATTAAATTATTTGCATATTTTACAGCCTAAAAGTATTCTACAATTACAGCTTAAAAGTATACTACAAAAAAAAATGTTAAACAAAAGGTTAAATTACAGAACAATGCTTCTAAAAAATGTGAATTTTTTGTATTTGTCGTTCTACACCCAATTACACACTCTGTGAAAATTTCAACTCTCTACCTATTACGGTTCATGAGATAGAGCAGGAGACGGACGGACAGACAACGAAAGCTTAGTAATTTGGTCCCGTTAGCTCCCTATGGGTACGGAACCCTAAAAAGAAGCGAAGGGGAATGTAAAAGTACCGGTTGATCGTCAAAATTATTTTCATCAAAATGTCGTTTTCTTGGTGTTGTTGTTGTTAATAACAATGCACTTTCCGTTGTTGTTCCGTTCATCACAGTGCCTAAAGAAAGATTATCCGTAACAAGTTATTTGCAAAGTAAAAACAAAAAAGAGAGAATAAACACAATTTACGCACGTGGTATTTTATATAATACTGGATTACAATCTGAACTTATTAAATTTAAAAGTTCAGATTCCCACCTTTTTAAAATAATTTTTACATGGCCAATTTTGTTTATATCGTTTTTATTTTTAAGCAGCATTTTCATGTTGGCAATTTTTTTTTTAAATATTTTTTTCATTTATTTCCACTTTTTTCTGTATATTCTAATTGAATTTGTTTAATTAACTCTTTTTTTATTCCTTAAGCTAGGAAGTTGGCTTTTTTCTAATAGCCATTTTTTTTTTTTAATTTCTCAACATGAAATATTGATAAAAATTCAGCCTAATCAAAATATGTTTCTGTGTCACTTTCCGTGGAACTCATGTTTGCAAATATGAGAAGGGGGTTGATCTCAGTTCACTGCAATTGCATGATCTCATTTTTTTGCATACCAAAATGAATAAGAACTCAAGCTGTTTGCTAGTCCTCAAGTTGTGAATTTGAACTCGCTTGATTCAACTCAAAGATCAAACTTATTTTAATGCATGAGATCCATTGTGGTAGAAATTGTGTTTGCGGCAAAAATGAAGGTGTTTTATTTGTCTGTAGAAAGGGCAAATTGCGGAAAACTTGGGCTACGTCAGGATGAAAATGCTAGTTTAATAAGGTTGAGAGACATAGGAGTTGAGAACGTTATTGAAGTGTTTGAGGATACGGATTTTAAGGTCGGAGGTTGAGTTTTGGATCATGGAGTATGAGATGCGGTCGGGTCCTGGTGTAGATCCTTTGAGTAAATTGAGAGATGATTGGAATTCCAGGTAATTTCTATTTCTGTTGCTGTTTTGGACGGTTCTTAGTTTGAGGTAAGTGTTAATGCATTGTGTTTGGTGGAGTGAAATAGAGGAGAGAAGTTTGAGTCTTCAGCTTCTTTGGACCATTGGTCAGCAAAGGTGTTGACTATGATGTTTGGGTATTTTGTAAGTGCATTGGTGGCAGGGTTGTGGATACTGTGGATATTTTTTGTTGGGAAGTCTTTTATGTTGGTCCATATTTTGGTGGAGTCGGAATTAGTCTGAATATCCGAAGTAAAGTTAAAAAGTGATTGTCTTTTGGCATTTCTAATTTCACTTCTGTATTTCGCGTTAGCTTGTAATAAATTATGTTGTCCGTATTGGTGTGATTTTTTAGTCGGGTCTAAAGTTTGTTTTTATTTTTTTTGCAGTGTAGTCAGATCATTGTTCCACTAGGAAACAAATCCGTGTCAATGAATGCGTAGTGTTCTGAGGTATGGAGACGTGGGCGCTTTGAATTAAAATTTTCTTAATGAAAGCTGCTTCTGTATTATTGTTATTGCTTGGAATGTGGGGGCAATAATTTATTTGTATATAATTATTATTATTATTATATTTGTTGTTGTCGATTAGATTTTTTGTGTGTTTTTTTAGTTTAAATTCATATTTGAATTTTGCTTTAAGAGGTGTTATTAAATTGATTGTTTAATCTTTAGAGAATGCTTTTAACTTAAAGTCAGAAGTAATTTGATATGTGTTATGGGTGGTGTCTTCGTTTGAAAGTGTGTCCATGGCATTCGTTTGGATATCATCATACGATACGATTAGTCTTGGGCTGTAATAGATGCTGAGAGCTGTTTGTGGGCAACTTTTTCAGTTTCTTTAATTAACTTTAATTCTTGTTGTTTCATGAAGGCCAAGTTTTTCCTGTCAAGTGGACTTTGATCGTTTCGGGGTTGTGTTTGCAATTAATATAATTTTTTTTTTTTAAATTTTCTGTTGTATAGGTGTGTGCTTCTTCAGAGTAATTCATACATTTTTGATTGCTTATACGGGAGGAGGGGATGTAGGGGAAACATGGATTTTTTCATAGCCAATCATAATCTTATCTGGGAGTGTGTGGTTGTTGAATGTGATGGTGGCAAGACCGTTTTTTTTGTGGGTACAAAGAGAACAGAAAGAAACAAGATCGAAGGCAAAAACTGATAAGAACAAGACTTTTTTATAATTAATGTCTGCTAGCAATGGAATACTAGGGGCGACTGAGTAAAGATGATTTTAATGTTAAAATGTATTACAATTATTGCTTTATTGATATACAAATGTGTTTGTTTCTAAAGCTTGCGGTGGCGTTATGACCAGTAAAAATGGCAATATTCAATCGCCAAATTATCCGCAACGTTATCCACCGAACACCAATTGTGAATGGACCATTGAAGTCTCGGGGGGCCATGCGATAGTCTTCGAACTTGAAGAATTTGAAATCGAGAGTGGCTATTCATGCAGTTGGGATTATCTCGAGGCAATAGATATTTACAATACAGCTAACGAGAACAATAAAGAGGAGGAATTATTCAAAATTTGTGGTGATGATTTAACTACAACAAAATGGAAGACCACATCGAATATAGCAACATTGCGTTTCATTAGTGACGATAGTAATCAGGGACGCGGTTTCAAATTGCATTACTATGAGGCATGCGGACAGCGTATATATGTAGACGAAGAGGACTTTGACTATTTGCAATTTAAGCGACATACACCTGTAAACGAAACATGCACGTGGCATTTGATTTCAACTGATTTAAATAAACATATTCTGTTGACGCCAACAAATGTCCAATTGTATCCTGAGGCAGCCTCGCAATATCCTAATGAGGGAGACTGCCTCGAACATGGCATCAAAGTAAGATAATTTTTTAATGTAATCGAAATATCAAATTTTATATATTATTTTTTTTTTTTGCTTGAAAGGTATTTGATGGTGATGAGGTCACTGGTCTACCACGTTCGAAATTCTGTTTATCACATCCACCTGCAGTGATATCGAAATCGCATGCTCTGACCATTACAGTACCGGCGAACATTATCATGGACTTTGAAGTACACTATATGACCATGGATTCAATGTGTGGGTCCGCCTACGATGCTCTTTCGGGAAAATTTACTTCACCGTATTATCCCGACTCATATCCAGTTAATATTGATTGTCATTGGTATATTATTGCAAGTCCCGGTAACAGTATCACCTTGACATTTGAATCAATGGATTTGGAACAATCGGATGATTGTAATAATGACTATATTGAAGTGCGTGAAGATACATCAAGCGGTAGACTTTTAGGTGTCTATTGTGGCAAAACAGATCCACCTGTTATGAAGGGTAAAGAAACTTTATGGATAAAATTCAAGAGTAATGATGACATTGTGGGTCAGGGTTTTATGGCCTCTTATAATTATGGTAAATACTTACATCAAATTATTTTGAGATAGGAATTATTTATTTGGAGTTTTCCATTTCCTAGAAAACCACAATGAAATCTTGGGCAGTAATGGCACCATCCAATCGCCTCGTTATCCAAACAAACTGCACGTTACTGAGCCATTTAGTTGGCGCATAACAGTAGATAAAGACTATGCTATAGTGATAAATATTAAACATCTTACGGACATGGATATACCTTACATAAAGGTAAGATATGTGAAAGCTACAGGTCAATTTCAATGCTAATCTATATACCCTCCAGTTTTATGATGGCTACTCTGACATTGGTGTTGAGATTAATTATGCGGAGACTTATATAGTTCGTTCCAATACGAACTATTTGTACTTCACCGCTTCACGGGGACCTTTTGAACTTGAGTGGGAACGAATTTCTAAAGAAGCATTGCGTTCAAGTCAGTCCACTGAAGAACAAATAAAAATGTGCGGTAATCAGATAATGACAATAAATAATACAACTGTGTTTAGTTCACCTGGCTATCCACATGGCTATGCAGACAATTTGCAGTGCAGTTGGACGTTTACGGCACTAAATCCAGCAACTCACGTTACATTTCAATTGATCAAAATTGATCTCGAATCATTTGTTGATTGTTTTGCCGATTATGTACGTGTTTCGGCTAGTAGCGATCTTCATATATGGCAACAACTCGACAAGCTGTGTGAGAAGCGAAATGGAACAGTATCGAAGACATACCATGGCAAGCCGTATCTCAAGTTGGACTTTATCACTGATTCGGGTGTTAATAGAACGGGTTTCTCATCATACTTGCGTACTGAGTGTGGATCGGAAATGAATGAACGGCGTGGCTTTGTTAATATAACAAAACTGGTAACACTACCAACTACATCTCAAATGGAATGTATCTGGACAGTACGTGTACGCTCTGGGCGACGTATACGGATTACATTTTTAGAATCACTAATACGAGATCCCAATGACTCTGGATCAAGTTCAAGGATGAATGCTGCAATGACATGTAATTCCTATTTTATTACACGTAATGGATTTGCTGAGGATTCTCCCTTTTTAGGTCGTGGCAAGTACTGTAAGAATAATATAACTGACGTACTGGAGACTACATCGAACCATGCATATATTAAGTTTAAGCGTGTAGGTTATCTGAAGTTCCGTGCCGCATTTCTCTATGAAGAAATAAGTCATGAATGCTCTGATGAAATTATACTAGCTGAGGATACGTATAATGGTACTAATCGTATAATTACTTCACCGAACTATCCTAATCTTGCAAATCCGCACTCGGAATGCATTTGGAAAATAAGCGCGCCACCACATCATGTAATTTCTGTACATTTTTTGGGACAATTGGATTTGACGCCAAGCCCTGCAGCAATTACCAAAGCTTGTGATCGGGAATACGTGCAAATAAACGATGGAATTACTGAATTGATGCCATTGATTGGACGCTATTGTGGTAAAAATAAACCGGACTCTATATATTCAACTAGCAATGTGTTGCGTCTTAAATATTTTAATGATGTCTCTGAGCCTCATATGGGTTTTAAGGCTCAAGTGACTTTAGGACGATGCGGTGGCACTTTTTACAGTAATGAGGGCACTTTCAGTACACCAAATCAACTAATCATACGTACCAAAGAACACTCCTCAGAATGCGTATATACAATTGAAGTTGAAAAAGGAAATACCATCAGTGTGAACTTCACGAGTTTGCAGCTACCTGAAAGTAATAATTGCTCAGAAGTGCCGCATCTGGACTTACAGGAAATTGATGCATATGGAGATAATGGTGAAGAAAAAATCACCGATACTGTGACACTATGCGGTTCGGTGCCAAAAAGTTACACAGTGGAGACAAATAAAATTGTGATAAGATGGAAACTATTAGATAAAATGCCAGCAGCTGGTGAAGGATTTAAATTGAGCTACCGGGCGATGGGTGCACGTTGTGGCGAAACGATTATCGCCTACCGGGGCTTATTGCAAACACCAGGTTATCCAGGTGGTGTTCATACGCCAACACATTGTTCGTGGCAATTGAAGGTACCTAAGAGTTGGCGCATTAAAGTCGAAGTTCTCGACTTTGATACAGGTGTATCGTTGAATGCAACACGATCTTTTCGCGGTCGGCTTGTTTTTGCCAATGATTTCAAAATGCAATCAATTATCGGACGCTATACAAACAATCCACCTCCTGCCATTTATTCTACGGACAACACAATGGCTATTGATTCTTTCTTGTTGCCATTTAGTCGTCATCGAGGCTTTAAATTACGCTTCAGCGCTTACGGTGTATCTGAGTGTTACAGTCTCTACGGTTTGCAGCCTGGTGTAGACACAACACTGAACTTTAGGCGTACTAACGATAGTGTCTTACATTGTGCTTATGACTTAAGTGTCGCCGAAAACGAGACTTTGGTGTTGGACATTAAGAAGCATGTGAGTCGCGTCTCCATGATGTCGAATCCATATGTTTGTAGTGTGGTGTCACCGATAAAGTTGGAGTTAAATGGAGTACAACTGCTGCCGCGCCTGTTATGTGAAAATAACACAGCAAATGGTGCACGAATAGTACGGCTACCATTTCCAACTCATATGGAGGTATCAGGCAGCAAACGGAATGAACTTGAAGAATTGTTATTGGATTACCGCACCTATAAATGTGGTGGCATTAAGGTTCTAGACCTAGACGATAGCATTACAATTATGCAACCAATAATGGATACAAATTTTGGTAATGGTAAGTTAGAATGTGCCTGGGCGGTATGGCCTCATTTATTCAACGAGGACAACATGGATGAATTATCTTATTTAATGGATGGTGTGCAAATCGAAGTTTCGCTAAGTGTGGATTTTCAGGGTAACTGCACAGATCAATATCTGTTGTTATATAATGGACCAAATCAGAATGCGCCGCACTTGGGTCGTTACTGCAATCAGGCGATGCTTAAGAGTAATGTCATTGAGCGTGGGCTATTCTTTGAGTACCACACAAGTAGCTATGAAAAAAATTCTACTTTCCTTTTAACGATTAAGAATGGAAGTGGTTGTGGTGGCAAAGTCATTTATCCATACCGTAAAATCTACTTCGATGAGCAGTACAAGAATAATGTGGAGTGTATTTGGGTGATTGATACGGAACCAGGATTTCATATTGGCCTTTCATTTGAAGACCGTTTCTTTATCGAATTAAGTACTGGTTGCATTAAGGATTATATTAACGTACAACAGAGGTCTTCGGTCGGTGAGGATTGGGTTGATATAAGTACGTTTTGTGGCCGTGAGCCACCAGCCACGATAAACACAACAACCACAAGTATGCGTGTGATCTTTCGTTCCGATAACGATACAACAGGAGATGGTTTCATTGCCAAATTTGAACGCAATTGTGGTGGCCTCTTATATGCCACAGAAAAGGCTCTAAAATTTGCCAGTCCTGGATACCCATTGCAATACGAAAAGAATCTTATGTGTAACTACACCATATTATCAAAAGATGATTCAACTGCAGGTGTTCTAGTCCGCTTCCTTGACTTTGATCTCGAACAGCCTCCCATCAATAAATGTATGTTTGACAATGTGACTATACGCACAACAAATGAACTGAATGTTATACAAGAATCAGTCATTTGTGGTGTCAAAAAAAGTCATGAATATCGTGGCAAAAAATCTATCTCTATTGTCCTACGTACAGATTACTCTTTCTCAGGCAAGGGTTTCCTACTGGAGTACAGTACAAATATGTGTGGCGGTATTATAGCAAAATCAACTTACATTGAATCACCACATCAGCACAGGGATAATACGTTTCCACCAAACAGTAATTGCTTTTGGAATCTCACTGCACCAATAGGTTCAAAAATTGTCATTAAATTTGAAGAGATTAACTTTGAGAATCAAGTATCGTGTCGTTATGATGCCGTTGAGGTCTATCAGGGACTTGCTCCTTTAGAACAACAACGTTTAGGCGTCTTCTGTGGTAATCTTACGGGTAAATTACCAACATTGAGTATACCCACACATGAGGGTCTGATACACAGTTTCTCTGATGAACGTGACGCATCGTTGGGTTTTAAAGCCCTGATTAAATTCTTGCCCAATTGTGATAAAAAATTATTTTTGGGCTTTGAAAATTTGACATATAATTTTAACAACTATGCCGGAAGCTATTCAGATAATTTAGATTGTGCATATACATTTACTACGACACCTAATCATCAGTTGCAAATTGAGTTCAATAGTTTTAATGTTGAAGCAACTTTAAATTGTCAAAGTGATTATTTAGAAATACGTGACGGCGCTGGTCTTTTTGCAGATCTAATTGGAATGTTTTGTGATTATCAAAAGCCTAATATTAAACTGTTGTCCTCACGTAATTCTTTATTTATACGCTTTGTCACTGATAGTAGTACGCATGACAAAGGGTTTAGTGCAATGATCACAGCTATACCACTCTTATGTGGCCGCCATAATATACAGTTAGATGAGAATACGGTGAGTAGTAAAGTCTTTGAAATTATGTAATTAAGTTAAAACTTTTTAATACCATAATTGTTATAAACAAAGACAAGCTACATTTTAAACTCCCCCCATGCTGCGGACAACGGCAAATTTCAAAGTGATATAAATTGCTATTGGAAAATTATGGGCAACAAAAATATACACTTGCAGTTCAATCACCTTGAGTTAGATCCTCCAAGTATCAATGGTTCTTGCGAATTGGAATATCTTAAAATTTACAATAAAGAGGTATGTATACTTACTCTCCATATATTTAGAAAAAATGAATCTATGAAGTTATTTGAGTTTTTGTTACAGGATGCAAAACTTGTTGAAAACGGTTATGGTAGCGAAATTGTTTTCAATGGTCAATTTTCTGGTGTCGATTATAGTAATTTTGCGACAGAACATGTTTATTGCGGCAAAGGCACACCTGATGACTATTATGCCAATGGTAAAGAAGTTTATTTAAAATTTCGTTCTCACAATGGTGGCGGTGATAAGAACGGTTTCATTCTAACAGCGAAACAAAATAACGGTATAGTTAATATATTGGTTCATATCAAGTTTGTTTTAAAGTTTTTATAAGTATCATCTTAGATGTTGTATTAAGTAATTTGAAGATAAAAAAACCGAAAGTATAATACTTAGAAAGTTTAGTTTGTGTATGTATCTCTTAGGTTTTTGTTCAAACATTCTTCTTCTCGGGAGGTTTTTATTAGTTGTATTTATGCAACTATATTACGTCACATGAATTTCATGATTTTTTACCCCAACCACAATCAAAACATATGCTTCTAGTTGAATAAGAATTTTATTGTATGATGAAATCAAGAAAAAACAGTAAAATAGAAAATTAACTTTGGCTATGCGGAAGTTGTAATACTCTTCACGCCCCTTCTGGTAGTCTTGAAATTTATACAGTTAGTGGATATGCCTCAGACGTCCAAATTTCAAATCGATAGTACAACAAATAAAAAGTTTTTCTAATAAAAAGTTGAATTTGGATCTGGGTTTGTATGGGAGGTATCCCTCCTGGTCTGAGGATCTTGAAATTCACATGGTTCGTAGATATGGGTGAGGTACTTATACTGTCCAAATTTGAAGGCAATGGTACAAAAACAAAAGTTTTTCTAATAAGAACATGAATTTGGATCTGAGTTTGTATGGAGGTTCAACACGCAAAACACTCTCACTCTCTCGTAACCATCACCCCCACCCCCCCCCCCCACCCTTCATGGTCCGATTTGGCTAATTCCGACAAATTTACTGCGTTTGGGGAAAAGAAAGTTTTGTGCTCTCTAGCTCAAAAAGTTTGGGACTAATTTGCAAACATACAGACGGACAGACAGCCATGCTTAAATCATCTCGTCTCATCGCGCTGATCAAGAATGTATGTATATACTTTCTGGGGTCTCCGATGTCTCCTTCATGACAAAATTATAATTCTATTCTCTGCGTGAAGAGTATAAAAAGTGATATTTTTAGTTCTTTAAAAAACATATAAGTGTATTTTTTTATATTCTTCATTTAGGTTGCTTTCGAAATTTTACGTCAATACAGGGACGCATTAAAATTGCTGACACAACAGATCATTGCGATATTTATATTAAAACACCAACCAATTACACAATTAGCATTTACTATAGTGATCTTACGTTTTCTGAATATGATTGTAATGAGGAATATGTTGAAGTCTTCGATACGCACACAAATAAATCATTACAGAAGGTTTGCTCATATATGGAAACCGGTAAAAGTCTGTTCAGTAACACAAATGAACTACGTTTACGAATAAAAATGAAAGGTTATTATACAGAATTTGATATGACATATGTAGCCAGTAAAAATGGCATCGGATGTGGTGGTGAACTTTATAATACGGCTGGAATTATTGTAAGTCCTTTCTATCCAAACAATGTACGTAACAATTCCGATTGTCGTTGGTCAATACGTGTACCAGATAATAATCAAGTGTTATTACGTTTTGATGGTAAGTTGTTGTTGTATAAAAGTTACATAAATCTATATAGTGTTAATTTAATAATATATTTTAATTTTAGAATTTAATTTGGGTGCCAAGAGTACCTGTCATTCGGATTATTTGCAAATTATTGAGCAGAATGAATATAATAGTGGAGAGAAAGTAATGCGACAATTCTGTGGTGGTGATACGCCAAAAATCTATAAGAGCAGTCGTTCACAGATAACAGTGCGTTTTCATAAAACGGTCAATTATGATGGTACTGGTTGGGTGCTTAATTTCTTTAGCGTTTATGAAAACTATGAGTCACCGGGTTTTTAATGAGAATATATATTTTAATATAAGTTATGTGGTTTTTTGTTTTTAAAATTTTATTCGTAAGAATAAATTAGTTGACTATATTTGTCTTACCTTTCATAATAGTGAGAACTTTTTATCAGAACTTACCCCCTGAAAAATTTACTAAAATCCCATTTTCCCAGCCCCGACAGAGCTTCGCTCCGCTAGCAACGGCCCAGAGAGAGGCTGTTAATTAAACTCTGTTGGGACAGGGTCTTACAAATTATTGTCTTTTTTCTACCTCCACCTAACATCATCAATATACCACTAAATAAACGAAGATAACTTCTATAGCCTAACATATCTATTTAACGTCACCCACACAGACTCACGCGGCTACAGGTGTTAGTGGCCGAGGGTACTCCCTTCCAACCATGAACTGGCGTAAATATTGCTCAGTTTCCAATGCTCAGACTACCATGGCCTGCTTGTTACGACCGACCGCCCGTACCCCATAAAAACTAATCTACTCCATTTTTAGATTCAATTTTATTTTTACCAAAAAACTTACATGTTAAAAAAAAATGTGTATGCTAAGTATAAAAAAAAAATATTAAACAACAAAAAAAACTCAGATAAAAAAATAAGTTTATTTTGTTAAATTTTATTCCTTAATGTTTAGCACAGTGAACTGCTTTTATGACTGCCTTTTTATACTACGCCTTGTTGGGTGAGGATGAAAGTTTGTGAAGTAATGACTCCTGAATACATTGATCACCTCCATTATCGTCTTGAGGTTTCTGTGCAGCGAGGTATTTCTGATGAACCAAGCATCGCCCATGATTCTGGTGCCACCACTTGTATATACATATTAGCCTTTTTTTGTTCAACGATAGTTTGTTTGAAAGATGGAGGAGCTAGTAGAACTTATTAAGCTTTTTGTGGCGACGCACCATCACCAACTTTGTTTATGCCCGCCATGTAATGCGTTTGTCCAGGATCATACCGAGATAACGGATTTGATTCAACAGCGGATTAATGCTTGAGTTGTTAGTTACAACTGGACAGACGCCTCTTCTTAAGGTACCTGTACACTGTAAATTCTACCTAGAGTAGAGCTTGTCTAACTAGACTGCTCTGAGAGTGTGTCTCTGAGAGCGCGTACTACATTTTGTATGATATTTGTGTCGAGTGCATTTAAGGGTAATTGTTGACAATACTTCGCAGGAAAATGTGTGACAGCAAGCGTTTTGCAGCTACAGTTGTAGTATATTGCTTAGTTAAAAAAAAAAAACAGGAAATTTTAAAAAAGACGAGAACAAAGAGGTTGTGGATAAGAAATTGGATTGCAAAAAGGGATGAAGAATGAGTGCACGCAAAGTTGCTAAAAGAAATTAGTGTTGAAGACAACATTTCATTTGTAAATTTCATACGAATAACCAAAAGTGTTACGATAATCTTTTGGAAAAAATTACACCAAGAATTAAAAAAAAAGATACATACCTCCGTAAAGCGATTTCACCTTCAGAACGACTTACAGTAACGTTCGAGATTCCTAGCCACAGGTAAAGGGCTTATTATTATTATTATTGAAAAGAAATGAAAAATTTAGAGATACATATAAAAGAATTTATATAATTCATTTTCCACTTTTTGATAATAATAATAAACGTAGGTATTAAATTAAAGTAATATAAAATATAAATTTTAAAATTATAAAATATGAAATTTCATTCCATTTTTTTTTAATATTAAAATATTATTTATATGTTATTTAATTGATTCAATGTAGGTGACAGTTACCAATCATTAAGTTTTTTATTTCGGATTCCTCCAACAACTATTTACATTGAGCAATTTTCAACGTTGAAGTTTGTGAAGTACTCAGATAAACAGCAACTGACAGGCATATATGTAGATGACAAATTGGATTCACTAAGTGGTAATCTTGGTTTTTATTTGAACTACCAGATTTGGAGACAAAATCAAAATTATTTTCAAAAGAATATGCAGAAGCAATAGATGATAAGTTTTCACACCTATCTTCCTCTTCTCCTATATCCATGATAGCTCTTTTCATCTTTGCCGTAACTCAACAGCCACAAGCTATCCAAAAACATCACACTCATCAGTCGTACCTCGTAAAACGGTCACAGCTTCTTTCAATAATTCTTCATCTTCGTTTATGATTGATTCTGGTTTATTTCCTTTATTTAATTTTCTCTTCTTGTTTCTCTTTGAAGAGGTGGCAGATTTATTTGTGTTGTAAATGCCTCGTGTGATGGTTGTTCTTCCGTTTGACAAATGTCCACTTGACTGGCTTCTTCATTACTCCTAACCTAAAAGAAGAAACAAATTATTGTAGTGTGAAGAATATTTTTTTTCAAGTTTATCATTTCTATTATTTACAGATTCCAGCTACATCTGACGAATGGGAAAAAGTAGTACAGAGTTTTGGAATTTCCCCCACTGTATTGGGGCTCATGATGGGAAACATATAGTGATGATAGCACCGACGAATAGAGGAAGTTTTTACTTTAATTACAAGGGGACACATATCATTGTTTTAATAGCTCTTGTTGGCGCTGATTATAAATTTTTGTACGTTGATGTGGGATGTAATAGCCGTATTTAAGATGGCGGTGTATTTGCAAACTGTTCTTTGTCTACAGCTTTAGAAAATGATGCTTTGAATGTACCTCAACCCAAACCATTACTTGGTCAATCTAATTCTGTACCATTTGTAATCGTTGCTGATGATGCTTTTCCTTTGAAACCACATCTATTGAAACCATTTCCTTCTCGAAACTGCCTGGGCAGAATCGAATTTTTAATTTTAGACTTTTTCAAGCTCGTAGAGTGGTGGAGAACGCATTTGGTTTGCTTTCTGTTCGATTTCGTGTGTTAAGAACCCCAACAGAATTGAATCCATAAAAGTGTATCAGGATTGTAATAGCAATTTGTTGCTTACACAACTATTTGCTATCTCGCAAAAATTCTAATTACGCACCTCCTGGAACATTCGACGGAGAAGAAAGCAATTTACAAAGACATGCTAGTTGTACTGCTAAAGAAGTACGAGATCAATTCAAAGACTATTTCATGTCCATGGAAGGAGAATTAACATGGAAATATCAATATATTTAATTACTATCTACTAAGATGTGTATACATTAATACAATAAATTTTCTTAAAAGAAATGTATGTCTTTCCATTTAAAACTTTTATACTGAAATATTACACTATTTTAAAAAAATAATAATAGATAGTGTAACTTACCATTTCCAGTGGAACAGTCCCAATAGTCTTTACATATTCAGACATGCCAGTCATGAATTAAAGTGCATGAAGTGCAAGTTCTTGGGAAAACTTTTTATGGACTCATCGCCACCAGATCCACTTTAATTAATTACGCCGCAGATTTACGCAAGAAAGTGTTTCAATAAAGTAAACATGCAATGTGTAAATAAAAATTGCAATGAAAAATACAATACAATAAAACATTTACATACATACAAACTTATGCAAACAATATCGAAAAAACAAGCGTACACATAACTGTGTATCATTTCTTATCAATATTGATTATCATTGTATGGTAAATTGTTGCCTGCGCTCTATTTAATCTATTGATGAAAGATTTTGTTGAATCGCTTCGTTGATACGAATAGATTTCAACGCTGAGGTTGAGGCTCATGTGGAAGGTCATTATGTTTGCAACCTGGGAGAGCATACGTAGCTATCAAGAGTCAAGTCCAGTTTTACATACAATGAGATGAGGTCTGAGCTGATATCGACCGAATCAGCGAAAGCCAGAGGTGCTAGTTAAGTACCATTATATACCGCGTTTATGAAACAGTTAAAACACCCCCAAGGGTTTATCGTACTCTTTCCACCGTTGAGCGTTGTTCGGCGATGATGACTCGATCCAACGTTGCTTTATTGGTAGTCGATGAGATGTTTTACTACTCTTCAGCAAAGTTGCCTTGCTTGGCTCCTGTTGTGCTTCAGGAAAGTTTTGTGTGTGACTATATGTGGATTGCGTGACTTGCTGCTTTTGTTGATTGGCAATCGCCTCATTATATTTCACGCAACCTTTGTAATTTGCAGCGTGCCTCTCACTATACAGTGCACATTTAGGGGCTCGTCAGGCGATTTAGTGCAGGACGTTGTGGTGTGAGCCTGACCACATTTAGCGCACTTGAACTGTTTTCGGCAGTATCTCATTGGGTGTGAGAACTACTGACAGCTGGTCAGACTTTGACTATATACCTCTTTGGGTCCACAAAAAACATTCAGCTTTAATTCAATGTTCGCAATGAAGGTTGTGAATGAAGGCAACAGATGATTACTCTATAAAATTTTTCCTCTCTAAGATGATATGAGTGGAATTGGATGTACTACTCCTCAAAGTGATTTCTGACACTGCGATAGACATCGCTGGTTGCGGGCAGGAACATGACACCTGAAAAGAAACCTTACAAAAATTTAAACAGTAAAAATTATATTACAAAAATCAAAGTAAAAATAGCATTAACTTTGACTATGCGGAAGTTGTAATACTATTTAAGGTCACTTTATCGGGTATGTGCTAGAAAACTCTGATGGTTTTGAGGTCGGTTGTTTTCAAATTCACCCAAAAGTAAACCTAGGTGATGCTGAAAAACAGATTTCATTCTTCAAATATCGATATTCGAACGAACAGCTGATTGAAGAATGCATGCGATTTTGTGTGAATGCCAAATGTAATCACATGCGCGTCGTCAAGAACAGCCGTGGTGACCATATGCCTGTAATCATTTTTAAATGTTAATGCCATCTATTGATCTTTCGAATAAAAAAAATTTTTTGATTAAAATTTAATTTTTTGCGTTATTTTTAGGGTTCCGTACCCATAGGAAGCTAACGGGACCCTATTACTAAGCTACCGATGTCCGTCCATCTCCTGATCTATCTCATGAACCGTAATAGGTAGAGAGTTGAAATTTTCACAGAGTGTGTAATTCACTTGTGTGTAGAACGACAAATACTAAAAATACACAGTTTTAGAAGCATTGTTCTTTAATTTAATCTTTTGTTTAACAAATTTTTGTTTTTTGTAGTACTTTTAAGCTGTTATTTGTAGTATACTTTTAGGCTGTTAAATATGAACATAATTTAATATTTTAAGCAAAAAATCTTGCACGATGGTACGGAACCCTTCGTGTGCGAGTCCGACTCACACTTGTTTACAATTTCAAGTTCTATCAGGTTTAAAAAAGCACCCTTTATAATTAGCAAAACTTTATTAACACAAAAGGATAGTTTTGCAATATCTGATTATATTATTTATAGAAATGACCGTACTACAAATAGGGGAGGCGTTGTTGCTATAGATATAAGTAACAAATTGAAGTATTAAGAAGTTCCGAATGCTAATACACACCTGATTGAGAACATTGGAATAGAAGTTAGTATTGGCCAGCAATATTCTATTAAACTGTTTTTAATTTACTTTGCTGGGTCATCAGCAAAATGTATAAATAAATCATGTACTCTGTCGAATGACAAGAACCACAAAAAAAGCTGTTTCAAGGCAGATTTACATAAATTTCAAGTGGTCACTGTATAATAGGGGATAGCTTCAACTGCAGAAAAATATTGTGGAATTGTATTAAGGCAAACTGTTGGGGAAATATTCTTTACTATCTTTCCTATATTGACAATTTTTCAATATTGTACCCAACAGATCCAACGTATATTCCAGCCAGCTACAAAGCTAAGCCCTCAACATTAGACTTTTTATTTTAAACTCACTCGTAATTGCTGGGGTAACAGATTCATAAAATGGTTGAATCACTTATACAGAAGTAGGTTCTGCACTTGATATTGCCGTGCCTAGGAAACCTTTTAAAAAAAATATGCAATAAATTGCCAAATAACATCTCTGAGCTTATTAAAAAGAGAAACGTAGTGAGAAGACACTGATTGAGAACTAGGCAACCTATCTAATCCCAATCCCAACTAAATAATCTTAATTATCTAATTAAACAACACATCTATGCAGACAATAATATCACAACAAGATTATGAATCTAGGTAGACTCTCTAAAAGTATTTGGAAAGTAACAAAACTAATTAAAAAAAATATAAGAAAGACTAACTTTGACTATGCTGAAGTTGTAATACTCTTCACGCCCCAGCTAGTGGTGCGAGGGATTTATAAGGTTGCTGGATATGGGTCAGACACTTATAGTGTCCAAGGCGATAGTACAAAAACAAAAACAAAAAAATCTAATAAGAATTTGGATCCAGGTTTGTATGGGGGTACCCATCCTAGTGGTCCGATGGTCGTGGAATTTTCATGGTTGGTGAACATGGGCCAGTATCTTATAGAGTCCAAAATTCATGTCGATAGTACAAAAACAAAAATGTTTTTTCAAATAAGAACTTTCATTTAGATCCCGGTTTGTATGGGGTGTAGTGTTCAATTGGCTGATTCCTGTACTGCGTATGATAACAAGAAAGCTCCGCGCAAAATTTCAGCTCTCTAGCTCGAAAATTGAGGGACTAGTTTTCATACATACAGACGGACGGACAACTTGTCTCGTCGCATTGATCAGGAATATATATACTTTATGGGGTCCCCGATGTCTCCTTTTGTATGTTACAAACTTCATGACAAACTTATAATACTATTTACTGCCTGAAGAGTATAGTAAAAACCTATTTGTACCAAGCTATCGTATACAATAATAAATTGTTCCTTACTCGGCAGGAAAAAGCAAATATACTTGGAGATATATTCCAAAAAAACATAAACTTACTGAGTCTCTTTCAGACAGCGTAACCACCAGTGCTGTTAAGGCTTCTGTAAATGAACTCAATAATCATCACTTGTTAGATTTACCATCTGTATCATCTGATGATACTGAGAATATAATAAATTCGCTTAAAACAAAGAAACCTCCAGGTCTGGATAATATTCCCAAAATTTGTATAAAAAACTTACCACTCAGTGTTTTCCATTTTCTTACTTCCATCTTTACATATTCTCTTCAGATTGGTTACTTCCCGAAATCATGGATAACTGTTAAAATCATAGCCATTCCTAACTCTGGAAAATTGATGGTTATAAATACGCCAGTTTACCTAACAAAAATTTTACAGTTTTCTCACCCGCCGACACTTTTAAGCTGAGTGGAATTCAATCGCGCTCCAAGAATGTTAGTGCTGGGGACCCGCAGGGATCAGCCTTGGGACCGATTATACAATATCTACGCTTAAGATGTACCCATTTTCGACAAATGCACAACATTTGCAGACGAAACTGCGCCTTACTGTACAGGTGACATATTTGCAATTATACACAATGCCCTTTTTTGACTACATATTATAAAAAATGGACAATTTTATTAAATATTAGCAGGACTAGTTGGATCTATTTCACAAGGAAGAGGAAAAGTATACACTTACCCAATATTAATCTAAATAATAATAATATTGACATCCATTGGACTAATAGTTTACGATACTTAGAATTACACCTAGACAAAACACATTTCATGTACACATTGCGAAAACTATGAATACAATTAAAAAAAAGAAAAATATTTGTATATTTTATCCGCTCATATACCGGAAATCCCAACTTTCACTGGAAATCGAAATTATTATTATATATACGAATCGATATTCAACGCAATTATGTTATATGGGTCTCAGGTTTAGGGTGATTGTGCTTCCACGCACATAAAAAGACTTCAAATTGCGCAAAGCAATTGATTAAAATGGTGCTTAATTTACCATTTTTCTTTTCCACTACCTGATTACATGAAAAAGTCAATGTTAAAAAAGTTAAAGAAACAATCGTTCAATATAACTTAAACTTCAACTATCGGAGTTCTCTTTTCATATATCTTCTAAATACAATATATAAAAATGAATCGCTAAATGTGTTGCTAAACACAAAACTCGAGAACTGCTGGGCCAATTTTGCTACATTTTTTTTTATTGTTGTACTTATTCCTATAAGGATGGGATGGTTATTAGCTGTATGTGGTCCCGGTACGCAGCATAGTTGTGGTGATATAAACACTTTTTACTTTTTTAACATTTATTCATACGTCGCAAAATATACTGATCCGATTTTACTCATTTAAAAAAAAAAATAATCCTAATGCATCGAGTTGCATACTTTTTTTTTTTAAGTTTTTAGAGGTAAATACACCTTATTTTAGTATTTAGTTTTTTTTAAAACCACACACAAACAATTTTGTTGGGTTTTACGTATGTTGTTTAATGAATTGTGTTGTTATGGTTATTGTACTTTTTCCTCTCATTTACTATTAACTAAGTACGCATTATATGATTTTTTGTCTATTCGCCAAGGAGGTGTTAATCTTCATCAGGTACTCCCAGAAACAGCCATGCCCTGTGAGGATCTGTGTAATAAGGTAATTCAGTGTTCCATGTTTTCGGGCCACCCAGACACTGATGTTGGTACTCGAACATCCAACGTCCCTTTTTTGAGCATTCCAAACGCTGCTGCCAGGAGTCGGCTAGTGTGACTCCCTGATCATGTGTGGCTGGCCCTGCCCGTCTTATAGCATATATTGCCGCCAGCTCGTTTACATCTATGTCCACCGGTTTACAATTTGCAATAATGCTTATTGCGTTATCTGAAACCGTTCGGAACGCGCAAAATACCCTTATCGAGTTGAGTCGATACACAGAGGCAGCTCCTTTTATGTATGACTTGAATTTGGTTGTACAGGACCACACTGGTGCAGCATATCGGATGAAAGACTAGCTGACTGCCGCAAGCAGCTCGCGCACTGGTTGTCTGGGCCCTCCAACATTCGGCACAAGCCTTGCCAGGGCTGCGTAGGTCCTCGATGCTTTCTCGCTTTAAAACTTGAGGTGATCCCTAAAGTTGAGACGACAATCCATTAGGACCCCTAAATATATTGAAAGGTGCGGACGTTATGTCTTGTATCCCGACTCGAATGTTTAGGGTTTCTAGCTTCTCCCTGCTGCTGATTAGAACCACCTAAGTTTTATGGCCCGCTGGCTCTAGACCAGTCTGCCACTCCCTTGGAGGTTCGGGAGTGTTTTAGCCACTGCAACAACTGCTATGTCATTCACAAATACTTCATCATACATCACATTCCATAAGATTGTGCCGAGCACTGATCCCTGCGGTACGCCAGCAGTAGTGTTGTACATTTGTGGGCCTATTTCTGAGTCATATAAAAGCGTTCGATTGCTAAGGTATGACATCATTATTCCGAGAAGGTACTTTGGTACACGGAGATTATCCAAGGATTATCCATCTTCCACCATCTTGCCGAGTTGAACGCATTTTTAATGTCTAGGGTAACTACAGCGCAATACTGTTTGGTGCCCCAGAGCCATCGTTCGCCACCGATTGTATTCAGAGCGATGTCACGGACTCTAATTATTGCATCGATGGTACTCCTGTTCTTCCTGAAACCATACTGGTTGATATGTAGTCCTTTTGGACCTTCTTTGACCTTCTTTCGAGGCAGCGACATATGATACGCTCCAATATTTTACCCATTGTGTCCAGCATACGCAGTGGCCTGTATAATGATGGCTAAACCGGTGGCTTGTTACCTTTCGGTATCAGCACCAATCTCTTCCGCTTCCAGCAAGAGGAAAAGACACCCTCTTCCAGGCAAGTATTTACACTCCACGGAAGACGTCTGTATTTTTCTGTATAGCATATTTTAGCACACTGTTGGGGATTCCATTTAGGCCAGGGGTCTGTTTTTTTCGAGGCGTTTAGAAGCTCATCTGCCGTAATTGTGGGAATGGATTCCAGGACAACCTCTCTTGTCCAATGTATACGTTCATTTTGCGGGAAGAGGTTTCTCACAATGTCTAAAATAAACGCTGGACTGAATGTCGCTGGGCCAGGATTCCTCCCAAGCGTCGTTTGGGTTGTTGTTGAGGTCTTCGTATAGGTCTCTTGCTCCTTTGGATGGATTTCCCCAACTCAGCATGTTTTGCCTTGTATTCGGGCTGTCGAAGTATAAAATTGTCTGTTCCTTTTGCTCTTTGTGCTCACTTTCTAGAGGTGATGCACTCCCTTCTAAGCCACGCTATCTCAGCATTTCACCAATAATTTGGTGTATGCCGATTTTTCTAACTTTTCTGGGCATCGAGGCATCGTATGCATCAGTAACAGCGTTCATTAGGCCATTAACTTGTTGCTGTGCAGATCCCAGCTAGTTAACTCCTTCCACCATATAATCAAGCATAAATCTTTCTAGCATACCTACTTCCCATTCGCTCTTTTGTGCTTTCGAAATTGGTCTACAGCTACGGCGAGGAATTGCATTCGTGGTATTTATTTCGATTGCATTGTGATCGCTGAGTGTGAGGACATCTAGCACTTCCCATTTTAAGAGGTGGGTAAGATACCTACTGGCACAAGTGAGGTCAATGAATGACTCTTCGCGGCTCCGTATTGAGGAGAGTGATGTCTAAGGTGGCAAATGACTCCAATACAGCCAAGTCCTGGTGCTTCCCCATTCAATAGCCCAAGCGTTGAAGTCCCCTGCAATTATGAGAAGGGATTTTCCACGAGTATTGCCTATAAGAACGTCAAATAACACATTGAAAGTTGCTAGATTCTCATTTGGTGGTACGTTACAACTAAAAATGTGAATCCTTTTAATTCTGGCATAAGAAAATCCCTCGTGGTTCGATGGGCCACTGCCTTCTATTGGGAGTTGGTCACAGGCCCAGATTGCAGCCCTTCCCGTCTGATCAGTTACCCATGTGTTATTCGCCTGAGGCACACGGCAGGGTTCACATACGACAGCAATATCAATGCGACTTTCGCTAATGGTCTGACAAATTACATCCTGGGTGACCATACAATGATTGAGGTTGATTTGAATCACCTAACCATTTTTGTTTAGCTGCGTCATCGCTCTTTTATGCATGGGGCACTGGAAACAGCCTGTAGCGTGATTGTTGTCCCCTTCTTCACATATTGAGCATTTCGGTGTTGCTTGACAACCTAAGTGACCTTTTTTTCCGCAACGTGAGTATTCGCCCGTGTTCTTTTCAAGGCTTTCACATTAATGGGAAAGCTGCCCGCTCAGGTTGCATGGCCTTCGTAGGATTAACTTTCACCCCTTGGCCAGGTGGAAACTCCGTTTTGTCACAGTGGCGCTTTAGAGTTGGTTCACCCAGTGGCAGGGGGTATTAGTATTCTCCACTGCAGCAGTTCCACAGTCATCAGCTATATCCTGAGCTGCCATCAGATACAGTTGGCAGTTGGATGCTACCGATTGCATCCCTCATAGGCTGATGGATCGTACTTCGTTTCCCATTGTCCATCATTGCAACCAACTCCTTTATTTCGCAGCCGAGCTATTTGAAGGGATCGAGTTCACCATCGCTTGCGTTCCGCCTTTTGGATTGAGAGCTTAGTAGCCGAGGACTGGAATTAACTGTTTCCAGAGGATCTAGGACACTACTTTCCTCCTCTAAGGTCGACGGTACCGACGTTTGTCGAACTGCCTGCATTATTTCGATCGGAGAACGCGGCGTTTTCGTGCTTCTCCAAAATGGGTCGGGGACTGATAAGTGATCAGTAAAATTTGTAACTTTAGATGGTACAGGAGCCAAGTTGTCCACTCCTGTATCAGTGAGGTCATAGGATCTCAACGACTGGGGACCCGCTTTCTCACCCTCCATAGCCGCCGGTACTAGATTTCCGACACCTTGCACCGTAGCAACCATATTCTCTTCTATTCTCTTCCACTTCCATATTTGTTTTTCTGTCTGGGTAGGAACCCATAGCCGTTTACCTTCAGCCAAGTCTATTACAGCCACCCCTGACATGGGAACAGACGCTGACCAGGAAGTCGCCCATTCTGGAAACTGTCCTGCCTGGATTTTTTCGCCTTCTCGCATCAGCTAACCAACTGGCGGATGTCAGATTGGTCAGAGTCCAGAAACGCCGCGTGAAGACTGCGAGCTGCTTGGAGTGTACACACAAGGATAGTGCTGGACCTAGCCAAGTTAAAGCCAATCAACGACGAGTGTGTGTTTTTGTTATTGTATTATCATTGCACTCTTCGTTATCTATAACTCAATACCGTTATTTCTAATGTAAGTGATTTTGCAATTTTTTTCTTTCTGCATTATGAAGCTCAAAAAGAGCAGAGCAAGAGAGAGAGTGTTGTTATAATTCTATCATTCCCATACAAATCCGATTTTGTTGAAATTTTGCCGGTGAAGGGCTTTGTTGAAGTTGAGATTCTCGTTGTTCTTCCGTTTCTGCAACTCTTGATATTGATGCTATGTTTCTATTTTGTTCCAGTCGATATTCTCGTTGTTCTTCCGTTTTAAGTGCTCTATTTTCATTTTTTTTTTGCTTAGCCTTGGATGTTTTTCTACCAATGGATACTTTTTTGGTGGCATTATTTTCAATTAAATTGGTCTTGCTTCACTTGTGACTTTAATATATTCTTTGATTTTAATAACAAAACCATGACAAAAATGAGCAAAATTAAGAATAAAAATCAGCCAAGTGTGAGTCGGACTCGCACACGGAGGGTTCCGTACCATCGTACAAGATTTTAAAAAATTAAATTATGTGCATATTTAACAGCCTAAAAGTATACTACAAATAACAGCTTAAAAGTATACTACAAAAAACAAAAATTTGTCAAACAAAAGGTTAAATTAAAGAACAATGCTTCTAAAAATGTGTATTTTTAGTATTTGTCGTTCTACACCCAATAACACACTCTGTGAAAATTTCAACACTCTACCTATTACGGTTCATGAGATAGATCAGGAGATGGACGGACATCGTTAGGTCCCGCTAGCTCCCTATGGGTACGGAACCCTAATAAAACAACAAACACATCATCAAAATGATCGAAATGAAATAAAACGAAATGGTTTATACAATTTAAACGGTTTTAAGTTACAAAACTTTGATGAAAGATAAGCTATTTGTCTATTTTTTATAGATTCGGCTGGTCCGATCAGCAACAAACTTTACAGGAACACTCTTTATAGTTCCCTTGAAAATTTCATTAAAATCGGTCCATTGGTTTCAGAGTTTGTAAGAAAAATGATATTTATCTTATTTTCTTGTGACTCACAATTCAAAAACAGATTTTTAATAATATATCTGACATGTTTGACAAAGGCTACTTGATTGATTTGCGTCCACGACGGTAATCAACAGGGCAAAGTCTAAGAGACGTCTGCGGAAAAAATCGTTTGTAGAAGTAGCTAAAGTGATAACACGCGAGTCGTGAGTACCCATATAATTTCGCTTTGCTACCTTCAAATAGAAAGATTCATTGTTAAATAATCGGTGACGTAGTGCCTGATGAGGGTATGCTTATCGAGTATAATAAATCGCTTTGCGAATTTAGTGTGTGTCCGATTTAAATACTTAATATTAATTTTGGTGTTTGTGAATAAAATTGGAAAAAATGATAAACCACTTAGTGGAGTGACGTCAGCGCCATTATTGTTATGTCCTCTTGGACCAATCAGGTTAGAAGAGGAACAGAACTGGCAAGACAGCTACTATGCACCTGTTTCACACTAATAGTGTTTTCAGAGTTATGCAAAACTCAAGCAGAACACAGAGCTGTGTTGACAACAATAACAGGAACAGTGAAAGAATTTTTTTGTTGTTGTACAATAGTATTGAGAATTTTGTGTTCTGCTTTAGTTCTACTTGAACTCAGCCAGAATGCTGAGTTTTATTGCTGGTCACTCTGCGGCAGTGCTACCAAGTTTTTGGTCATTTCCGCCTCTTTTTGGTCTTTCTCGATATTAAACAGCTGATTATGCAAAAAATCATTTTAAGTAAATTTCAAATTATATAATTTTCTTCAAAATTTTAATAAAATATGTCGCGTATATGAAAAAGATAGTTGCAATAATTGTTTGCATACTCTGCATGTATTTTTCACAAAATTTCCATTTTAATTTCTTGCAGTTCAGCAAACTTTTGTTTTGCATGTAAAACCAAAACAAATGTCTCATAGAAAGATGCCGTCATGAGTATAGACGTTTCAGAAGCCACTACCGACAAGAAGAAGCATGAGTACTTCACTGCCGCGCAAAAACGACACATTAAGAAGTTGATACAAGGTGGTCTTACCCTAAAGGAAGGAAGGGCGAAATATCGCGCAAGGTATGCTGAATACAATACGACAATTTCTCCCTTGAATTCAAGCATATTCACTAAACGTTTGTGATTAGCACTGTAGGCGATTCGCCAAAACACTTCTCTATCTGTGCCCTCATAGCTAAAACGAGGACAACAGAAAAGCACGTATTGGGCATCTTCGGCCACACAGGGCAGAAGTGGTCCTCCTCATGTTTTAAACGGTGCAAATAAACTTTACTACATTCGTGTCCACTGAGTATCTGCGTCACATGGAATTCCACTTATTCATGTTTCCTCTCTATCCATACATCCAGGCTAATGATCAGGGAGAACGTCCATCGACCTTTACTAGATGTTTCCAATTTTCCTGCCATTCTTGGATGCTGCATCGCGAAAACCGCTCGCTATCTTGTGGAGAATTGCGAGAGAAAGAATCGATACCTCATCATGCGCTGTGATGCCAACGCTCACCACAACATGTGGGGAAGTAAGGACATCAATTTTAGGGGTGAGTATTGGGTGTACTAATAAGTTTTGAAGATTTTTTTTAGTTATTTTGAAGCTTTATTCTGTGGAACTGATTCAATGCATTTCATTCATAATACTATCCATCATTAGCTACGACTTTTTCCCAACTTTCAGGCCGTATACTGATTCCGCGTTGGAAAAATTCCTCGTCTTTCGAAGCTTTTGGCTTCTTCGATAGAAGTGATGTGCTGCTTGGTCAGGCCATGCTTTATCGACCGGAACAAGTGGTAGTTGGAAAGAGCAATGTCTGGTGAATACAGCGGGTGGAGTAGCACATCCCATTTTAGTGCCTCCAAAGTTTCCTTAACGACTTTTGCAACATGTGGTCGTGCGTTGTCGTGAAGGAAGAATCACTTTGTCGTGTCTTTTGGCATATTGGGGACCTTTAAGCTTCAATGCTCGGTTCAGTTGCAACAATTGTTGTTTGTAACGATCCCCAGTGATGGTTTCGTTAGGCTGGATCA
>JAWNKV010000243.1:0-30264 GCA_035041805.1 Amiota mariae
GAAATACATGAGTACAGATGTAGATGTCTTTATGTACGAATTTTGTTTTCGATCAATGATGTGCTGCAGGTCTTGGGCGTACACTTTGTATAAATTGTCGAAATGGCGTGATGAATTGTTGGGGATGACATGTTGTGTCACAGTCTTTAAAAAATTCACCGGGCAATCTAAGTGTCGTACCGTACAACATTTCAGCTGCCGATGCGTTGATGTTGTGTTTGTATGCTGTTCTCAGTCCTAGCATTACGGTGGGCAGTAATTTGATCCAAGGGATGCTGCTGTTGCACATTAGCGCTAATTTGAGTGTGCGATGCCAGCTCTCTACCATGCCGTTTGAAGCTGGGTGATATGGCGTCGTGTAAATACGTTTAGCTCCAGTCATTTGGGCGACAGAATTGAAAAGTTAACTTTCGAATTAAGTCCCTTGATCTGTAGTGATTGTCTTGGGTGCACCAAATCGTGATATCCATGTAGTGTACAACTGTGTAGCAGCTGTATTGGCAGATATGTCTTTACTTGGTGTGATTTCTGGCCAGCGTGAAAATCTGTCGATCATCGGAGACAATTTTGTATCCGTCGTATTCTGGTAGAATAATGATGTCGATGTGTGCGTGATGAAATCGTTTGTCTACGGTTTCGAACTGTTGTGGCAGCAAGTGATTATATCTTTGGATTTTTGCACGTTGACAATGTTGACATGTTTGAACCCATTCAACAATGTCTTTACTGATTGAAGGCCACACCTATTTTTGTCGGATTAGATTGGATGTTGAACGTACTCCTGAATGTGATAGGTTGTGCATAGCTTGGAAAATTCATCGTCGCAGTGGTGCAAGTATGTATGGACGTAATGAGGATGTGGAAGAATCGCAAAATATCTGGGTAAGTGTTACCTTTCGAAGTTGCAGTGAAGAATTTTTTTTGGATTTGTACTAGGTGTGTGCCATTTTCCTGGTGCTGTTGAATCTCTTGCGGCGAAACGGTTATCGGCATTGAGATTTCGTTGACTCTTGATAATGCATCTGCAGATTCGTTCTCGGTGCAAGAAACATGTATTATATTGTATTTGATGTGAACGCGGCGATGAAGCATAATTGACGTTTTTGCCGTGGTGAAGTTTGAACCGGTTTTTAGCGAAATGCATACGTAATTGACTGGTGATCAGTTCTTACTATGTAGTTGCGCCCGTCCAGTATGTTTCTGAAGTGCTTGATGGTGAGATATATAGTTAGTAGTTCGCAATCGTTGCTACTTTTCTGCTGTGCCGGCTTAAGCTTCATGGAGAAAAGACCAACTGGTTTCCATTGGTCCTCGTGGTACTGGTCAAGGTAAGCACCAACAGCGATGATTGTCAGCTGAGTGGCTTTTATTATGTTCTCTTTGCAGTCATTAAAATCCAGCTCTGGTGTCCACAAGATTTTTGTTCTGTCTTTCTTAATAGAGTGCTTACATACCGTTCAGTGATGATTGCGCTTGTGCGGTGTTAGGTATGCATTTTCAAAAGAAGTTCATCATGGCAAGAAAACGACGTAGTTCAAGAATTGTTTCCTTCTTTGGAAAACGCACAATTGCTTCGATTCGATCAGTTGGCGGTTTTATTCCATTTGGGGTAATGTGATAACCGAGGAAAGACAATTCTTTTACGGCAAACTCGCATTTTGAAAAATTTATGGAGATCGAATGGTGTGTCTCGGAAGATCGAATCCATGTATCTCTGGAATGTTTGAGTCGCATATCTAAGTCCAAAAGGCAACCAATTTAAACAATCACAACGGTTTCTCAATCTTACTCATCGTGGAAACCGTTCGGAATTGGCCTGTTACCGAAATTGCAAAATCGATTTCGATTTAAAATGGTGCCAGAGAATTCGATCGGTTTTGATTGTTTTCGAACATAAACAAATCCGAAGATCGAATCAGCTGATACGTCAAATAAAATATCAAAATGTCTTGTGGATGCATCGGTATATTATAGTATGCTTTGTTGATGATGATTTTGCTGAAAATTCATTTCGAGTATAGTTTTTCATTTCGTCCTGATGCGGTACTGGGTATCTGTGATTTCGGCTAGGTTGCTCAAACTTCCGCTTTTAAATGCTGAAAGTATGCATCTGGCATTATTTGGCATGCGTTGTAGGCATAGTGTGCTAAGAGCTTCATTTGAGACGTTCGTGCCTGCTAGATCGTACATTTCCCTTAGCAGCTGGCTACGCTTTTTGTTTCCGAGATCTAGACCAGTGAGCAATTTAATTAGTTGTTTTTCCTGTGAGTCACCAAAACGTGTGATAAACAGTTTTTTTAATGTGATGTATTTATCGGTTTACGGCGGATTCTTTGCGACGTCAGATACCTATCGTAGTATATCTGAGTCCAGCGATGTGATTACCCTATACTACTTAGACAGACCTGACGTGATCCGGCTGCAGTGCAACAATCCATCAATTTGAGTGAACCATAATTCTGGATCCTCTGGAAAGAATTTTCGTAGCTTGATTAGACTGATTGCTTCAAGCATGGCACTTTGTGTCTCATGAGTCGTCGTTGGCCGATCGGTTGGTAATGTGGTGATGGCCTGTTGTTGGGAAGTTTCGTGCTCTTCTCCCTCTTTGCACGGACTATTGGTGATCGGCGTACTGTATGATGATGATGCGCTTTTTATTATGCTCGTAAGTGATCGCCGGTTTTTATACTCTTCACTGGAGTGAATACTATTATTTCTTTTGAATTTGTTATTGCTAATGTTTATTTTATATGTTGAAGCACTGAATTTTTGTTTTCTTTTTATTTTTTCTCTCGGGGTCACCATTTATAACCTTTGGGTATGTTTTTTTAATGCCCGATTCACGCTGCTTCAAAATTGTTGCTTTTCCTGCGAACGTTCACACAGTGGTTTCGCTTCAAAAACATCTTTTTTTTGTTTTGGTTATACATACAAATGGAATGTTGTAGTTAATTGCATTAATTAAAATGGACATTCTGTGAAAAGTACATGACTGAGAACAATTCGCAGCGTATGCAAATAATTCTTGTAGCTACCATCTTCATTCATGCTACTTATTTTATTGATATATTTAAAATTTTCTTCAAATTGTTTTGTGCAATGATCAGCTGTTTAATGTCGAGAATGACCAAAAAAAGGCGGACATGACCAAAAACTTGGCAGCACTACTCAAACTTTTCCAGCCCTGGCTGCTGCAATTTTTGCTTTCACATTTGCAGCAGAAAAGATGTTGCTTCAAAACACCCAAAGCATCCCTGAAATTCTGTCATTTGCCTGTTGTTGTTGTAGAATTATAGCAACTTTTTGCGCTGCTTCCAAAAAAAGGTTGCTTCTGCTCAGTCTGAATCGGGCATTAGAATATTGTTTAATTCGAGCGGCGTCTTTTTATTCTAACGGGATTATAATATGTGTGTGTATTTTGTGAAAAACAGGGTTACAAAATGTTCTTATGGTTGTACGAGTATATTATAGAAATAGTGTTCAGGATTCAGTATATAACAACAGGTGGCGTTTAGGGTCACCAGAAAATTGTGGTCGCAATAGATGCGCCTTCCGACGTCAACATGTCGTGTCGTGTGCACACTGCAGAATATCTTCTTTATACTTACTAACACTAGATTAAGAATAAAAGAAAAACTAACACATAGATACTAAAAAAGATAACATAGCAGTAATTTAAAACGCAAACAAACAATAAATACATACATTCAAAACACTATTCTTTTATATTAAATAGATGGCCAAGAGCCATAATTGGTGACCCCGAAGCTTAAAAAAAAATATTAAAGATATCAGTATCTACAAACATTTGTAAAAGTGACGCGAATCAAATCATCACCCACACAAAAAATGTTTCATTCAACGAATAAAATGGAGAATAAAACTGCAACAAATACTGCACATACCGAAGAGTTTGAGCACAAGACGGACAAAGCCAGTGAACAAGAAGGGGGTGTGAATGCAATCCGCTCAATCTGTTTTCCACGATTTATGCAAACAGACCCGGAATTGTGGTTCACTCAGGTGGACGCGCTATTGCATGTGAATGGGATTAAAGCAAATACACAAAATATTAACGATATTCCGTGTATACCGCGTGCTAAGGTACGAGTATCTAACACGGTAAAACCGGAAGTGGCTCTACTGCTATTCCGGCAGCAGAATCCCGATGTTCCGACTGCGGACTGGAAGCTACTACATGCTGGCAAATTAACAAAGAGGCGGAGGACATGCTATACCAGCGTTTCGGGAAGATGTCGTGGGGAACGGGTAGTGTACACCTGCGCCTCAAAAAGCGTAACGACAACACGCTGGAGGCGGGAGAGGTATAGTGGGCTCTCGGACCCGATTCGGTGACCAACGCTACCGAAACCCTCCAGTTATACGGGGACGGAAAGATGGAGGTGACGGACCGAATGCCAGCGACTACAGCTGCTGTAAGGAAGATTAGATCTGCCATCCTTGTAAAGAATAATATTAACGCTTATTTATTGTCTCATGTTAGCACTGATGACCTGACAATGATTGTCATGGAGGGGGGCGACGAACCCAGACTCCTTGCCTCCTGCTATATGGCACACGACGCCGAGGCACAGCCCATGGAGCTACAAAACTTTATGGAGGAAGCCGGTCAACGTGAATGGAAGGTGGTGGTAGGTGCAGACGCGAATTCGCACCACCCTCAATGGGCCAGTAAGGATACCAACCAGCGGGGTGAGTACCTCTTTAACTATATATTACATATATATTATATGTAAGTATAGCGAATAGGAGAAACATACCAACATATAAGGGTCCAACATCTGAAGATGTATTGGACATCACTTTCTTTTACGGTGACAATATAAAGATCTTAGACTGGAAGCTGCTCGAGCAACCCTCCTTCTTTGATCATAGTTACAAAAGTTTCACTGTAGATATAAAGATCCCACGAAGAACAAGAGAAATATACAGGAATCCTAGAAATACAAACAGGGGCCTTTACGAGAACTTGTTAATGGGTTACTTAAGAAATGTTCCTCAGATCACTTCTAGCAGCGACGTTGAGGCAGCGACAGAGCTCCTAACATCTAAAATCCTTATGGCATACCATAAATCCTGCCTGCCTACGAGACTTGGATGCAAATCTAAGCCCCCATGGTGGAGTAAGGATATTGGTAAGCAAAGGAAGGAAGTTAGAGAGTTCTTTAAGCTAACCAAACTTGCTGACTGTGAAGAATGCTGGAGAGAATATAAAATACTACTATCGCTATACAAAAAAGAGATACGGAGAGCCAAGAGAAGCTCCTGGCAGAACTTCTGTGGTAATTTGGACAAGACTTCTGAGGCGTCGAGACTTCGGAAAATACTTGCCAAGTCTCCTATAATCAAATAAATATCTTCATCGACAGCCAAGCAGATATAAAGACAATGGCGGCTGTGATGACAAACTCCAACTGTGTTCAACAATGTAGAACCAAAATTGACGAACTCTGTCTTGATAGACACGCCACCATCTTTTGGGTACCGGGGCATAGAGGCATTGAAGGGAATGAGGAAGCAGACGCACTCGCCAAAGCCGGCGCTAGCCAACCTGAGGCAAGTGCGTCATACATACGTCCCCCTCTGTGCACGCTAAAAGCGGAAATTGACATAGCAATGATTCAGGAAGCAAAGAGTATGTGGAATAGAACACTCTCTTGTAGAACCGCAAAAATCATGCTTCGCTCCTTTATTTATAAGATTACCAACTACATCTTAGCTCTCTCAAGAAAAGATTAGGACAAGTTATTAGTCGGAATACTTACGGGACATTGTTTAACGCCTTCATACACAGCCAAATTGGGCTTGGTTCAGAGTGATGCATGTACAACATGCAACGAGGTAAATGCTAGGGGTACTTTAAGACACCTACTTTGCCAAAGTCCAGCTCTCTACAAATCTCGCTTTAGCTATCTTGGATATGCGTCTTTCTTCTCCTTGGAAAGTGTCGCCGATAAAAAGAGCAGCCTATTGAAACTCGTGCAAACGTGTATTAAGAACAAAATCTGAAGTTCTCCATGCCTCTTCTTGGCAACACTAAGGACCGCTATTGGTGATTTCGCGGACGATTCCATTTCAACAGATGAACTCAGGACGTTGTGGCTACAGCGCATGCCAAACAGCATAAGATGCATTTTGTCAGCATGCAGAAATGAAAATTTGGACAACATTGTTGAAATTGCTGATCAGATAATGGACAATTCGCCAACATCATCATACGTCATGGCAACGTCACATAGCAAGAGCAACGTTCATGTCACCAAACCTCATGTACTCCAACCATACAGAAAATCTCAAGTCACTCACCGTATCATCTCCAAAGGTCCGACCGCGTCGTTACGCCGGAGAAAAATTGAATTCAATGAAACAAGAATTCACCGAATTGTTACAGCAAGGCGACCTTCATCCAGCCCGTGGTCAAGCCCCGTCCGTAGTTAAAAAGAAAACTGGTGGATGGCGAGCTTGTGGAGATTATCGAAAACTTAGTGCAAACACATTGCCTGATCGATATCCAATTCCACATTTAGATGATCTCAGCGAACAACTTTATGGAAAGCAAATATTCAGCAAGATAAACATAAGCAAAGCGTATTACAATAATCTGATGCATCCAGCCAACGCCGAAAAAACTGAAGTTAGCACTCCATTGGGATTGTTTGAGTTTACAGTCATGCCTTTTGGTCTTAGGAACGCAACTCAAACCTTTCAAAGGCATATAATTTCAATCTTCCGAGACACAGCTTTTGCATATTGAAGACGTCTTACAGAAACTCAAGGCCGCAAAATTACAGACAAATATATCAAAATGCGAACTCGGTGTTCAACAAATAAACTTCTTAGGATACGAAATCAATGCAAATGGAATCAAACCACCATCTGATCGCGTGAAAGCTATTGCAAAATTTTCAAAACCGGAGATGCTACAAGATTTACGACGGTTTTTAGGTATGATAAACTTCTTCCACAAATGCATACCGAATGCCGGTATTACAAGCACCTCTAAATAGCATTTGCAAAAGATCAATTAAAAATGACAGAACAAGAATCGCTTGCACCTCAGACTTAGAACAAGCGTTTCAAAATTGTAAAGATAGCATAACAAAGCTGATACAACTGACATTCTTATCACCCACCGCACCACTCTGTTTATCTACCGACGCTTCTGACACCGCTGTTGGTGCTCATATAGATCAATTTCAAGACAACCAGTTGGATTTTTTCGTCCAAACTCAAACCAGCACAGAAAAATTACAGCACTTACGATAGAGAATTGCTAGCTGTATATCTATAAAACATTTCAGACATATTATAGATGGATGCCAGTTTGTAATAAAAACCGATCACAAGCCACTCCATATACGCATTCCAACAAAAACTAGAGAACGCATCATCTCAACATCTTCGTCAGCTTAGCTTCATATCAGAATTCTCAACAAATATTTTTCACGTATTCGGCATGGATAACATAGCGGCCGATACGTTATTACGCATCTGTGAGATAACAACTCCTAAAATCGTCGATATTCAAGAGATTCAAAATCACCAAGAGAATGATCCAGAATTGCAACAACATCAACATACTTCGATGAAACTAAAAAACATTACATTTGACATCAACACTCAAATAGTCTGCGACACATCCACTTCGGTTATGCGGCCGTACATACCAGCACCTCTTAGACAAAGTATCTTTCAATCTATGCACAATCTAGCACATCCTGGGGCTCACGCTACTTCAAAGCTGTTACGCCAAAAATACGTTTGGCCTTCAATGAACAAAAATGAAGCCGATTGGGTTCCTTTGTGTATTAATTGTCAAAAAGCAAAAAATTCAACGGCACAACCAACTCATACCTCAACACTTTGCTACAGTCGACAAAAGATTCGAACACATTCACATAGACATAATGGTGCTACCAAATTGCGAAGGCACAATGATAGGCCGTTTCTCACGATGACCAGAAATCGCACCATTAAAAGACATGACTGCCGACACTGTTGCCACGCAGTTTCATAGAACATGGGTTTCATGTTATGGAGCACCGAAAAGTATCACCACAGATCAAGGATCCCAATTTGAAAGCGAATCGTTCGATTCTCTACTATATCTGATAGGAACAAAACGCATACACACAACGCCACATCATCCAACAGCAAATGGCTTGATGGAACGATGGCATCGCAGTCTGAAAGCGTCATTGATGTGTAACACTGACATTCCGTTGTTAAAACTGCTACCTACAGTCATGTTAGGCCTCAAAACAGTCTTTGAACCAGACATAGAAGCATCAGCCGCCGAAATGTTATTTGGTACTACAATCAGGTTCCCTGGAGAATTTTTAGCGATATTAATACGGATTTCGATCACCCACAATTTCTCAGTAAATTCCGTGAGTATTTAACCAACATTTTTCTTAAATGAAAACGATCAAGACGAGATCCCACTCAGGACGTACGTTAGAAAAACGAAGAAAGTTGCAATCCCGTAGAAAATACTAAAGAAGGAGTATCTGTGGTGGCAACTGATGCGCCTTCTGACGTCAATATGTTGTGTCGTCAGAACAGTTCGGATCTGGCGTATCTGTTCCTTAAACTTGTGTAGAAATTGTGTATGATCATCTGGTTCATCTGTGTGCATGAAAAATTCGCCGGGTAGTCGAATCTGTGTACCTTACAACATTCTTTGAAGCACGTTCGCCATCCCAAAAGCACTAATTGAAGAATCTCTAACCATAGAGTTGAACGATTGCACATCAATGCAGCTTTTAGAGATCGATGCCATCGCTATATCATACCGTTGGATGCTGGGTGATATGGAGATGCTCGTATTCGTTGTGCTCCCACCATTTTTATGAGCGCCAGAAATAGTGCTGATTCGAGTTGTGTGACCTGATCAGTCGAATTTGTTTTTGGAGCACCAAATCTGTGCGACATATGTCGATAGAATGCGGTTGCGACTGTATCGGCTGACATGTCCTTGATAGGTACTATCTTAGGCCACCTTGTGAATCTGTCGATCATTGTTTGTACCCTTGATACTCAGGAATGACTATTAAGTCAATATGTACATGATCAAATCGTTGATCGACTCGTCGGAAGTGTTCAGGAACCAGTTTGTTGTGTCGTTGTATCTTTGATTGTTGACAATCGTTGCACTCATTCACCCAACTATTGATATTGGTACGCATTGCAGGCCAAACATATTTGTTATGTATTTGTTTGACTGATGCTCGTTTGCCTGGGTGCGATAGTCTATGAATTCCTTCAAAGATGCGTCTTCGGAGAGGTTTCGGAACATATGGACGTAATGTTGAAGTATATGCATCGCAGTGAACTTCGATATCCGTTGGTAGTTTTACAAGTTGCAACTTCAAAGATGTAATAACATGTTGTTGCGACACTTGGATGTCTTTTAGAGATATACTTAGTTACTGGCATGTCGATTTGATTGATTCTGGACAATGTATCCGCCACTACGTTGTAGTGAACTCTGCAATATAGGTCAGCTGACGAATTTGCCTTGGCGACGCTTTACCGAGCTTTTGTTTAAATGCATAAATTAAATGTTTGTGATCCGTTTTTATTACGAATTCACGACCTTCAAGTGTGTGTCGAAAATGTTTAATAGCTAGGTGTACCGCCAGAAGTTCCTTATCATATGTGCTGTAAATCTATTGAGCTTGTTTTAATTTTGTTGAAAAAAAATGCTATTGGTTCGGTTTGATCGCCAGAAATTTGTTGGAGGTGTGCACTCACTGCAGTATCTGATGCATCTGTTGGCAATATGAATGGTGCTTTTGATTCAATGAAATTTAGAAGGGTTTCTTGTTCAAGACTTGATTTGCACGTTTCAAAAGCTTGCTCCAACGCAGTAGTCCAGGTAAGTGGTGTTTGGTCGTTCTTCTTGGATTCTTTACATAAACTGCTAAGTAATGCTTATGCACTGGCTGCATGATGAATAATTTTTCGAAAAAAATTGATTGTACCAAGATATCGTTGTAGTTCGACTATCTTGTTTGGTCGTGGATAATTTCCAAATGCTTCCACCCTGTCGCTAGGATGTTTGATACCACTAGTCGATATCATGTGAAATGTGAGGTTTTTTTTTGACCGAATTCACATTTGGAGGCATTAATCGACTAGTTAGCTTCTTGTAGTTTTTGCAAGACGAGATGAAGGTGTTTGTTATGCTCGTCTTCATCTTTTGAGAAAACCAGGATATCATCAAGATAGCAAAATACAAAATCGACATATCGGAATATGGAGTCCATTTAATGTTTGAGTGGCGTTTCTGAGGCCGAAGGGCATCACAACAAACTCGAACAGACCAACCGGTGTGTTGACTGCTGTCTTTTGGACGCCTTCAAGATTCATTGGAATATTGTAGTACGCTTTTTTAATGTCGATTTTTGAAAAAACAGCTTTGCCATGAAGTCGCTTGCTGATATCGTCGATGTACGGTGTAGGATATTTGTCAGGTTGTGTACAAGCGTTGAGTTTCCTGTAGTCGCCGCAATCTCTCCAACCTCCGGTTTTCTTCGTGACCAAATGAATTGCACTTGACCAAGGGCTGCTTGACGGACGAACAATACCACTTTGAAGAAGGTTTTTGAACTATGATCTCCATTTTTCTCCTGAATATCGACGTTTAGCTTCCGCGAAAATGTGCTAAAAAATCATCACCAATGATTGCTGATTTAACATCTACTACAATAAATGTCCAATTAAAAGCTCGACGTAGTCCTAGGTTGACTTCTAATTGTTGAATGCATAAGTTTTAATAGAAGTATTGTTAGCAGCGAATAAATGTAGACCATCTATTTTTGGATGTTTGTTCAATTTCGCAAAATGTTTGGTTTGAACAGAAACGATGGAACCAGAATCGATTAAGAAAGTTATTTGGTTTTTGTAGTCGAAAATGTGGAAGCGTTTTTCAGCAACAATTGATTCCGATTGACCGCCAACAATCGAATACTGATACTGCAGTACTACTGGTTTTTCGGCTATTGATTATTTTACTTGGCTGCCACCAACCGAACACTGTGGCGGCAGCCCACTTAGTTTTCCGCTTGTGGCTTGCCTTTGCCACCGAACTCGCATGGTGGAGCACATTTTGTTGCTGCGGACCCAAAGCGAATGCGGTAATAGCAGAAATTTTGTTGTTGTTTTGGAATTGGCGAACGTGATTGATTGCGTTGACCGTGATTCTGATCATCAGTTTTTGCTAACCACTGTGTGTCCATTTCGTTGAATTTTTTTATGAGTTGTTGCATGCTGCTTTCCAGTGGCGTTAGTTGTAACTTCAGATCGTCCTCCGTTCTGTTGATGGCTTCATAATAGGTTACCGGTGGTGAACTATTAAATATTCGGTCGGCTATTTCTGCCAAATTGTCCATGTCTTCGGACTTACATGCTGACAGAATACACCGTATATTGCTTCGCATCTGTTGCTGCCACAACGTCTTCAGTGCATCGGCTGAGATTGCTTTGTCTGCCAAATCCCCCATTTCTCTTAAAAGTTGAATGGGTCTTTTGTTAGCCAGTTCCAATCCGGAGTTTTAATAACTGTTTTTCCCTCGACTCACTAAACCGAGCGATCAGCTCTTTCTTGAGTTTTTCAAATTTACCCGTTTCTGGTGGATTTTTTGCGATGTCAGAAACCTGTTGTAACGTGCCTGGATCCAGTGCAGTTATTATTGTGTAATATTTTGACAGGTCTGATTTGATTCCATTTACGTGCAACAATGCATCCAACTGGGTGAACCACAATACCGGGTCTGACTTCAAAAATTGTGGGAAATGAATGGCACGAATTGAGCTGATCCAATCGCCAACCTCACCTAGTCACCTGATCACCTGACTGCAGACTTTGTCGCTTACCCGTGTGTATAATTTTGTCGTCTACTGTGTTCATGGAGCCTCAGGAGCCAATATTTGTATCTCCTAGGCATGCCGCATTTGCATTTCCCTCTATCTTGCTTGGAGAGTGAAACATAGTTCGATGGTAAAAGTTTTATTTTAATTAATTAATTAATTAATTTTTTTTAAATATGTTTTCATATTGCTCGTCTATTTTTATGTGCGTCACCTTTGTATGTCTTTTTTTTCTTTTATACTTCGTGTTAATGAATTTTGTTGATTTTTAATTAATTGTTAATTTTTGTTTTTTATTTTATTTGAGTATCTAGTTTTTTGTTGCCTTTTGTTGGGCTTTTGTTCGTTAACAGTCGGGGTCACTAATTAATTATCGGTTTTAACTATATGTTTTTTTTAATGATTGTTGGCTGCTTTACATACTTAAGGTGGAGATACACAAACGACGATTTCTTTCAAATCAGCTTTTGCTGCGTTCGTGCAGTAAAACACAAAAGTTGAAATGTATGAAATCGTATGGACCGAGATACATAGCTCGCTCGCGAACGCAACAACGTCAAAAGTAGAACAACTTCAACGAAAAACAGTATTGGTGAATGGAAAAATAACTGGCTTGTGAACAAAATATAGCTGTTTGTGAACCAAAAAACTGCTTGATCGCGGGGTAAATGACAAAAAACTTTTTTGGTAAATGGCAATTTCTTTGCAGTATTTATGTTAAATTTGATAGCAGAGTTTCATATCTATTTTAAAAAGTTATTCCAATTCAATTTATTACATGAATAAAAAAATGCTACTCAAAAAGACGAACAACTTCAACAGAAAACTGTATTGGTAAATGGAAAATGAACTGGTTTGTGAACCAAAAAACAGCTGTTTGTGAACCAAAAGAACTTCTTGATCGCGTGGTGAATGACAAAAAACTGATTTGGTAAATGGCAATTTCTTTGCAGTATTTATGTTAAATTTGTTGCCAGACTTTCCTATCTATTTAAATAGTTATTCCAATTCTTTTGCTTAATAATTCAAATTTTAATACAGTTTTCTTCAATAATTACTTTCTTAAATTTTCAAATTCACAGCTGTTTTTTGTTTACTGAAATCAATATGGTTGAAGTCGTTTGTGTACCTCGACTTCGTTTCTGAAGTTTTAAGCTGCATGCTGCGTTTGTCGACAATGCAGCTTAACGCTTAAGTCGTTGTGTATCTTCACCTTTATAGTGGCTTTACAGTGAGCGAAGATTCGAATCTATGAAGATGCGACAATGATTCGAGTCTCATTTGACAACAACAACAGGGAAAATGACAAAAATTAGGGGTTGTTGTTGTAGAGAGATTCGATTGTGAGATTCTAATCTCAAATAGATTCGCAAAGATTCGGTTTTTTTGAATGGTCAGTCTTAACAGGGCTGGGCAATTCTTCCATGTAGGTTGGCAGCATTTTCATAATTTCGTCGTTTTTTGTGATTGTCATGCGTCTTCTTCTTCGTTTTTTTGCGCGCTGCACATAAAATAGCTGATCATTGCACAAAACAATTTGAAGAAAATTTTAAATTGTAATTTTTTCTTCAAATATTAATAAAATGAGTAGCAGTAATGAAAAAGGAAGCTGCAAGTATTATTTGCATACACTCCAAATTGTTCTCAATCATATATTTTTCACAAAATGGCTATTTTAATTATCACAATTAGCCACAACGTTTCATTTGTATGTATAATCAAAACAAACAACAGCTGTTCGTGATTCTAAAATACCACTGTAAACCACAAAACCGAATCTTCGTGATTCGAGCCACTGTAAAGCCACTATTAGAGTTCCACCCTTTTTTACATTATTCTCTAGTGTTAGTCATTGTTTCTCATTATTTAGTGTTAGTCGTTAAAGTAGGTATTGTGCAGTGTGCACACGGCACGACATGTTGACGTCAGAGCGCGCATCAGTTGCCGCCACAAAATTGTGGCAACCCATTTCGGCGCTACCTGACGTTAGTTTTCTGGCTCAACGATCTCACTCGCACACGTTGAGTATGAGCAACTCTGCGCGACGCTAATCTTTTATTAGTATTAGTGATTGATATAATGAAAAGAAATAAGATCAAAATTAATTTCTTAAGAAATACAATATAATAAACGCATCGGTTTATAATTCTAATGATACAAAACCATGTTGGTGACTCCGAAAAGTAACTCAAAGTATCAAAACGACACCGCCCAAGGCTCGCTATAGCCTGCGCTCGTTGAAAGCAAGAAGACTCATTTGGATGGATGCCGAAACAAACATGCCCGACAATTTGCCTGTAAACGATTTAGCAAACCAAATTAGGGAACTCCAACGGCAAATTGAGTCTTTGCAGACTGCAGATTGCTCAAGCTGACACGACTACTGCCACAACAGTTCCCATCAGCCGCTCTGCAATCCATTTGCCAAAATTTACATGTGACATGGTTTGCTCAAGTTGAGCGTTCATTCCGTTTGTATGGCATCAACAGCGATGATGACAAATTCGATCTTGTTGTTGTCAATTTGAGTGCTGATGTGGTATTGGCTGTAGAGGATTTGGTGACTCGCCCTCCACCAGTACAGTATCAGGGGTTAAAAAAGTCGATTGCTCGAAAGATATGCAGAGTCCCCCGAATCGAAACTTCGACGGTTGTTGCAAAGTGGAGATACAGCTGGTTTGAAACCTTCCGAGATATTGGCCCATAGCGAAGACTCGCTCCTGATTCGAGCAGTGAACACATCATTCGCTTTCTTTTTCTCGCAGAGATGCCCCAGAATATGGGAGGAAAATGACATGGACAAACTCGCCAAAATAGCGGACAAAATGATTGACACTGTGAACGTAAATACTACCTTTGCTATCAACACAGATGTGCAACCGCAAATCGAGTCGGTAAGTACACTTAACGAAGTTGCTAACTACTTACGTGTGTTGCCGCAGAAGTTCGACACCCTTCAAAAAGTTGTTAAACGACTTCAGTCAGCTGAGCGGTCTCGCAGCGGATCAAGGGGACGGTCGGGCCAACGAACTAATATTTCTAGCGATCGAGTGTTGCAAACATGTGATACTCAAGAAGTGTTGTGCTACTACCACAGTAAACTTTAAACAAAGACAGCTGTGGTCAAATTCGCTGACTGGCGGTAGTAGAATAATAGTCAGCGATTCCACCTCACAACCACTAGCCATTCATGAAAGTCGCCCCCACATAACCGATCGTAAATCCCACATCTCACAATCTCTTTCATACCTCGTTCACTGGTTAAGCAGAACAATATGAAAAGCGATTTACTACTATATGCGGCAAACCAGACTGTCACCTACACCTATGGTACTCATGTGGCAGAGTTAAATATTGGACTCCGTCGTTGTTTAAAGTGGCATTTCATAATAGGGGACGTCCAAACAGCCATCATTGGTGCAGACCTGCTGTCTCATTGTCAATTGCTTATCGATGTGAAAAACAAACGGCTAATCGACTCATTAACTGGATAAACAACAACCGCGTATCTATCTACTTCAAAACACATGTCAGTTTCAACCGTGCAAGGCACAGTTAAAATTTAAAATCTATTGAACGAATTTGTCGATGTGACAATACCTGGAAGGAAGACCGCCAGTCAACATGAGGTATGTCATTACATTGAAACCGTCGGCAGCCCTATTTTCGATCGATCTCTACGTCTCACTGGCGGTGGTTGGCGTTCATGTGGCGATTATCGGAAGCTTAACGCAGCTACTGTTCCCAATCGATATCCGATTGCTCATATCTACGATTTCACGGAGCAGTTGCATGGGAAAAAGGTTTCTTCTGCTTTGGACTTGAGAAAAACATATTAAGAAATTCGGATAACAGAGAGTGATATTCCGAAGACAGTAGTATGCACTCCCTTCGGCTTGATTGAATTTCTAAACATGCCTTTTGGGTTGAAAAACGCCTCGCAGATATTTCAGAGGTTAATGGTGATATTTTTCGTGGCATCGATTTTGTTTATTGTTACATTGACGATATATTAATCATGTCTAATTCATTCGAAAAACATGAGCAACATTTACGCGTTATCTTGCGGATCCTGCGTACTCACGGCCTTTGCATCAACCTGAGTAAGTGTCAAATTGCGCAGTCAGAAGTACGCTTTCAAGCAACGTCCTGAAAAGGCATCACTACGTCAACTTCGCCAGTTAAACTACATTTCACAATTTTCTACTACGATTTTGCATGTTAAAGGTGCACATAAAATGGTTGCAGACGCGTTTTCTAGGCTCTTAACATGCCGACGACTATAAAATTAGAGCATATTGAGAAGGCGCAAGCAGTTGATGACGAGTTAGCAGACCTACTGAAAGGGACGACGTCTCTGAAGTTACAGAGGATTCGATATGACAATAACGTTTCACTCTCAACGTCAATTGTGGCAAAAGTTTGTTTGGCCTTCTATAAACAAGGACGTTGTTAGCTGGTGCCGTAATTGCCTGCCATGTCAACGTGCGAAGATCAGCAGACATAACCATCTGGTACCGGATAAAATATCGTTTCCAATGGTAGATTCGATCAAGTGCATTTGGATATTGTGGTTATGCAACTCTGCGGGACGCTATTCTTTTATTAGTATTAGTGATTGATTTAATAAAAGGTACGCGCTTTGTAAATACAATTAAAATTAATTTCTTAATAAATACTATATAATGAATGCATCGGTTTATGATTCTAATGGTACAAAACCATAAAATAAAATACGCGGTGACACCTGTCGGAAGAAATAACATGATCACACTTAATCGCAAGAAACAACATGACTACACATAATCAGAAGAAATAAAATGACCGATTTGATTTTAAACGACTTCAATATCCTGTTCGTCTTGATTTTGCGATCACAATAAATAAGGCACAAGGCCAATCATTACAATTATGCGGTATAAATTTGGAATACCCATGTTTTTTCCCTGGACAACTTTATGTACCCTGCTCTCGAGAAGGCAAACCGTCGGCATTATTCATTTACACAGAAAATGGAAAAACAAAAAATGTTGTATACCTCAAAGCATTACAATAAATAAAAGTATTATATCTATCTATCTACATATATAAAATTAAATGTATGTATGCTAACTATGGACTCATAAACCGCTGGACCAAATCAGACAAATGGTTCCTAAAAAAAAAATAAGTTTCAAGCAAAGTAGTTTATGTTTTATGATATTTCGATCGTTTTGAGATGCGTTTGTTTAATTTATTATTCTGAAAAAATAAAAAAAAACTAAGCAAACCAATTCCAGTCCAAAGACTATTACACATGTAGATTCGGCCACAGCAATGCGTTACTGGGCACAGCTAGTATTAAATAGTTTAACACAATTTTACCTACTTACTTCAAATGATTTTGGAGTGTCTTTTACACAGTTTTAGATCCTGGATGACACTTGCACTCCATCGAACCGACGGATTAAGACGCTTGCGTTTAAATTTTTTTTAATTCTGTAGGTAAAATATTTTGCCGTGTTCTGTTTTGAATTTTTTTGGCGCGTTGTGTTTTTACCTTATGATTGGGCAGACTTGCCAATTCATAATATATTCACAATATAGGTAGCCCTCACTTTGCTACGGTTTTCGAAAGTTTTTGAGACAATTGGTCAGTTTACTATCCTTCCAACAATTTTTTTGTATAGACCCAGCGTCGCTTTGAGTTTAGTACGTAGACGATTTTGTTATGTTTGCGAGAACAGCTGATTTGGCAAGTGCAAACAAAATTTGCTCACATAAATTGAAATAAATGATTTATTATTCGTACTTCTATTTGCTGTAAATCTGTTGTTATTTCAATTAAATTGGTAAAAAAGTTCACTTTCGGTCACACTTGCCTACTCATAATAAATTCACAATGTTAGCAGCCCTCAATCTTTTTTTTTTTTTGTAACTGTCACTGAAATCTCTTTTGACGGTTTTGAAATCTCGCATTATTTTAGAGGCGATTTGGTTAAATTTACCCAGATTATTTACAGATTATTCTTTTCTTGGTAAACTGCATATAAAAATTCAACATTTTAGTTGTTTCCAAGCGGAAATTTGAATTTTTCAATTTCAAAACCCTCGGACCACTATTTTTACGCTGATGTTAATAACAAAACAGAACTTTTCCACAAATTAGGGAGATGCGTTTCATTAATAAAGTCGTAGTATAATAAACAGCCCCGTATATAATGTAGCAAATCTAAAGCCAATTAGTTAGATTCAATAATAGAAAATACATTAACAACAACAAAAAAAAAATTGCATTATAGGCGACACTGACAGGACTGATACACTTTGGCGTTTAGATGGGCATTTTTGAATCATGAACAGTTGTATTTTGTTTTGGTGATACATACAAATGGAACGTTGCGGCTAATTGTAAGAATAAAAATTAAATTTGAAATTGTGTGAAAAATACATATTTAACAACAATTCGCAGTGTGTGCAAATAATTCTTGTAGCTTCCTTTTTCATTCTTGCTACTTATTTTATTACAATGTAAAATTTATTTGCAACAGTAGCGAGCTATGACCCTACTCACAGCCATGTGTGGTCGGAGACAAACTACATAATACAGACGGTATAGATGGCCCAAATCAGTGACATCCAGTTCATCTAGCCTGCAGTGTGATCATGAACCTGTAGGCACCGAAAGACGATGGTGTATCAACGAGGGCGATATCTCAGGCGAGGGAACGTGATAGAATTTATTATATGACGTGCATAAAACTCGGAAAGGATCGTGTAGGGCATAGTTAGTAAGGCATCTATTCCAAGCTAAAGGGATCAAATTTCTGATAAGACGACTAGGAACACAAAAGTTTAACTGATTTAATAACTCAGGAGAATCAATTTCTTATGAAGAAAGTTAATACCAGGCTATCCTACGATGCACCAAAGATGGAAGTCTGATAAGAAGAAGCCTATAAATGTAAGATGGCAAACGGGAATTAAAATTCCAGTTTAGGGCACGAAGGGCAAACAGAAGGAATTGTTTCTGTACAGACTCAATTCGATGTTGATTAGTTATATATGGCGGTGACAAAACGCAAGAGCAATACTCGAGGAGTGGATGCACAAGAGATATAAAATTAATCTTTGTGATATAAGGGTCATTAAATTCAATAGACCAACGTTTAATAAAACCAAAAACACCCTTCGCTATATTTACGATAGAAGAGATATGCTGGTTAAAACATAGCTTGGGATCAAACAGGACACAAGGTCATTAAATGTAGAGAGTCGCTCGAGTAGGACGTTATCAATTGTGTATGTAAACAAATGAGGTTTACACCGATGATACATCAAGAACTTACATTTGGAGATATTTTGATATAAGTAATTCGCTGAACACCAAGAATGTAAATAATCAAGATCCTCTTGGAGTCTGAGATGAGGGGCACCATCATTGAATTTTTATCATCAGCGTACATAAGGGATATCATTTACAAAAAGGTAAAACAATAATGGGCCTTGAGGAACACCAGAAGTAACAAGGACTGGACCAGAAAGAGGACTTAAATAACACTCGTTGAAGATGCAAACCAACAAAGAAGATGTTGTGGAAAACCTTAAAGGTTTATGTACAAGCAGATCATGATTAACAGAATCAAATGCTTTACTGAAGTCACTGTAAATACCATCAGTTTGACGTTTGTCCCTTAAACATTGATGTAAACTCAAGCGAGTTTCAAGATCGCTTTTGCAAAAATAATTGCTTTACAAAAGTGATGAAAGGTTGAAGTGAGCATTTTTTCAAAAAATTTTTGGAATGCAGAAAGTTTAGCAATACGCCTGTCATTGGATATGTCAGCTTTGTTAAATTTTTTGTGTAGGGGAACAATAAAGGATTCCTTCCAGATAGGAATGAAAGATGCGCTCTGAAGTGATAAAGTTAAAAGTTGCAAAAGTGGTTTACGCAGAGACTCAGCACAGTGCGAAGCAGACAACTAGGTATTTTGTCTAGGCCGTGTGAGTAAGTGAATTTCAAGGATTTTAAATTTATAAGAAGACACTCCTCATAATTACAGGCGTAACAATGAGGTTACAATGGAAAATGGGATAAGAATACCGTTTTTGAATATAGGATTCAGAAGATTGAGTGGATTGAAAGAATTTTGCAAAACAGATCTGCAATACCCAAATCAGTGTGGCCATGTTCATTAACTAGATACAATGCTTAGGGTCACATGAAAATTTCAGTCTACAGCGTGAGAGATAGTTATTGTAACAAAGGATATTTAATGAAAGAAAATTGGCCAGGGTCACACAAAAGCTAGCAAAAGCAATAGAAGAGCCAGAACTATTAAGTTTTTTATATGGTCTCGACTTAATGTTCTTCCGATTAGAAAGTCTTCTTGTAAACCAAGGTGGTTTGTATGACAATTTCGAAACAGCGTTATAGGGGACATAGGCATTAAAAATATTCTATATCACTCATGAAAAAAATTAATAGCAGTTGTCATATCACTGCAATTATACAAAAATCAGCCAAGTGTGAGTCGGACTCGCACACTGAGGGTTCCGTACCATCGTACAAGCTTTTTTGCTTAAAATATTAAATTATGTTTATATTTAACAGCCTAAAAGTATACTACAATTGACAGCATAAAAGTATTCTATACACAAGTGAATTACACACTCTGTGAAAATTTCAACTCTCTACCTATTACGGTTCATGAGATAGAGCAGGAGACGGACGGACGGACATCGTAAGCTTAGTAATAGGGTCCCGTTAGGACCTAATATTAGGAACGGAACCCTAAAACACCACCTAGTGCTGAACTTAAAGGTGAACAAAAATAAAATTGAAGCACATGGTTGCTGAATACAAACAAAATAACAAAAAACTAATAGTGTATTCACACTGAGATGAACTCGCACGAACTCGAGTTCAAATCTACAACAACCTAAGGGAAAATGACTGAAATTTGATGTTATTGTAGTAAATTTGAACTCGAGTTCGTCGAGGAACTCACAAAGATCTCGGTAATGATATTAGTCAATCTGCGGCAGTGCTGCCAAGTTTTTGGTCATATCCGCCTTTTTTTGGTCATTCTCGACATTAAACAGCTGATTATGCACAAAATAATTTGAAGAAAATTTTAAATTGCTCCCGCTTGGCATTGCCGTGCATCATATGTAACTAAGCGTAAAGTAAGAAATCAGAAAAGTCGAAGCACTCTTTGATAAAGCAATGACAAAAATATGAAAAGCACCAGCATTCAAAACTCCAAAAATATTTACATCAATTATTCTTCTTCTACTAGTCACCAGCATAAGCAATTAGCGACCAAAAGAGCGTTTGATATAAACCCAACAACAAATCAAACGGCAAATTTCAATATAAGCAACAACTTTGTAAGTTACAGAGAAGCGCTCATTAGCAACAACAACAGCAACAACAACTACAACAAAATATCTTAAAGTTCACCTGATCTGTTTTCGCCTGACGAAATTAGTTCGCTTTTGAATGAATTCATGGACAACCTAAGCTGCTGCACAAACAAAAAAGAGCAGTTCAACATAAATACTCATTACTGCTAATATTAGTTTTCATTTACAAAATCAACTATTGCAGTTTCCTAGTGTAGATCCGCACTTAACTAACTAATTCAAAATTACTTTTATTAAGTCCCAATCCCTAGTTTTTAGTTCTAACTTTATGTTGTTGTTTTTTTTTTTTAATTCTTTATTTTCCTTACTCAAAAATGTCTAATGTAACTAAAAATGTATTTCATTATTTATCTCCTTAGTTGTTAAGTTGTCTAAGGAACTAAACTCTGTATAAGCGAAAAAATAATCAAAATGTAAAATTGAATTATCACGGGTTAATAAAGGACTTAAAAAATTGATACGTGACTGTTCAGGCTTTCTTTTTTTGCTGGGTCCAATAAGTCCCGCGTGCGAACTAGCGATGGAACCGATTAACAACCGGTTATTTTCCTTCAAAACCAGATTTAATTGTACCGAAAATACTTTTCCGATGAAATTGTGTTTCTTTGGATTCGTGCAACATCAAAAAATTCGTGTAAAAAACATTTATTCGTCTAATATGTAAACAAATCCAGCATTGTCGACAATAATGATATAAGTAAGAAGGGAAATGATCAAATTTATTGTGATATGAGATTTGTGACGTCACATGTCAAAATCTAAAGTATTCAAAAACAAAAGAAAACTGCACATATCATGTATGTACATACATTAATACACACAGTTCGAGCAATATGGGCGTGTGGTTCATATGCATTCGAGGATGGTGAAACTCGTGCTGCTAACTTTGTTCGCACGAGAATCAGGGGCATGCATTTTTCCAGCTGTTATGCACGCCCAAGCATGGCAACTTTAAACTTCGTGCACTTTCTCCACGAATTAGTGATGGAAGCCCGGGGTAAACCGCCAGCGATAATCGCAGGAGACTATCCTGTGACACCGCGATGCCTAGGAGAATCCATGTTAGACGTAGACCAGCATGCCACTGGTGGAATAGCGAATTAGGGGAGCTGCGATTAGCCTGTCTTCGTGCACGTCCACTCATGCAAAGTTCGAGCAGTAGAGACAATTTCCAACAGTGGTTAGATGAATTCAGAACTGCCAGGCTTGCTTTCCAAATGACTGTCAAGTTCAGCAAGCGATTATGCCTTAAACAGCTTTTCGAGGTTAATCATTGGACTACAGCGTACAGGATGGTAATGTCGAAAGTGAAAGGTTGCAGAGTACCACAACCCACTTATTCGGTAATGCTTGAGAACATAGTCAGAACACTGTTCCCGGCAGCGACCTCAGTAGTAGATGAAATGGCTGAGCAGCGACTTCCGGAAGGTTTTCTTAGTGTTCCGAGGAATTGAATGTTTCAGGATTATTTCTGCATGTTTTCAAGCAATGCCTTCACTACGAAGTATTCCCCAAAAGATGGCGGCATCTTTCTAATCTGTAGTTCAAAGAGAGCGGATGTGTTTATTTTTATTCTAACAAATATTTAAATTTTTACTTTTTTATACTTCAATTTGTAATTACAATCAAAATATTTTGCACAAATTAATTTGATCGTGTTTTCGGGTTAGCTAGTGGTGCATAAGTTTTAATAGTTTTAAATTATTTAATTATTATCATTTATTTAATCTTTGGTTTTGCTCTATGCAATTTGTTGCTTTTCCAGCGCTTAACGTTGTAAGTAAATTTAATTTTTTATTTTTTTGTTGTAATCTTTGTTTTGCATATACTTTTGCTTCTCTTTAATGCTCTTTCATTCTTTCTCCCTCTAAAAATACTCTTTTTTTCTTGTGTGCAGTGAGATTTAAATTAATTTGCGCGAAATATTTTGATTGTAGAAAACATACTTACGTATTAACTTATTTTTTTACTTATTGTGCATTGCATTTTAAACTTTTTGGAATTTTGTAAATGCAAATTTTCCTTAAATTAGCATTTATAAATTCTTGGTCTTGTTTCTGTGCATTTTGTTGTTTTTTGGTTTGCTCTCAAACTGGTTTTGGTTTACATTTGCTCTTATACTTAGCACAGTGCCTGCGGAAAGTGTGCATCTTTCTTTTAAATTTCATTTTTGTTTTTTAATTATATTAAACATTTATATTTTTAATTGAAAATGCATTGTTGTATTATAAAGTGTAAAAGTAAATCATTTACTCCTAAATGCGGCACTGTAGCTTGTTGGTTGTGTGATAATGCGGCCCATGTTGCCTGTGCTGATATCAATGGAAGAATTGCCGATATTATTGATCCAAATATCGGCCTTCGCTGGTCTTGTCCTAATTGTCTGTCTGATGAGATAGACTTTCGTAAATCTGTTACGTTAATGCGTAATGCGTACAATGATCTAGCGAAAGACTTTCGGCGCTTGAATGATAAGTTCACAGCTTATGATAAGTCTTTTAAAGATATTAAAATCTTTGATATATCGCCTAAACGAAAACGGCGTCATTCGCCCAAATCAAAAACTTCTTTGTCACTTTTAAACATACCAACTCCATCAACCCCCACTATTTCTATACCTACCCCCACTATTTCTATTCCTACCCCCACTATTTCTATTCCTACACCTACTTTTACTACACCAATGGGGCAGATGGAACTACCGGTGAACTTTCTTAAGAATTCTTATGCATCTGTTGTTGAGCATGTTGCGGCAGAAATAGCACATACTAGCTCAAACACTCGAGCTTCAATTGGTCCTAAGTAACTGGTCGCTGTTCCTCCTTCTAAATCTATTTTTGTGTCTAGGTTAACTGAAGATACTTCGGAAGCCGATATTGATCATTACATTCTATCTAAACTGCCAACAATTACAAATGTGAATACCACTTAGTTTAAATTTTCTTTTAAAAGGACCATTTCGTCTTTTAAAATATCCGTTCCCCCTGAATACTGTAGTGAACTGTTAGGTCTGAACTTTTGGCCGGCCGGCTGTGTTGTTCAGAATATATAATAACTTTAAAAAAGGTGCAAACACTGGTGTCATTGCCAAACTCCCCTCAACAAAGTCTACAAAAAACTGATTTCTAATCGCCCTCAAGCAGCCCTTCCTATCGATCCATCTAACCTCAGTTTGATCATACATTTTCAGAATGTCAGAGGTTTAAACTCTAAAGTGAATAGACTTTTCACTAATAGTTTCTCTTTTCATTCAGATGTAATTGTGTTTGTAGAAACATGGCTTCGTCCAGATGTGCTGATTTCCGAATTGTTTAACAATAATTACATAACGTTTAGGAAAGATCGATTTGATCGCGTTGGTGGTGGAGTTCTGATTTCTGTTAGAACTTCTTACTCTTCTGACTTGGTGTCTATTGATAATATTGATGACATTGAGTTTATTTGTGTAAAGATTTCATTTTCCAATTCCAATTTATTTATTACATGTTCTTATATACCACCTGCTTCTGATGACTCTGTTTACTTATCACTTCTGACAGCTATTAAAAAAGTTTTGTCTTTTATCAAAGATACTGATAAGGTCTTAATCATGGGAGATTTTAATCTTCCAAATATTTGTTGGACAGCCTCGGATAATTGTAACTCTGTAATATCATCAGTAAGCTGTGAGTTTGTCGATTCATTGCTGGATCTTTCCTTTCAGCAAGTAAACTACATAGCTAATAAGATTAACCGAATTTTAGATTTGGTCTTTACCGACAGCACGAATGATGTTTCCTTGTTTCGAAGTAATCCTCTTTCCACTCCAGAGGATGCTTATCATCCGACTTTGGAATTAAACATCTTTCTGAATGGGTTTGGATTTCGTTCCAATAATCCTTCTCATTTGCTTTCTACATCAAGACGTGTTTTTTGCTTTAAACAAAATGACTTCTTTAAGCTAAATTCTCTTCTTACAGCCACTGACTGGTCTTATTTGTATTCATGTGATGATGTTAAACTAGCTGCAAAGTTTTTTTATACAACTATGAAAAATCATTTCAAATTATGTGTTCCGAAAATTAAACTGAAATATAACCCACATACGCCACATTGGTTTTCTCGTGATTTAATTAAATTAAAGAATTTAAAAAATAGACTATTTAAAAAAATTAAAAGGTCCGGTTTGTCTGCTGATTATACTAAATACGCTATATCCCGCTATAATTTTCAACACCTAAACAATTTCTGCTATCAGTCATACGTGACACATGTCAAAAAGGATATTAAAAGAGATCCTAAAAAGTTTTATAACTTTATTAACATGAAGCGCAGGTTGGATATATTCCCATCCTGTACGATATTATATGGTGTTGAATGTTGCAGCGATGGAGAAATTTCCAATCTTTTTTCGAACTTTTTCCAAAGCACTTACACAAATTTCAATATTGATTGTAAAAGTCCATACCCATATCATATTCATCAATTTAATTAATGTAATATGCCAGTTATTGATTGTGATACAGTATTACAATATTTAAAATCTTCTAAATTAACGTTTTTACCGGGACCAGATGATGTACCTAGTTGTATTCTAAAGCGATGTGCTGATGCTTTGCTTACACCAATCTGCAAATTGTTTGACTTATCTCTGGATACATCTGTATTACCTAATATTTGGAAGCAGTCCTATCTTATCCCCCTCTACAAAAAAGGCAGCAGAGCTAATATATCAAATTACCGAGGAATAGCTAAGCTTTGCGCTATTCCGAAATTGTTTGAACATATTATGTTTAAAACAGCTATATCTAAGACTATTTGTGTAACTTCTGGTGTCCCTCAGGGTAGCCACCTTGGCCCATTATTATTTAATATTTTTATAAACGATTTGCCATCTGCCATAAAGCATTTTAACGTCTTAATGTACGCTGATGATGTTAAGTTATGCCTATCTATTTTATCTCCGGTCCAACAAATGTTTCTTCAAGAAGATCTTGATTCCTTATCTCAGTGGTTCTCTAAAAATTATCTTTCGCTTAATTGTGACAAATGTAAAATAATAGTAGCTTTACAGTGGCTCGAATCACGAAGATTCGGTTTTGTGATTTACAGTGGTATTTTAGTATCACGAACAGCTGTTGTTTGTTTTGATTATACATACAAATGGAACGTTGTGGCTAATTGTGATAATTAAAATGGAAATTGTGTGAAAAATACATGATTAAGAACAATTCGCAGTGTATGCAAATAATTCTTGCAGCTTCCTTTTTCATTCCTGCTACTTAATAAATTTATTAATATTGGAAAAAAAAAATTACAATTTGAAATTTTCTTCAAATTGTTTGTGATCAGCTGTTTTATGTGGGGCGCGCAAAAAAAAACGAAGAAGAAGACACATGACAATCACAAAAAACGGCGAAATTTTGAAAATGCTGCCAACCTACATGGAAGAATTGCCCAGCCCTGTTAAGACTGACCATTCAAAAAAACCGAATCTTTGCGAATCTATTTGAGATTAGAATCTCACAATCGAATCTCTTTACAACAACAACCCCACACAATTCAGTGATCTGGGTGTGTTGATGGATCCAAAGCTGCATTTTGGGTCGCATATTTCTTGTATCACATGTAAAGCTAGAGGTGTTTTAGGATACATTAAACGTTGGTCTAAAGAGTTTAATGATCCTTACACCACCAAATAATTATTCACTTCATTGGTTAGACCAATACTTGAATATGCTTCATGTGTATGGGATCCACAGTTTAAAAAGTATAGTGATAGTATTGAGTATGTTCAAAAGTAATTCATGCTTTTTGCACTGCGTCACTTACACTGGGATCCCAATATAAACCTTCCATCTTACCAAAGCCGACTTAAACTAATTCGCCTCCCGACATTATCTAGGCGCAGAACGACTCTTGGTGTCACATTCTTGCACAATCTAATTGTAGGCAGCATCTTTTCCCCTTCCTTGCTTGGTAGTATTAATTTTAATGTTCCTTCTCGGGTTACAAGGAATTATTTCCTATACTTGTTGGTACATTTAAGACTACTTATTTGCAGCATGATCCTTTTCGTGTCTTATGTCAATCATACAATCTATACTATGACCTTGTATCTAATTCTATTTCTTCCGTTCATCTAAAATCTAATCTCTTAACTCTCCTTAACACATAGTATTATTTTAAATGTTTAACTTTATTTAAATGTATCTTTATAGTGCTTTATGATTAGTATAAATGGCTGATGACATTAGGTCTGCAGCCGTATTGTAGTCAATTAATTTCTTTTGCATGTTACTAACCTCCAGTAGTTCAGTACCGAATTGATTTCTGGTCGATACCCAGACTTGTTCGGTGTTTAATGGACCCCAGCTCGCGCGGGCTCTGGGGGGGAATGTGGCGTGGGATAGAAAGTAGTTTAGAAAAAAAAAAAAAAAATAAAAGAAAAAGTTGGTCCTTATACCGAAAGCTGGTAAGCCACCCAACGAGGCTTCGTCGTATAGACTGGTATGTTTGCTGGATACTGTGGGCAAAGTTTTTGAGAAGACTGAAGCAGCGGAGCAGAATATGAGCGGGAGTGGCACTCTCTCTGAAACCGAGTTTGGCTTTTGAAAACGCCGCTCGACAGTAGACGCGATTAAAAAAGTGGTCGGTATAGCAAAACAAGCAATACAAGGCGAGGTGGCTGTTTGGGGACAAAGAGTACTGCGCAGTCGAAATTCTGGAAGTAAAAAACTAAATTCGTTTTTTTGGTAACTGGCTGCACATTAAAGGATACGTTCGTAGAACAGGAGCGCCAACGTCCTACTTGTCGGAGAGGTACCTGCACTACGATAGCGACGAAGGAAAGAAAACAAAGTTACAGCGGGGGTTCCTCAGGGTCCGGTACTGGGCCCGCATTTATGGAACCTAATGTATAACCAGGTCTTGCTGTTGCAGCTTCCCGGAAATTGTACTTCGGAAGGTTTTGCAGATGACCTGTGCCTCATAGCAACGGGTATGGAGATAAGGGACATAGAGCAATCTGCAAACACCGCTATTAGCGCGATTACAACATGGCTTAAGTCATCGAAACTGTTCATGGCAAAGCAGAAGACGGAGTTGATTCTGATCAGAAGTAGAAAGTGTAAAGATTTCTGCTCTGTACGAGTTGGCGAGCATGAGGTACCGTCCAAGAAGGCTATAAGGTTCTTATGTGTAATGCTGGATAGCAGGCTATCGTATAAGGAGCACCTGCTATATGTGAAGGATAAAGCTGCAAGGGTCCAGAATGCCTGGATGCTTCCAAACATCGGAGGCCCTAAGGCAGACAAGGGCCGGATATTAGCAAGGATGGTAATATCCATTATGCAGTAAGCTGGGTAGAATCGCTCAGAACTACTACGTACTCGAAAATCCTTTCGACCATGGGCGTCCAGACAACGGTGCAAGAAGGCGGGAGTGGCAAACATGGATATTGCTTTGGCAGGAGAGATGGCTAAGCGCTGTGAATGGATCATACCGGACATTGCAAATTGGTTGAGCAGAAAGAACGACGAAACCAACTAGCATTTAACCCAGTTCTTGTCTGGACATGGCGGCTACAGGTGGTACCTGTACAGGTTTGGCCACGACAACACACCAAGGTGCTCTCTGTGTGACGAATCGGAGAACACTGAGCACGTAGTTTTCCCGTGTGCTTGGTTTCCTGTTCCTGTAGGCTATCCGCATGAACCAGAAAATACGTTGTAGTTCATGTTAGCATCTCGGGCCAACTGCGACCGGATTTGTGAAAGTGTGACAGATGTCCGGCTAGAGTTTCGTCGACCAACCTTCCTCCCGAAATAATATTTGACGAAATTTCCGGGGGGAAAATAGGACATGGGGCGGGAGTTTTAAACGAGGTGTAAACCGGACAGGCTTTCGATGCTTTCCTACCGACATAAAAAAAAACGCTCGAGCAATCAACGTTGAATAGTGAATCACTATTAGTGCAGCGCTTATCTTTCACAGACTATGAATAAAGTGCATATGACGTCAAAACAACACTTGCGTTCACTTCGATCACGCTTACTAATTATCAAGAATGTTTGAGAATCTCTTTATCGTTAATTCTTCTTTAGAACTCCATCCAAAACGAGTCAATACAGAGGAAAGCAAAAGCCACGTTGTAACTGTTTCTGTTAAACTGTGCAAACCAGAATCTACGCTACATTTGAAGCACACAGATAGCAAATTCTGTACAGCTACGATAAGAAACCTTGAATCTTTAGGTTCAATTTTGGGCCCAGATCAAGTTTTCTTTTTATCTATGGATGACAAAGCAAACGTGCCATTAGGTATTACAACAACACACTCCCAAGCACCAATATTAATGAACATTAACTACCGTGTAAAATTATCGGATCATGATTCCGTGGTCGCTGAAAAGCATAAGCTTATTCCCTCGGTTTATGCAGGTATTATAATAAAGGAAGATGGTGAAAGGAAACCTGAAACTTACACACTCATGGCCTACATACGTAGCGATTCGTAGTGGAAAACATTCTTCCTCTAATGCAGAGACTCATGCCACAGACATAAATAGGCTGTCTGAAATATCTTCTTTCGAAAATTTAATCAGAGTTCGAGACGGTTTTGTAAAAGTAGTATTTATTTTTACTTGTGATGGTGGTCCGATGAAAATCCGCGATATGAGAGAGTTATAGTTGTACAATATTTCAAAGACTTTGACTTCGCTGCAATTTTTTTTTTTTAATTCCTTGATTAATGTACGAATACAAGATATCGCTCCTAATCGGATCATAGGGTAGAATAGCCACAAATTCTCCAGGCAGATGTGCGTTTAATAAAGTGGAACGACAAATGGCGCTACTTAGCCGTAAACTTACTGGTGTCATATTAAAACATAACAATCTCGGTACACATCTTAATTCCAGTAAGGGCACTAAAGACTTTTTTTTTTTTTTAACCACTACAACTACTTTCTATCCCACACCA
>JAWNKV010000245.1:0-74707 GCA_035041805.1 Amiota mariae
CTACGACTTTATGATAAGATAAATTTATGATAATTAAAATAGATGGATGGACGGAACAGATGGAAATCAATATTACACAAAGAGCATTCTTTATTTTTCTGATGGCTTAATGCTTTTAAACAAAATATATACATCCCAAACTCTCTTCAATCTTGGACAGACATCTTAAACGTAATCGACGGAGGCCGCAAGAAGGTGTTGGTGTGTGAGTTGAGTATGTGCGATACGTAGGCAAACAAACATAGACCACCGGTGTTTTGACGTTTTTGATGGAAAATGTATACCAGTGCGCGTCGGATTGAAATTCTTATATTGGTGTTGGAATCCTTCCCAGTATCGCTGTAATGGTTATAAACAGTTTGTACAGACAACGTAACGTCCTCTATAAGTATGGGTGAAGGTAGAAGCATTTGAAACAACAAGAGCTTGGGCAGTGAAGTGATATGGCAGTGTACAGGAAGTAAGCCTCCCGTTATAATTAAATCTTTGTTGCAGTGTTGGTCCACCATTGGAGCTGTCTGTGTACAATCATCTTATGTTCGAAAGCTTTGTATGTTCTTGTCTATAAAACTCACCGCTTGTGTGACCTTTTTTTTTTTTTGGTTGTTAAACGATGAGTTAATTAGCAACCATGGCGGAGACTCACTCTTATTAGCTTGAGATGAAGGTAAGAGTGAGCTGCTTATACTTACTATAGCAAAGCGCACTGACGAATAGCTGATACCACTTTGTATAACTTCTTTGCCTTAATTGCCTTCATGAAATTTATTCAAAGCGGGAGATGCGATGTATTATTGGGTTTCGGTAACAGTTCAAGTGTGGCTTCAATAACTCTGTCTGTTTATGGTTGGAAGACCAGCTTCCGCTTATACAAACAAAATAGGTGAGGTTGGGAAAATAATATAAAAAACTTTATACAACTAATAAATAATCTAAACCTAATACATGAAATATAATCTAATTTTAATTTTAGTCTTAGTACATTAATATTGTAAATACAGTCAAACAAACTAAGATATACCACCTAGCTCAAGGCCCTAGTTGCTTCAGCTTTATATTGTAATTACAATGGAATTAAGTTTTTTTTTAATAAAAAAATAATAAAAATTTAATTTGCAACAACATTTGCCCCTTATTTAGCATCTTGCTCCTCTCTATACCACCTCAGACTATCGACATTCTCTAACTTAGAACCCATCCTTCTCATTGCAAATCCATTCATTTACCAACGTTAAACTTATCCTTGGATTCCTAAAAAAATCAAACTTTTATTTTAATCTTTATGCAGTAAAGTTTTATAAATTTTTTTTTATTTTATTGTTTTAAAAAACGTCACTTCTCAACCAGAAGGTTTTGAAACATTCATCATCAGTTTTGGGAATAGTCACGTGTGCTTAGAAAAAATAAATGATATATAAGGTATTTACGAACTCCTCCTTTTGGGGAGGTCATTGGGGTGAAGTCGTTTTAGCTGTCGTGAAGTTCTGTTGTGTATTAGGGCCCTTGCTAGGCGGTTGGGGTATTGTAGCAGTCGATCTTTATAACGGCTGATTTGCTCGAGTATCGTTGGCATTTCCATGTCTCAATGTAAGGTAGAATTTTGTACGAGCCATATGTCGCAAGGCCTTATTTTTTTATTCTAATGTTTTAAGGAGCAGTTGTCCCACCTCCGCATACACCTTCATTAACCACAGCTTCAGCAGACGTCAATCTCTGGCGCCCAATTACAACCCTATTCCATTCTCGAACTTTGTGCTCACCGGATTTCCCCATTCTTGAAACATTTGTGCAATTAATACTGGCGACTAAGGCTAAGACATCAATAAAATCAAATCAACAATTTTCATTTATATATTTTGTTGTGCAAATTTTGCAAAATATTTTATTGAAATTATCATCAATTGTAAATTTTTTTTATTTTTATATATTTTATTATATATAATTTTAAATACATAATACAAATGTGTCAAAGTTGTAAATAGATTATTTTTAATTTGAATTACACATTATTTGCTCAACTCTCATTATGATAACATAAATATTTTTATAGTTCAGATCATTTATAATCTTAAATATTTTTAAATACAACAATTGAAAAAAAAAGAAAATAGTCAAAAAAAAAAAAAAAAAAAAAAAAAATTATTAAAATTTAATTTATATAAATTATGGAAAGATAAAAAGGTTTTTGAAAGTGGTAGTATAATAAAATTGGAAGGCTCTATAGAGCAATTTACATTTATATAAAAAAAAAAAAAACAAAAAAAATTATAAGAAAATACTAAATAATTCGATATCTTTATATATATATATATATATATATATGTATAGATAAATCAATAATCAATTAAAACAAATTTATACATAAGCATTTTGGTAGGGAAATAGGGAAAGGATATAAAGATATAGATACATACATATATGTATGTATTTAATTTGTAATATAAGATATAATATAATATTTTGCTTCGTTTTGTTTTTAAATTGAATTTGGAATTGAAATTTGTATTTTTTTTTTTTTTTTTTAGTTTTAGGCGTTTTGGAGAACTTTTTGATCATTCATCATACGAATCCTAAACCTATGTGTACTTCTTTTTTGATTACTCTACTCTCTTTAATTTGCAGATTCGCTTTCAATCAACATCATTATTCATTCATTCATTCATATTTCTCATGTGTTATTATCTTTCTTTATCTTTGTTGATTTTGATTGTTGTTGTTCTTGTCATTATGAATGTGCGTTAACTCTTAAAATTTTCTAACATTATAAACTTGAATAAATTTTCTTTATATATTTTTGGTTTATCCCATTTTTGTTTGTTTTCTAAAAAAAAAAAAATATTAATAATAATAATAACAATTTGTTTACTATTCTCTGTTTTACTAAAATTGACGTAATTCTTGGCTGCATTTTTTGTTGTTGTTTGTTTATTAGTGTGTCCGTGTGTGTCTATGTGTGTGTGTGGGTATCTATGTGAATGACGCGGTTATTATTGTTGTTTTCGTTTGCATAAGACTCTTCCCTCTTCGCTTATCGGCGTCGTCTTTTTGGTTATCTTCCTTTATATATTAAATTCTATATAGAATATATTGCTATTGTCGTTCGTGTCTTGTGTTGTGTTGTGTGGTTTGGTTAGGTTATTTTTATTGTTATTGACTATAAGAGAAACTAATTATTGTTAATTGTATTATTCACGGCAACCAACTCTGGTATCGATGAAGAGGTTGTACTACTTTGGCTAACAGTACGTGCATGGTTTATGTTATCCACGCTGCCGTTAATGGTAGGAGGAGGAGCAGCAGCAGCAGCAGCAACAACAACAACACCTCCATTACCAGCAGCAACAGTACCACCACCACCAAGAACAGATGTAGTTATTGTTTGGACAGCTGGTGTTGTTGGATTACCAACACCTTTACCACCAGTAGTAGTGGTAGTAGTAGTAGTAGTTGTTGTTTCTAATGTCAACACATCTTTGTTTGTTGTTGATGTTGTTGTTGTCGCTGCTAGAATGGATGTTGAAGTTGTGGTATTTAATGCTGTTGCTGTTGTTGTTGTTGCTGCTGCTGTAGATGATGATGACGATGAAGGCAAAACAGGTTCAACTATTGGAAATACTGGCATATTATTATTATTTGCCGTCGATACAACCGGGGTTTGTACCATAGGCGTGGGCGGAGAACGATTTGCTGGCAGTTGATGTGTAACTGAACCTGTCATTTGCATATGATACCTAGGATGAACGATGATTTCCATAGATTGATTGAATTTGTGTGTTATTGCAAAATATAAAATTAAAAATAAAAAAATAAAACTCACTTGTAAATATTTTCTGTGCTCTCAACAACGCCTTGGGTTAAATTTAAACTGCGACCCTTAATGCCAGATTCTTTAGGTGCTGGAGACCACCAATTGAAAACACGTCCTACAACAGGCACATGACGCAATATACCCTCTTGCCAAAGTTTCTCTTCAGTTTCCCTTTGCAAATCAGCTGTGGCAGCCTCAATACCCTGGTAATGGAAAATGATAAATAAATTGGACATAATATCAAGTATTGAATTCAACTAACCTTTTTAACTATTTCCGAGATTGCGTCCAGCACACGTGAATTTTCTTGGACACTCTTGCCAACGGTTACCACCAAATTGAGCAATTCATCCACTTCGGTCTCATGGGTAACCATACCGAAACGTACACAAATCAAACCATCATTACTTTCGCCCAGTGAGAAGGCACTATCAGTTGATTTTAAAGCTTCAACCAAATCAATATTCAATTTGTTGAGCTCAGTTTTGGCCTGATCTGTTAGTAGAGATTCCCAACCTTCGGGCACAAAACGTACGCCACCCATGCCAGCCCATTCAGGCAAATGAACTAGACGCAATAGATCATTTTTCTCCACCAACTGCATAAATTTCGCTTTGTGTTTAATGGTGGCACGTAATATATCTACATGCGCTTCAAGGCTTTGCGCAAAACAATCAAGATGCTCCGAAGATGCCGGTTGTTCACCCAAACCCAGCTCAAGTGGACAATAGCGTATGCAACTGCCACGGTTTGAATGCTCAACTACTTCAAAATCAAGCTAAAGAATTAAAAATTAAATTAAAAAAAATTGAGCGACATGATATAATCAGTGAAAGTAAACACCTACATTTGGACAATCTCTTTGTAGGATCTGACCCAGCCATGAATTCAAACGATCAAAATATGTTGCGCTGTGTAATTTTTCCAAGGAAATTTCATTCGATTGAGACGAATTACCATTGCCTGCTGTTATTTCATCACTACCAGAACCATCGAATTGAAAGGCCACAACTGCTTTGGCTGCATCAAAAAGAACATCCACATCTAAAGTCGGCGTCTTTGGATTGATGATTTCGTTAATTGTAATGCTACTTTGTGCCGCTGGTGCTGGGCTCTATAATATTCAATGATATATGGTTAATCTTATTAAAAAGAGATGAATTGAATTGAACTTACTATGATGCGCAAACCCTTGCATTTGGTGACTATGCCATAAAGAATATCACATGTCTGGAATGAAATATACAAACGCTCGGCAACAGCTTTACGACCAAGTGCCTGCAATGTTGTCCACAGCGAAAGTGATTTAAGGCGTCTTGATAATATTGGATCTAATTCAAATATGCTCAACTCTGTATTGGGTAATGGACGATGTAAGAGCTGCAATACAATGGAACAATTATAGTAGCAGTTTAACTTCACAACTATCCACTGATTTAAGTGGAATAGAAATTAAATTGATTTACAATGTAAATTTTACATTATATTATTTGTTGCATTTATATAGATTCATATGTACATATATTCATATATAGTTTCGTATTGTATTAAATAGATTGCTTTTTATATATGTATGTCGGATTAGTGTTTTGTGTTCAAACCAGTAAAACGAAGATAAACTTTGGATCAACACCTCCTTGTAGATCGAGAGTCTTGAAATTTACATAGTTGGTGGTTATGGGTCAGCTACTTATAGTGTCCAAATTTCTAGTCGATAACACGAAAAAAAAAAAAAAAAAATTCTTATAAGAACATGAATTTGGATCTGGGTTTGTATGGGATGAACCCCTCCTTGTAGATCGAGAGTCTTGAAATTTATATAGTTGGTGGTTATGGGTCAAATACTTATAGTGTTCAATTTTTAAGTCGATAGTACAAAAAACAAACAGCCGGACATGACTAAATCAACACGTCTCGTTTCGCGCTGTTCAAGAATACACAATATATACTTTATGGGGTCTCCGATGTGTCCTTTTGTGTGTTACAAACTTCATGAAAAACTTATAATCCTATTCACTGTGTGAAGATTCTAAAAATTGTGAAATTTATTCAATGCAGCAATATATTGTTACAAATAATAATTTTAATACTAAATTATTCATTTAAAAAGTTATTTTTTTTTTTTAAAGAAGTTTGTTAACTTTGTCAGTAGCTTCTTATTAAATAAGGTTTTTTTTTCCTAATTTCCGATACGCTAACAGACATCTAAAATTCAATTCCATGGTATGTTTCATGTAATATTGCTTAAGATTTAGGAATAAACAATGATCAAATGGCTGAAGCAAAAGTGTTGTATTTGGGGGTAAAAAAAAAAACCATACGGGTGTCTTAAATTTGTACGGTGGCCTGGTGCGTTATCCATCAGCAGTAGACGTTGTTTCGTTTTATGTACCGCTCTACTTCGGGCACAAAACAGTCGTAAAACTACTGACTGAAGAGAGTAGCTGTTATCCAGGTTTTTCCAAAATACAGACAAATTGTCCCTGCTCATACCCATAAAGGTACGTGGATTTTCTAACCCCCCTTTAATGTTTGCAGTATTATTCTTCCAAATTTCTTCATTCATATTAATAAAACAAAGAAAATAAAACGGTTGAAGTCTTGTCTTTGCTTTAAGTCAAAACTATAACCACGTTATATAAAATTTATCGATAATTTTCCAACCGCGTTTACCGATACCGCGTTATACTATGGCCGCCTGTATATATTAAATTGAATCTATTGCTGATCAACTAATGAATCGGAACATATTATGAGGTTCCCATTTTTGTTTTTAAGTTGCTTTATTGCCTACAGTGTAAAGAACTCAGGAAATATCCGTATCCGTATAGTCTTAGGTTTCTTAAAGGGATATTTAGAATTATGAAGTACTTATATATAATATGCGTAAAAGTCTGAACAAACTATGTATTTATGTACTTATATTAAGCAATGAAGAAGAGCAAAGAGCAAAGCATTTGCTATGCTGCCACTATGAGGGGCTAATTATGACCAGCAGAAATTGCAGACTTATATTCAAAGAAAATCTTGCAATTCCTGATGTAATTATGGGGTTTGTTATCATAGGTACAATCGCGGCGCAGTAATAGGGTGAAAAGTTCCTGCTCTTCCTCTAATCTAAGGCATACTAAATACATAACATATTTCAGTACATCAATGATTTCTTTGCTATATATCAAAATTATGGGGTGTCTATGCAGTTGAGCCTTCTCCACTTTAAACATTTTTGATAGTTGAACATCTCTTTTCATTTCGATTGTTGGGATATTTGTTTTATAAAGCATATTGTTAATGGGTGTGGTATATCGAATACTCCTAATGATAAGGCGTCTTGCCGTATTAAACATGGATTTTATTATTATTATTTAGAGTCAATTTGGGTGTGTGTCTGTAAATATATAGTGCATAATCTATTTTGGAAATTAATATGGATTTAGTTATATGCAGTTAAAAATACATGAATGAATTAAGTATATAAAAGAGAATGCAAAAATCAATATTCGGACTCACCACAATTGGTAAACTGGGCACACCAAGCCAACTGCCCAAATTCAATGACATTGAGTCAACTAGATCGCTTATCATGCCGGCACCTTGTGCCAAAGCAAGAGCTGCTAAGCCATGACCACTGACATGCAGCCAAATATTGTATTGCGCACAAAACTCATGCATCCTTGCCAAATTATCAGTATAGCCACACAGAGATGCACCAACATCGGCAAATACTAAGAGAGGAGTTCGTTTCGCCAACAAATCAGATTGTATTTGCCGCTCCAACACTCCTAAATCCATTGAACCGGATTTATCCTTTGCCGGTATAATTTTAATGGCATCCCGTGAAATACCCAATTGTCGACAGGCATATTGCAGACGCAGCGGTGTCTGGCTTTCGGAAATATAAAAGCAGGGATGTGCCAAGGCAGGCACACCACCTTCAAGGTACCCAGGAGATCGTGTAACTAAGGCAAGGCGCACAGTACGCAATATTGTATCTGCATTGTCGGCATGAAAACTACTCGAGGGATTGCTAAAGCGAAATATTGTCCCCAGCCATCGTGTTGTATCACCCGATATACTATTTGTAACACGCAAAAACTGCTGATGATCCAAGTGCGACAAATAGGCCATTATGCTATGCGATATCAGTGCCAAGTGTGACACATCATCAAGTGCCGGCAATGGGAATTCTGGATCATCTTCGTTCTCTGAATAAGACACAAGTTCCTCTAGTTGTTTTAATATATCCGATGGCTGTTTATGGTCGTTAGGCAGTTGGGTTTTAGCTGGTGTTGACGTTGATGCTACTGTTGTGACTCCGCCTGGTCCCACCACATTACCAACAGAGTTGGTTTGGCTAATGTTCCCGTTCTTGTTGTCATTTGAAGTATTATTATCATTATTATTGCTGTTATCTGCTTTTGGTGCCTGCGTCGTTGTTGAATTAACATTAGTCGTCTTAATGCTTTCCAACCTTTGCAATACCTGCGACGTCTTCAATTCCAACTCAGCAAGACCAGAACGCACCTATGCAAGCACATACATAAGAAAGTAAGTAAATGTAAATAAAAAAAATACAAAAACACCAACCAATAATAATAATTAGTTGACGTGTCTCTCTCTCTCGACATCATCAAAACCAACAGCAAACGCTCTTTCCCTGCTCTTCATTCTCTTTAATACTTACACTAGACGCGGCAATTTCAGCAACGGGCGCCGTATCTGTCCTTTGTTGTTGTTGCTGCTGCTGTTGTTGTGCGGCTGCCACTGCGACTGCTCCCGATTCTTTGTCGTCAACAACTTCGGTCGTCGACATATTTATTAAATGAGATGATATCAATCACTTTAGCAATTTGCACAAATTCAATTCTTCTTTCAATTTCACTGCTTTGCCCGATCGTTGTTGATTTATATAGTAGTTTCATGAAAGACAACGAGAATGAGAACGACGACGACAACGACGACCAACTTATTATTGCTCAACAAACTTAGCGAGACGCCATCAGGCGAGAATTTTCGTAACTAATAAAATATAATAAAAGAATGCAACCCGGCAATTTATTCTTGTTTTCTACCGGAAATGGTATTGGCTTGAATTGCCAACCGGATGTTTAATTTAAAAATGCTACTCAACATCATAATTGACGAGTGATTTTTGTTATATACACATGTTCTTATGATTGAAGATTAGTTTTAGCGGGAAATTGTTAATATTTATGCATCGTTCTTATATTTATGTAGATATTTTTATATTTATACTTGTATAAGAGAATAATGATAATGTATGATGTGAAATTATTAAATTGTTTTTATTATATAAACAAATATAATTTATACATTAAAGAGATAATATGATATGACAATAGGATCCAATTGATGCCACAATGACGCCCTTCGACAATTCAATGCTTTAAAGGAAATGAAAGAGAGATTTGCTGGTTGATACTTAAGTGATGTTATTCTTATTGATTAAAGGTAATAAATATGTATATATGTTATAAATTTATTTTTATAAATTAGATAAGCTTTGTTGTCTCATTTATGAGGTCATAATCCTCTTCTTCTGCGGCACTACTTTAGAAGGAGTTAGTGCCAATCAGGTTTAAATATTTGTCTGGAACCTCATAAGTGTTACAGCATGCGCTGTGCCATCGCAATCCAAATCTAATAAAAAGTCAATTTTTTTTATTTAGATTTGTGGAACACTGAGTCATATGGCTTTATTGTAATTGTTGTTTAGGAACCTCCAAGTGTTTTTTTTGTTTTTTTGTTTTTTTTTTTTTGAATACACTATTCACCGGACTAGCATTCTCATGTGGTGCTTACGTACTAAAACAACCCCCGGACTACAAAGTGTACAAACTGGGTATAATCCATTAAAAAAAGACGAACATTTTCTTGTTGATTTGTATAGAACAGGCAATGCGGGTCATCTACATGCTTGAACTTATGTAGATACTCCCGGCAGTTCCTATGAGGAACTGCGTGAGATGGTAGCTCAGCGTACCATGTTTCCTAGACACCCAAACACCAACGCCGCTTCGTTGTCAATTGGTGTGATTTCCTGGCCATGTGTAGCAGTGTAGTGTAGTTTAGTTTTATTTGGGGATTTTGTTTTTTGTTTCCAAGAGGGCTGGAAGTAGTTTGTACGCTTGCAATTAAATTGGGAATGGGAAAGGTCAGGGAAAACGGAGATTTGTGTGCAGCAGAGAGAATGAAAAAAAAAAATACAAAAAAATAAAAGAATTAATATTTAAATTTATTTTACTATAATCTAGAATTAGTAAAACGGTAGAGTTCTTAAACTAAGAATCAAGTTTTAAAACGGAAGCGACGTCTATCGGTCGAAGCCATAAGTCAATTGGAGTATTCTGGTTTGGTTAAAGAACAGTTGAAAAGTTAAACTTTGTTGTGAGGAGAACTACTACACTACGGACAGCGATCGTTTACAGAGAGACCTATACGTTTCCTGCAGCACTGGAGGATAAGAGACCAGTGCGACCCAAAATAAGCTAAGGTGGTCTGAGTACTACGAGAAAGTCACATTTTACTATCATGAACAGGTGGGGGACGGCCTCCTAACATAATATTATTTTGGTGTGACTCTAAAGCATTTTCAATTGCCCTCCGATGTAACTCATCACGACCCGACTTACAACGACTACTATGAAGAGTGTCGCTTAACAAAACGGCCATGTCATCCTTGTACTATGTGCTGATGTCTCTACGGATATGTTTAGGGGGAATAACGCCCATAATAGTGTTGAAGTTGGGACGTGCACTCATATGTGTGGCCAACAAATACTGCTTAGAAAACAGCGGTGAACCGATAAAACTTTTACATTCTGGTGGAGATGATCAATACTGGCCATCTGGAAGCAACCGTTCACTGTTCTAAGGACGTTATTTTGACAATTTTGCAGATGTTCCCATTGAGTATTACAAAGGAAAGGAGCGGCATGGCGAGGCTGCAGGTATGAAATTTAAATAATTTTGGTATTAAAAGTATTTTCCTATTGATTAAACAAAATTGGTACATCGATTCAATAGTAATTCAAATAAGTGGCATAGCTCGTGTTGTGGAATAGCCTTCAAAGACCATCCATGTCTCAATGTCTTAAGAAAACAACATCCTGTTACAACCAAGAATGTTGCAATAAAACGCAATATTAATATCAATGTTTTATATATTTCATTTTAATAGTAATAATATAGAAATACAAACGTCTGACCACACATTCCTGAAAGCGTCCCGATGAACAATAACTCACGCTTGTCGTCGATCCTACTTCGCTACTGAACCCATGTGAGATCGTAAAACACCACTTATGTATCTGTGTGGCTCTCTTCGCTCAGCACCGGTTGCCACACATCCCTTTTAACTACAAAATCATGTTAAATTGATTGATTGTGTATCAACAGACACAGACTTTGTGTATCAACAAATCACAGTTGCCGGGAGCTGGGTTCCATTCAGGACTTCTAAATACTCGTAGTTGTTCCCAGTAACAGTCCGACTAGTTGGAATGAACTCTTTGTGGATGATGGTTTCCTTTGTTAATGAAGAATCTGTTCCCGTAATAATTGTGTTCAAGAAGTTTTAATCTTCTATCATTATTAGTGAAGCTTATTTGTTATAAACTTCTGATCATTTCAGGAGTGAGACTTGAAATAGGTCTTTCGTCAAGTCCAAAAAATGTAAATGCGATCAAAAAACATTTGCTCTGCTTAAACAATCTTTGCCGTACAATTGCTACATGAACCGTAATGTTTTTGACTCAATTTTATCGAAGTTTTACGTTTAATTTTATTTTATTTTTTCCATGATTTTATTTAAATATCGAAACATTTTGGCTTATAAACAAATTGTCATAAAATCAAGAAATACCAGATAATGGTGATACCATAAGTAGGTCTAGGAAACTGGTTGCTGAGATATACATATCTTAAGTACCTAATTGTCACACCGTGTATATTGCAAGTTACCACTTGTGGTAATTGGATAAATGGTGCTGGTGTAGTTGATTTATAATCAATATAAGCAATATTATATATTACAATATTTAATTCTTAAAATAAATGTATTTTAAAGGTCCAAGAAGGACCATGTAACTATTTTAGAATCTTGAAATCCTTTAGTATTGTTGTATTGTTGTCTAACAAACTTATTGTTAGGTAATTGGTAGAGTAATAATACCTAATTATATCTATTAGAAATTCTACTTATGTATATTATGCTTTTTTAATGGCACATCCTGAACTTTTTGAGATTCTGATATCTTTATAGAATCAATATATGAATATCAAAGTCGACACCGGCTTTAGAACTATAACTACTGCCGTTTCAGGCTGTCCCAGGGGCCGCATTAGTGGTAAAGGGGACATTCTAACCCGCGTGTGGCAGACCCGCGGAATGAGATCGCGTAGTTAGACTATAAAAAAACTCTTTGTCAACGATAATAATGTGTTTGAGAAAGACAGTTAGGTGAGGGAGATTTGTCACATTGGGTATTGAGCATACGCACTCGCCAGATACCAGGGAGAGAATGCACAATTATTATAATTTTTTTTTTTTAACTAACTACTTTCTATCCCACGCTATTTAACTATGTCAGTCTGTCCGTCTGTATGTATGCAAACTAGTCCCTCACTTTTTGAGCTAGAGAGCTAAAATGTTGCACGTAGCTTTCTTTTTACCATACGCAGTACATTTGTTAGAATCAGCAAAATTGGACCACAAGTGGAGGGGGGACATATATCCAAATTACAGTTCTTATTAGAAAAATGTTTTTGTTCGATTTGGACACTATAAGTGTCTGATCCATATCCACCAATCATATAAATTTTAAAACCCTCGGGCCACTAGAAGGGGCGTGAAGAGTATTACCGCTTTGGCATAGCTAAAGTTAGTCTTTTTTTACTGGTTTTTGGTATAGTTGAGGTGTTCAATATTACCGGGAGTCAATTTTATTGCATTCAGGTTGAAGCGAAAGTTGTTTGAAAAAAGAATATTTCTGCGTATTGATAGCATAGCATATCAACTGTAAATATTGTATTAAGGACAAGGCCTAGGTCATAGGTCATACGTTTCTTTGGGGTAATGGCATACAGATTTGAAAATTCGCCTTTACTTACAACTAAGAAATGGTAATCGATGAGAAAAGATTTAAGCAGCAAATGGTAGTATGGTGCAAGAAGCTACTATTTAATTTTAGAGAGAAGTGAAGACTTTATCAAATACTTGTTTGTGTGGACATCAGCACAGTATTTTTTCCATTAGATAATAATGCAGATGATGATTTGCGAAATTATTTTCATTTTATTATTATAGAACATATATTTATTTACACATAAATTATGCTTTATAGGGAATGATGGAAAATGGCAGATGGCAGATGGAAAATGGCAAATGGCAAATGGCAAATGGCAAATGGAAGATGGCAGATGGCAGTTAGAAGAAGACCGACTGGAAGATAGTTTCTTTTCATTTTTTTTTTCTATAAAAGGTAAGAATACTAAATAAAATAACTTTGAACTAAGCAAAAGAAATATACAATGTGAATAGATTTTGATGCAATTTATCTTGAAGCGCGACATATGAAACCTTTAGAATCTCATGCATTCATGCATAAATTTGTTTGTCCTATGTTAATATATAGCGTAAGTGTGTGCGTAAGTGAAAATCCTTTGGCACCATAAACATGCAAATAAAGTGCAAAGTTAAATCACACACCCTCATACCATATATAGTATTACATATATACATTACTTAGAAGCTGACTTGGTTAAGTTAGAAGAAGGACTTTGTTAAGGAGCGCGCGTTCTGTTGCATTGCTTGAATGGATTACGATGCGCATTTGCCAAGATACTCATCCTTATAACATTACATATACATTTCTATGCACATGCACATGCACAGGTAGAAACAACAACAGATATGTACGAGTATATACGTAAATATCTGTATGCTTGTATCTGCATATAGTACGAGTACGAGTGAGTACAGCTACTAAAAGCAAGCATCTGTCTAATTCAACTTATTGTAGCATAGCAAAGCAATGCAATGCAAAGCAAACCAAAGCAAACCAATGCAATGCAATCCAATGCAATGCAAATGCGCGATAATCTTAGCAAAAACATAACAACAATAAGGACATTCAGTTAGCGGAACCGGATACGCAATTTGGGATCATCATGTACAACAAAATTTAGTATACGGAATTTTTTCAATAAATAAAACATATATTTATAACTTTAAGTTTTAATGATTTCGAAAAACTATTCACATACTTCATGGAATCCTATTGCTATATAAAATGTTGATCCATAAACTGAATCTGCAATAGTAAATGAAGCTTCAATAAGTATATCCTTAAGCTTATAGAATTGAAAAATAATTTCATAAAATCCTTGTGTTGTTTGAGTATGATTATTTTCTATTAAACTATGATGAGTTCATGTTACAGTTACCACAGAAGTTAATAAAATTGCTGTATTTAATAGTGGAATTTAAAAAGGGTTAAAAGAAATAATTCCTAATGTTGGGGATAGTTTTCTATGAAAAAAAGCTCCAAAAAATTTAACAAAAAATAATACTTCAGATACAATAAATAAAAAAAAATGATATCTCAACGTAACCCAATAGTAACGGCGTATGTGTGTAATCCTTGATAAATTCCTTCTCATCATCATTGGTAAACAGTTAAAATTGTAAAAATATTTTCTAAAATAATAATAATGATACATTTATCATATTGATGAAATCATTTCACTATACTTGAAACTGTTGTTATAGCTCTAATAGATGTTGTTAAAGGTCAAGGCCTTTAATCTACTAAATGAAAAGGGTGATTTGAGTGTGTAGTCATTAGTTTACTTCTCTAGAGTATAGAGTTCTTAATACAGTAAATACATAGGATTGTATTATAGCAACTGCTGAGTCTAGAACTAATAAAGCAATATGGGTAATTAGTAATCTATATAATTAAACGGCCAACATTGATTTGTGAACCTTTTGCTGCTTAAACCACTGCACCGATTTTTCAAAGAAATATACCAATTGAAAGGTGTTTTACGAGAAGTTTTGATTCATGATACTGGTAGCAATGTATTTTGTTTAACGGTTCACGCAGGTTGTGGGGAAACTTATGTCCAAACAGCAATCATTCGTAAATTAAATTCATTAAATCTTCGTTGTATACCCACATCTTTCAGCGGTATCGCTTCTACTCTCTTGATCGGTGGGAGGACCTTACACAATATGTTCAAATTACCAATTCCATTATTAGAAAATTCAGTTTCAAATATCAGTCGTAACAGTAGTCAAGGTAGATTCCTCAATTATGCGTCATTGATTATAATCGACGAAATTTCAATGTGTCCTCTTAATGCTATGATTTTATACAAATCCTGCCAGTTGATCCTCATGGTTCACGTGTTATCCTCATAGAAAATTGTATTATATCGTGGTCTGATTTTCGAAACTTTCATCATGTCACTTTAACTCGAAATATGAGGGCCCTTCCTCATGAAATTCAATTTGTTCAGATTCTTATATCACTAGGTAACGGTGAAATAAAAGCTTTTCCTCAGTTCGGTTCGAATATCGTTGAAATACCGAATAATTTAATTTTTGAACCAGTAAACATCATCAATGATATATTTGGAAATATTCCGGAAACTATTTTATCTACTGACATTTTGAATTCAGTTATTTTGGTTCCAAAAAATGATGATTGTTCATTTATAAATTTAGAAGTCTTAAAACCAATGCCTGGAAAGGAGCAGGCTTACTGCAGCTTTGATAAAATTGTCAGTGATGATGCACGTAAACATAACAATTTTCCTATTGAGTTTTTGAATACTGTATCAGTTAGTGGTCTGCCTCCCCATAAATTGATTTTAAAATAGAACTGTATTGTATTATTAATACGGAATTTAAATATAGGAAAAGCATTAGTTAACGGAACTAATGCACCGAAACTCAATAGATTGCAAGGTGTTAACAGATGTAGCGCGTAATATTCGAATTTAAATTCCCCGTATTCATTTGACTTAATCGGAAATTCTTTTAACGCTCAAATTTCAAAGAATTCAATTTCCAGTCATTCCAGCTTTTTCGATGACTATAAATAAATCCCAAGGTCAAACGTTTCAAAAAGTTGGAACTTAAAAAAAATAAAAATTTTTTTTGTCTAGAATGCGGCCGATTGCGTCGGCCGCACAACGAAGTTGGCCGGGCCATCTAGTAAAATAAATAATAATATTATATTGAGAAGTCATTAATCAGTATATTGAAGGGATTAATAATAATCATAAAAATGTTTTTATTCGATTTAAAGATAAATTAAAAATTCTAGAAGAAGGATCAAATACAGAGAATAGATTTGTTATCATTTTCAGTTTATTGAATTTAAATTAATTTTTTTTTAATATTAGAAGATTTAGGTGAAGAAGGTAAATATGAATAATAGTTTAAAATTGAAAATAAAATAAAAGAAATAGAAAAAATAATAAATATACTTAATCATCTAATAGGGGCTATTTGTGGAATTAAAAAATATTAATTTATAGATTAATAATTTCAGTTTGACATATTAATGTTATTTTTTAACTAATTTTTTTCATTAGAAGTAATTGCTAATTTACTATAAAGTGATTTCAGAGACCAATACTTGCTTTCAGTCATCTAATGTTAAATTTAATTAGATGAAATTTATTTGATGAAATAATTAATTGTGATTCTTTCAATTACAATATATATAAAACTATGATTAGCTGCACAAATTTTAGAACATCCTGGACGATTAAACAAAAAATTAGTTTGGTTTAGTCGTCCAGGGGTTCCATCAACTTTTACTCCTAGGGCAGGAACAGTTCAAGAATGAATTACATCTGCAGCAGTCACTAAAATTCGAATTTGAGAATTTATTGGTAAAATTACCCGGTTATCTACATCGAGAAGTCGAAATCCATTATCAGGCAATTCATTTGTGGGGATTATATATGAATCAAATTCAATATTATTAAAATCAGAATATTCATAACTTCAATATCATTGGTGACCAATTGTCTTTAAAGTAAGTGAAGGTTCATTAATTTCATCTAATAAATATAATAATCGAAGAGAAGGAAAAGCAATAAAAAATAAAATAATTGCAGGTAAAATAGTTCAAATTGTTTCAATTATTTGACCATGAAGTAAAAATCGATTAATAAAAGAATTAAAGAATAATATAAATATTAAATAACCAACTAAAATAGTGATTATAATTAAAATTAATAATGCATGGTCATGAAAAAATGTTAATTGTTCCATTAAAGGAGAGGCACTATCTTGTAAACCTAGATTAGATCATGTTGACATTAATTCTAATAAAAGTAAAATACTTTATATATGGAGCTTAAATCCATTGCACTAATCTGCCATATTAGAAAATAACTAATAAAGGCAATTCATTATAACTATGTTCAGCAGGAGGAGTATTTTGGTATCATTCAATAGATGATCTCAATTGAACAGGATAAATTACTTCACGTTGAGAAACCAATCTTTCTCAAATACTTAATATAAAAAAATACAAAAAACACAAAAAGACTAACTTTGGCTATGCCGAAGTTGTAATACTCTTCACCCCCACAGCTAGTGATCCGAGGGTCTTGAAATTTATAAGTAGAAAAAACAAAAAAGTTTTTCTAATAAGAACTTTCATTTGGATCCCGGTTTGTATGGGGGGTACCCCTCCTAGTAGTCCGAGAGCCTTGAAATTTTCATGGTTTATGGATATGGGTCAGAGTAAGTCCAAAAGTAAGTGTCCAAACTTCAGTTCAATAAGTCAAAAACAAAAAAAATTCCTAATAATAACATTAATTTAAAAGGGGGTTTGTATGGGAGGAACCTCCCTAGTGATCCGATTCGGCTGATTCACGAACTTGATCGGCGTTTGGTAAAAAGAAACCTATGTACAAAATTTCAGCTCTCTAGCTCAAAAACTGAAGGACTAGGAGTACGAACAGACGGACCGACGGACAGACAGACAGACAGACATGGCTAAATCAACTCGTCTCAACGAGCTGATCACGCATATATATATATTTTATGTGGTCTGCGATGTCTCCTTCTGTGTGCTACAAACTTCATGACAAACTTAACTAACGTGAAGAGTACAAAAAAGAATAAAATCCCTAAAAGTGAAATAGAAGAACCGATAGTTGACACAACATTTCAAGTAGTTTAAGCATCTGGATAATCTATTCCTCAGTAAATTTGCATTTTAAAAAAATGATTAATCTTTGTAAAAGTTTCTTTATATGTACTACTATATCTTGCAACTGAAAGCCCACGAATGTTTCTGGAACATCATTTCAACATTTCGTCACAAAGCATTATCCATTGGAAGCAGAGCCGGCTTTAGGGGTGGGCGAGGTTGGGCGACCGCCCATGGAGCCAGATATATAGTTATGTCCCAACGCTCATTGAGAGAGTCCTACTTAGTCGTTTGAATGGCAGAAAGAGGGCGCCGTAGAAATCTCGCCCAAGGCGCTTGTAGTACCAAAACCGACACTGATTGGAAGAAACATAATCACTTCAATATCTGGGTGATACATGCATTCAAAAAAGTTATTTTAATTAAGCTTCTCTAAATTTGAGAGAGTAGATCTTCTTTTTTTTTAAACGAATGTTAACTGGAGTCAAGAAGTGGATTGTTCACGAAAATGTAGAGCACAAACAGTCTTATGGGGTCATCCACATATTATATCACACGAATTTCACGAATTTTACAAATAATCACAACCTATCACAGGTGATTATCTGTATATCTGATATTTGAGACCTTCCTGGTGTGATGTCTCTCTTCTCTTTAAATGTTTATCTATTTGGTTTTCTATTAGCGCTATATATATTTAGATCACAAAGCCTAAATATAGCATTGGAAATACTTTAAAGATTAGTTTATACTTTAGATTGTGACATGTGATGGCACAAAGTTTATGATCCTCTTCCTGTCACAAATGGTCGCCCTCTTATTGCAACATACTTATAAAGTTTTAATCCTATTATGTAGCGATAGGCTTCGCCAACTTCGACATCCTGTGTAAGAAGTTTCTGGGCTTGACAAATGCTGAAGCGTTTCCAGTATTGTGGAAATCAAGATTGAACGTCTGATATGGTGGCATTTCTCTATCGCTGGAAGAAACTATCATATATTGAGTCAATGGATGATAACTTTGTCTGTCAAGAATTTGACGATTCTATTTAAGATGAAAAGATGTTAGTTCTACTGTAACTGTGTATGCTTTGAAAGATACGATTGAAAGTTGAAGCCATTTTGCACTTGCCACAATCAGATCGTCGTCTGCAGAATCTATGACAACCTCTCACTATGAAAAATTCTATTAAGTGGTGATTCACACGTGTGTACGCTAATCGTGAATCAAAATAAACACGACTGATTCATGACTCACCGTATGTATACCATATTACTTGTTTTTTTTTTCTTGCTTTATTTATATCAAGCATCGTTATCGACATCAGTCGATCATCGCATTATCGCCATTAGTATCATCATCATCACAGTAGTCTAATTGTGTAATTTTGTTGTTATGAAAAGTAGATTTAGGCAGGCCCATGATTTGAATCACTTATGATGCGATCATTGTTTTGAATCATAATCGACAACAAGCTCAAGGAAAATTACGTCATTCAAAGGTTGTTGTTGAACAATGTGTTTCAAATCATCGTCGAATGATTCAGAATTGACGATGGTCACTTGCGTTCTAAGTTTTTTTTACACAATTTCCATTTTATATTCTCTCAATTAGCTACAATGTTCCATTTGTTTGGATAAACAAAACAAAAAACAGCTGTTCATGATTCAAAATTGCCTGTCTAAACGCGAAAGTGTATCATCATGATTCCACTACTACTGGTTTCTTGTTAAGCTTGTGCAACTTGTCTACTCATTCAATAGAATAGAATAATATATAATAGAATCGACTCACCCATCCATCGTATATACTTAGAATCGATTTATACTTAGATACTTATAGTACAGGAGTCGGCCATACATCGAACTTCGAAGCCGATATGCCGCGTCCTACACTATGACACTCAGTTATATACTCAACTGTCTCTTTTACACATTTTATGTCGATTTGAATCCTTAAAGCCTGACAATAGTATCTCATGATCTGTATATTCCAGATAAGTCTATAACACTCGATTTGTAATTAAATTATCTTTATTTTGACATATATTTCGATTGGCAAACAGATCGGCGCATTCACCTCTTTATAGTTGTCTGATTACAATCACTTGCCAGTTAGTCATGAACAGAAATAAAAAGTAGGCAATATTACTTCTCCATATTCCAAATGTTTCAAACTGAATAACTTTCGTTTGGTAAACAAAGTCGGTGAAAATATGGACTAAAAATTGGATCAATCTTTCATAGATTAAAGATAGCCATGAACATATTTCAATAGGCAAGCTATGCGGGATGTATTCGTATGTATATTTGACTTCATACAAAATACGTTTCATCCGATAAACAGATTGGTGAAGATTGATGTATGGCTGGTTCTTAGATGATCATGCACATACGTAGATGATACTTATACAATCGCAATCAGTATAGCTACATACGTTTCGGAAGTTTTAATTAGGCTCACATAACATTTAAATCTATGATAAATATAGAACAAAAATTTTCAAAACAGCGAGTATATTTTCGTACTTTATTAACTTGACCCCTGAATAATGACAAGGTATCGGTATACTCTCTATTTATTTAACTCTATAATGAGGATGGATACATCAGGTTTGACCATGTCTAGGCCGCCTAAGGGTAAATACTATACCAATCGGATAGAATGCAAAGTGAAGTGAAATGAAGTAATGTATTTAAACAGTATTGACAGTCTATTGTAAACTATTCAATTTCATATATAAATGATGAAATTATTGTAGGTGAATTGTACGTGTAAAAACTACCTCGGTATTATTCCTGTATAGTCTCACCTCACCTTTATGGAACTAAATAATTAACTTATTTTACGTGTAACTCTGCTTAATCAACATTAGTTCAACTGTAGACAGATATACAGATATCATATAGATATTTGTCAAAGCAACATTTGATACAAAGTTCAAAAAAATTAAAATTTCATTGTTTAGTCGACTAGTGTTCGGAGATTAAATCGTATAAATCGCTTCAAATCACAAATTAAACGAAAAAAAATTATAGGTAAAATTGAAAAATTATTTAAGAATATTGTGGAAAATCTAAATACATAAATGAATAAATAATAAAACGATATGAATAATAAATGTGTATTGCAGAATATTACCTACATCTAAGTGTCGAAATTAACGAAATGGCGAAGCCACAACAAGAACCTGGTGCTGGCGGTGGAGGCAGTGGTGGAGACGGAGTAAGTAATTATTATTATTTATGTCAATATCATTGGCATTTAAATTTATAAAAAATGGGAATATCCAATGTTTAATAATATCTGCCTGAAGAGAAATTTTGTCAGTTCTCATTATTATAGAAATTGACATATACACGACTTAATCTCTAGTTGAAAATTTGTTGGTCCGAACTTAATCATTTTTGGGTATAGGATTTCATGATTTTATCAATCATCGCCCAAGACAACCAATGGTAACGGTTTCTGTCAATTCGCCAATTTCGCCAATTTCGCCGGAATGCAGGAATGAAAAGTGATCTATTTGATATGATCACCATCTTTTAGAGGCCATCCATGTATTATTTCTCTATTTAGGGGGGGGGGGTTAGGTGTCCAAGAAAGTGGGACCACATGTGATGGGGAGTAGGGAAGGGCACGGTGTCAAAAAATCACCACAATCATGGAATTCGTGTGACGTAATATATGAATGGCGTCCTATTCCCTTAATATGTGTCAACCATTGCCATTGTTACTAGGTTGTATGAAATTTATGTGTATGTTGAAAAGCGATCCTGAAAGGGGGTGATCTTTGATATCAACATGTTTGCCATCCACTGCTTTCAAACATTTTTGTAACTTTCATGCATCAGTGAATTCTCGCGTAAAATTTTGATACTTTTCACTTAGCGAATATTTATTATAAGAAGGAGACATCGGAGACCCCATAAAGTACTTATATATATATTCCTGATCAGCTGAGACTAGTTGATTTAGCCATGTTCGTCTGTGCGTCTTTATGTAGGCAAACTAATTCCTCCCGAAGATTTCTTTTCACTATGCGCTATACATTTATCGGAATCAGCCACATCGGACCACTAGGTTTGTAAACTCCTTTCCATATATAATATTCTTATTAGAAAAACTTTTTCTGTAATATGGAACTGAAATTTTGATACTAGTATAAGTGTCTGATCCACATCCACTAACCATGTGAATTTCAAGGCCCTCAGATCACTAGGAAGGGTACCTCCTATACAAATCAACTTCGGCATAGCCAAAGTTAATCTTCTTTTTATATGTTTCCATTAATTTTCTATATATGCAATGAAGAATTAAACTACATATACTGATTTTTCTTTTTTGCAGAGTCAACAAGGATCTCCCAAGAAAGATGATAAGGCTCAACAAGAAAGCGACACTGTTGATGTAGTTGCAGCTTGGGTTGAGAATTTAAAAAAAATGCCTCCACAACAGCAGGCATTCGCTACTCAGTTTGTGGATGATGTTCTTCAAGCTGGAAAAATGAATGCTTTGGGCCCTGATACTTTTAAAAAGTAATTGTGAAATTTAAATCCGCAATTTCCACAGAGGCATGCAATTAGTTTGAGAAGAGAAAGAGATATGAACGAAATATAAAATACAATAAAAAACAATTGAAGAGAAGTCAACAATAAAAAATATAACCGAAACCGTTTGTGTAGCCTTAATATTGGAATTGTAAAGCATTGTGGTTTTGCTATCTTCAAGTGAAGAGATTATTGAGCAAGAAAGAAAGATTTAAGAATGATGTAAAATGCTTAGCGGACTAGTGACTTCTTTTGAGTAAAAGGGGTATCCACTAGAGTCCTATTAGGCTAATTACGATGAGCCTTAAGTCGCACGAAATGCTTCCTTCTATGGTCTATCGATTTCTTTTGAATTCAGAATCCAAAGATTCCGATGAATGGTATTTTTTTTTGTTTATGCATCCTGAAGCATCAACTATTCTACACAGAAGCATAGAATGGAATTTCTCAAATTTTAGAGTGAGATGAATTTCATAGAGTATTATGTTCAAAAAGATTTTAATATTGTTTTTTAAACCGGAAGCATTTTAGCCAGAAAAAGTTTTATTTTGTGCCGAAGAGCCAAAGATATTCTTCTTCTTATTCTATTCTAATTAAGTTGCTGACGATGCGCTTCATATTAACCTGTCATATTAGTCTTTTGTTCAGGGTTAGTACCAAGTTTTGAAGTTAGTTATAGGCGCTTCGAAGGATTTAGCATAATATGTAGAAAGACTATAGAAGCCTGAGCGAGAATATTATGTGAGTGGACTTTTTAGCATTTACCACAAGTCGTGTTTCAGTTAAGAAAACAATTGAGTATATCCATCCTAAATGAACAGGAACACTAAAACTGTTGGTTCAAAATGAACTTGGATTCTCTGGACTCGAAATCAAACTGGAACTTCAACTTCAATATACGAAAGCTCGTTTTGTGGTTATTTGAAATTTTCATTTCATTTGCCATAAAAAGGAAATTGGTTTTGTGCGCTTATGTGTGATCACTGTTTCCTTCTCTTATGTGTAGTTGCTTTACTTTGAATGTGTATGTATGTATGTGTGTGTGTGTGTCTGTGCCTGTCTCATTGTCCTTTCAACTGAGTGTATAACTATTTTCATTGCCTGCTTTTTATGTATTTCCGTCTTTTGAACGACGTTTCGTGTGTGTTTGACATGACTAGTATAACAGTGACAACAGTACAACAACAAAAGCAACTACTACATTACACTTACATAACACACACACACACACACACACACACACACACACACACACACACACTCATACATATATATGTCCATGTACTTTAGTAGTAAGTTCAATACATTTGTAATGTATACAGAGATTCGTTTTTGTAAGTAAGTAAGTAAGTATGTTAGTAGTATAAAAGTTTAGTTCTTTCGCCTTTCATTTGTTCGTTTGTCCATTCTTCCCAACATTTCATTTCATTCGTTCGTTCTTTCATTCACTTGTTCGTCCTTTAGTCCATTCCGTTCGTTCGTTCGTTTGTTCGTTGATTCCCTGCTTCATTTATGCATTGCAATGATTCTGATTCTGTGCAATTTATGCGCAATTTGTGTAAAGCGCTGCCAAACTCATTCGCTTAGCTCAAAATGCTTATCCAAATGGTTTACCAACGTTTTATGCGGTTTCTCTTTGTACTCGTATTGTGTCCTTTCGTACAATTGTCCTTTTGCTTGCTTACCCTCGTCTGTTCTCCTCTCCTCTTTGATTTTGTATATACATATGTTGCCACAAACTACTATACATACTATACAGAAGTTGTATCTTTTATGCCCCTATTTGTTTCTGTGTATAATTTTTTATGTTGGTCACTTTTGTGGAAAATACGCGACACGTCGAACACATTTAACGGAAATTCAATACAAATCCTTTAGTCATAATACTTACTACGTTTATTTAGTGTTAACATACAAAAATTCGTTTAATCGTTGTTCAAAGTCATATGATATGTTTACACGAATCAGAAGTCCACTTCTAGACCTAATAAACATGTGGACTGTGGATATATTTACATATGATTATTGTTTTTGTTTCTGTTTCTGTTTCTGTGAGGCTTGCATTACATCAAAATTTATATTAGATGATTCCAGATAAGGCCTATTCTATAGATATTTTCCATCTTCTGCAACTGAGATCCATATACCGTTGAAAAAATTTGCAATTAAAGTTTATGGAAAGACAAATTACACTAAACTGTTATTTACTACAATTGTTTCTCTGTCTGTCTGTATATTTGTCAGCCGTGTGAGTTGACTACATATGAAAAAATTTTATCTCTGCACATTTATTTTAAAGACATAATTATCTTATATATAAAAATGAATGTTTTAAATTGTTCGTGTGCTATGCGCTGCCATACTATTCATCTGGTTGCATTGAAATTTTGTGAATGTGTGTGATTGGGTTCTGGCTTGAACATCGGATAGTTTTAGTGCCCATATGCGTTTCCGTTCCCGAGATCTGGGCCGTGTGTAACAGGGTCGGATACGCTAGTATTCTATACATGTATGTATATATTGTCTGTTGGAGTTGACTAGCTGTAACCTATCAGACTTTGGCACTTTGATTCATATCTTCATCATTAGTTAGCGAGTTCTTTAGCAAATACCTCCGCTCTCTCACTGTCCGTTCTTCACCAGTTATCAGATGCGTCTATGTGTGGTTATTGTTTCACATACTTCATATCCGTCCAAAAATAAAAATCCAACAGCAACAAAGTCCACATATTAGAACATTGTATGTTGTCGTAAGATGATTGAGTTAATAGTCGAATTATACAATCCTTTATCTCTTGGGGAGGTTAGTCTAGAAACATATAATCAATGTATGATGTTCTAATCTCCACCAACCAGGAATTTTGGATCAAGCTGTCAGCATGTTCTAGAAAGACTTTAAAGTTAACGCTTTGCAATGATTCTATCCCAATTGGATCAATTGGATGAATATTGATGTTAGATTGTATAATTCTCGAAGTTTCTGCTCTCATGCGACTAATCCAATCTAGTCTTATAAATGACTAACAATTCCGGCGTGATTCGCTACTTTCCGCCAAAATTTCGTCAAAATCGGTTTTGTACGGGAATAATAGAAAGAGTGATATTTTGTTGTGACTCATAATTCGAAAAGAGATTTTTAATAATATACTACTTAATTGATTTGAAAATACTTATGTCACTAAGCATTATTCCTTCCTTTTTCGGTGATCCGATTCGCACCAAACTTAACTGAAACATTTCCCAGACTATGCTAGAGTTCCTCTGAAAATTTAATCAAAATCGGTAAAGCGGTTTCGGAGTCCATAATCATAAATACATATTTACATACATACATTCACTTTTGTATATTATGTACATAGAATATTGATAAGATTAGAATAGAATAGAAAATACATATTGTAATATTAATGAAGAAAATATTGATATTTATAAATGGACAACTAAATGAGATTTCAGTACAATCCAACAAATCGATTGCTGAGAATATAAAATAGCAGAAGACTTCTTTTTCTAAAATTTCAAAAATATCAGTTTTAATATTGTATGTATTATGCAATATAAAGGTATCGCTTTCATATCTTACTATATCTTACCATATCATATCATATCATATCATATCATATCATATCATATCATATCATATCATATCATATCATATCATATCATATCATATCATATCATATCATATCATATCATATCATATCATATCATATCATATCATATCATATCATATCATATCATATCATATCATATCATATCATATCATATCATATCATATCATATCATATCATATCATATCATATCATATCATATCATATCATATCATATCATATCATATCATATCATATCATATCATATCATATCATATCATATCATATCATATCATATCATATCATATCATATCATATCATATCATATCATATCATATCATATCATATCATATCATATCATATCATATCATATCATATCATATCATATCATATCATATCATATCATATCATATCATATCATATCATATCATATCATATCATATCATATCATATCATATCATATCATATCATATCATATCATATCATATCATATCATATCATATCATATCATATCATATCATATCATATCATATCATATCATGTCATATATATTATCATTTTGTACAATTCTATATTATGTTTTTGGGTTATTTTTAGTATCTTACAATAGAATCATAACAAATGAATATATAAATGTATATATGTACATACATAGGTACATATCTGTCAATGGCAAATGGCCAATAAAAATGACCATCGTCCCCTCTCTAAAAAGTTGAGTAAAAATAATACTCAACAGCCTCGATGTCAATGCGAAACAGGAAGTCAAGCGTTCAAATGCAATTATTGTCGCTCACTTCAGTTTGATATCCGTTTGAGTTTTAAACTTCGAGTTAAGTTGAGTGTGTCTAAGTGTGTGTGTTTGTGTGTATTCAACTACCATAAATGTGTATGTGTGTGTGTTTGTGCACATGTGCACGTTTGCGTGATTTTCTATACTTGTGCATGGATGCATGTGCATATATTTTTGTGAGTTGGTTAGTGGGTCGACTGAGTGACTGAATAAGTGAGTGTGGTCAGTGATGACTGCAATTTTTGTGTTCTATGTTTTCTTTTATATTCATCTTATGAAAAAAAAAAAAAAAAAAAAAAATATATGAAGAGAAAATTTGGGTCAGGGTTGCTAAAGGAAATGAAAAAGCAACATGGACAAAAATGATGGTAAAGAGGTGCATGTGCATTGTTATATATAAAATTAAATTATACATTCATAGTCAAAACTATTTGCAAAAAGCTAAATGTTTCCCAAAAATAGCGTTTTTTGTAGTTTTTGGGAAATTATTGGTAACAAATTTAGTTATCGTTGCATTGCTTGAGGTATGAAAAAGCAAATTAAAGAATTGTAATTGAATTTCGTGTCACAGAAACAAATACAAAACTAATTAATGCTTATCTGTTTCAAAAATATGCTGCGTTATATAGTCATAAGCAACTATGATTTTTTTTTGAATGTTTCTAGAGATGGATATCGACCAACAAAACAACGAATAATAATACCAATTAATTTTTGCTAAGCGATTAATCGTAAATTTCGAAGAAGGTCGGTACAAATTTTGGGTACATTTTGTAATATGAAAACAATGAAATTCAAGTAAAAAAACGTTACTTCTGTATTACCATACATATGTTGGAAAAAAATCATTAAATAAAAAAAATAATTAAAAGTTAAAACGAAAACTTGTCGTCAGAAACAAAAGCTTATTAGCTTCATCGGCAGTCAGATAGATTTTCTTTTTTGCTTTCAGCAGCCTCCGGCTGGTATCTTCAGATCAATTTTGGATGGTTTCTTAAGTTGGTCGTGTTATCACATGTTTTTATTTTCACTCCACAATGTCGAAACTTAGCATTGTTATTCTCCAATTTCTCAAAATGTTCCCAAACCACACTTTTGGGAGGCAAAAGCTTGGTAATTCACAATGAACACCAAGTAATTGTAAAAATCGTTTATCCGATTAATCGAGCCCAGATGACATCAATTAACAATTCATAGATTATTTCAACAAAACATCGATTATTTCGATTATTCGATACTCATCCCATGATATTTCATACTAATAAGACGCTTTGAATTGTTAATTATATTGATTAAAAATTAATCAAATTTTTTGCAAGTAAGTAATAGACTTTAGTTGTCAATGGAAACTCCAATAACGCATGATATTTTTTATTTTTCATAGAATTAGATACATTTTTTTTAAAGGTGGACATCTACTTTAGCTCTTTCAGTAACAATTGCTGGCTTAAGTTTTTTAATGATAGTTTTTTATATTGGAAAATATTTGCATAGACCCATTTTACTTTTTACTACGTCCCAGAAATTATCTATAGGTTTTAAGTTCCGATTACAAGGTGGTCTGTCCATTATATGGATAATATCATCTTCCTAATTAGGTTATGTGTCATTGCTCACGTCAATGCAAACTATATTCTGTTCGAAAAATAATGATATTTCAAGGTGGGAGACTAATTTATACTCGATTCACACTGCTTTAAATTTGTGACTTTTTCAGCGAACGTTCACACAGAGGTTTCGCTTAAAAAACATCTGGTTTTTGTTTTGATTATACAAAAAAATACAATTCAAATGGAACGTTGTGTCTAATTGTGAGAAATTAAAATGGGCATTTTGTGAAAAATACATGATTGAGAACAATTTTTAATTTCTCACAATTGGCCACAACGATTTATTTGTATGTACATCCAAAACAAAAACAGCTGTTTTCAGAACTAGCAAACTCGCAAAAGGCCTATGTGAACGGTTACCCACGAACTCGCAACAACTCGCAACAACTCGCAACAGAACTCGCACTGTGAACGTAGTATAACTACGCTACAAATTTACTACAACAACAACAAATTTCAGTCATTATACTCTTCACGGAAGTGAATAGGACTAACCTGGTGCAAATAGACATATGATGCAAAAAAAAAAAAAAAACTGATCATATTGGAAACTTAAAGTTTCATTTTGCCTATGATTATGGGACGCATCATATTTACAAACATAGTTTGCATTAATTTTTGATTTGTTTTGGCTAATTAGAGTCATTACCTGCTGCCGTAACCTGATAAAATTAAGAGTTAATTTAATTTCAGAAACATTTTAATAAAATAGTAAAATCTTGAGCTGAGATTGTGACCAAATTAAACAATGGTACTTCGGCAATGGATTTAGTAAAGCATTCAGATAATTTAAAAAGGAGACTTGTCTCGAACTAATTGGAAAGTCACAGATTAATTGGACCTATTATAGAGAATCCTGCAATTAATTCTATTAAAGTAGATGGCTCTGGAGTGTATCAAGAAGCCAGCACAATTTTGGTATAATGTGTTGTGAACTGACGACTTAACATTTCAATTCCAATGGTCGTTTGGAAGACACTTTATGCTCCTTTGAAAGAACAAGAATAGTAAAGCAGCCAGTTAATAGATTCAGAGGTGGATCAGTAGTGTTTTGGGATGAATGCTATTCTATGGCTTTGGAAAACTGGATAATACCTTGTGTAACCACCTGGCTAACTTCAAATATTGAACCACCATGCTTTTATACAAGAAAATACCTCATGTCATAAAGTTATCTACAAATTTTTAAAAATGATTTAGATCGAGTTGTACATCTGTGGTCTCCATAGAGCCCACATTTGAATGGTATTGAAAATGTTAGGACACAATCAATGAAATCAAGAAAATTTGGTCAAACATGAACATATTGAGTTTGCCCCAAAAATTGATGAAATCATTTCCAACCAGTGATCGATGCCAAGGGTCATCTTACACGTTATTAATTATTAAAATTAATAAATCATAAAACAAAAAGGAAAAGTATATTTTTTTCCAAATTAATTTCCAAGAACTGCAAAAAATACAACTTTTTCCAATTAAAGTAAAAAATAATTCCTTTATGTAAATAATTTTGACTATAGATGTAAATGTATCTGCTATTGTTGTTTTTTGGTGTATTGTAATCGTATTTTTATTCATACCTTTTCTAATTCTATTATTGTCTTTTCTTTTTCTAAGTTAATATTTACTCTAAGTTGCTTAGTCATCTCAAGCAATTCAGATTCTACATACGCATATCAACTTTAAGTAGAAGAAGAAAACAAATACAAGACAAACTAAATAAAAATAAGTATAATCAGTAAAAAGAAACTGGACTAACTTTGGCTATACTCTCTCACGCACCTTTTATATCTTCTGATTGTTGTTTTGAATGGGAGATACGCCTTCTAGTGGTCCGAGGATGTTGAAATTACTTACTTATAGTGTGTGTCTAAATTTCATTATACAAAAAACAAAAAAGTTTTCTATTAAAAAGATGAATTTGAATATGGGTTTGTATTGTGGTCCAATTCGGCTACTTGCGACAAATTTATTGCGTATGGTGAAAAGAAAAAAGCTTCGTGCAATATTTCTGGTCTCAAGCTTAAAAACTGAGGGAGTAATTTGCATACATAAGTCAGACCGACGGACAGACTGACATGGCGAAATCAACTCACCTTTTCGAGCTGATCAATAATATTATATATATAGTTCATGGGGTTTCCGATATCTTCTTCTGTGTGTTACAAACTTCATGACAAACTTATAATTCTATTCACTGCGTGTAAAGTATAATGATACAAAAAAAAAAACCAAAAATAGTATTGTTTTATGTAGATCAACTGCCAGCAATGCGATAACAAAATAATAAAAAAACTGAAAGACAGAAAAGAAAAATACTACAACACTTCGTTTCACTTTACCTTTAACCTATTGTATTTCCATTAAACTATTTTCCTTTATATGTATGTATGATAAGTTTTAACACAACAGTATAAACTTTAAGATCCATTACATAACTTTAATAATGGGCTGAGTCTTTCTTGCTTAATATAACATCGAAAATTCTATCTGGTATTGAATCATGCAAAGCTTTTAATTAAATCAAACGAAATTCAAGTCTAATAAGATCAGTTTTTGTTGAAAACTGATTTCCAGACTCATACATTTTTCGAACTAGTCATTCTCAAACATTTTCTATTATGTTAAGATCTACCGGGTATGGTGGTAAAAGGATGTCAGTTTCCATCTTAATCCAAGATTTAACCACACAGGCTATGTATATAGGTGCGCATAGGTGTTGAAAAATTCAAGGCAATGGGCGCGTTCAAGTATTACATAAGCAAGGGTCACGGATTTCAATTTTATCGTAATTTTGCTAACACAAGAAGCAGGGGAGATGTTATAAAACTTATGTAAGATAAAAAACGAATAACAAAATGTTTTCAAAACAATCTTTATCGGGCATGTGCTTGAAATCTCCGATGGTTTTAAGGTCGTTTGTTTTCAATTTCGCCCCAAAAAACAGTAGGTGTGCCAGCTGTTCAGGAAATTTCAATTAATGTTCGAATGAACAGCTGATTGAAGACTGTTTGTTTTAGGGCCATCTTACACGTAACGATTCTGTTCTAATACTTATAATACATTTTTTTTTAGTGGCTCTTTCTAGTGTTTACACTCAGCGACAGATGCCATACCCCACTTACAAAAACCAAACGAAAAAAGAAAAAAAAAAACAACCTGTAAAACCGCCTTATTTACAATATGCAAATACAGACATGCCAACTCTCACCAATGAATCGGTAGAATCAATTTATCAAATAAAGCAAAAATTAACATATGTATGTCCATTTAATGACGCAAAGAAGATTGAACGATTAAAGTTGAACACGCACACGCAAGTGTGAAACCGGTCATAATGTGTGGCCTGCTTTAAGTTAACATGAATACAACAAGAAGCTGATCGGAATTTGTGCTTTTCTCACTTGTCTGGCAATCAGCTGCTTGTTGTTTACATTTTCCTCACAATATCGTTATGTCGCAGTTCTTGTTGTTGTATATAAAATTTGATTGCTTTTGACTTTTCCGGTAGATTTCCCAAATTTTTTACATATATGTACATACATATCTGCAAAATTTCAGCTCAATTGGATGTCAAGAAGTGGTCCTAATGTTGCTTGCAAGATTTGACCCTCCAACAACAAAACATTGTGACTTAAATTATGAAGAAGTTTATGCAAAATTAAAATAGCAATCTTTCTTTTTTCATAATCTGTCATCCGTTTTGCACGAGGCATTTCACTTTAATTTTGAATAGAATTCACCGAAGTTAGAAACAAAATAATTTTTTAATCAAATAAAATTGATACTTTTTCTTATGTGTCGTGTGTCAAAAATCAAACAATTCTGCTAAACCTAACGGGACTTTTACAGCTATGCCTAAAAATAGCAATGCAGCTGAACATTTTCACACATTCTTCTTTAATCTTTCATTCTCATATTGAGTTAAACTCATATCATAAGTTGGTTGGTGCTATGACTCACTCGTTATAAAGTAAAATTTTATAAGTGTCGTATAAATATGTTCAGCGCCTTACTTAAAATGATCAGATGTCAATTATAATCATTTTAATGTCTCCTTCTTCCATCAACAACAGAAAGATTTATGAGCAAACATTTTAGTGAAGCTACAGTGCGACCTAGTTACATATAGTATGTACCAATGTCATGCGTAAAGTAGATGGCTCTGGAGTATATCAAGAAGCCTGCACAATTTTGGTATAATGTGTTGTGAACTGACGACTTAACATTTCAATTCCAATGGTCGTTCGATAGAACAAGAATAGTAAAGCAGCCAGTTAATAGATTCAGAGGTGGATCAGTAGTGTTTTGGGATGAATGATATTCTATGGCTTTGGAAAACTGGATAATACCTTGTGTAACCACCTGGCTAACTTCAAATATTGAACCACCATGCTTTTATACAAGAAAATACCTCATGTCATAAAGTTATCTACAAATTTTTAAAAATGATTTAGATCGAGTTGTACATCTGTGGTCTCCATAGAGCCCACATTTGAATGGTATTGAAAATGTTAGGACACAATCAATGAAATCAAGAAAATTTGGTCAAACATGAACATATTGAGTTTGCCCCAAAAATTGATGAAATCATTTCCAACCAGTGATCGATGCCAAGGGTCATCTTACACGTTATTAATTATTAAAATTAATAAATCATAAAACAAAAAGGAAAAGTATATTTTTTTCCAAATTAATTTCCAAGAACTACAAAAAATACAACTTTTTCCAATTAAAGTAAGTTAGAAACAAAATAATTTTTTAATCAAATAAAATTGATACTTTTTCTTATGTGTCGTGTGTCAAAAATCAAACAATTCTGCTAAACCTAACGGGACTTTTACAGCTATGCCTAAAAATAGCAATGCAGCTGAACATTTTCACACATTCTTCTTTAATCTTTCATTCTCATATTGAGTTAAACTCATATCATAAGTTGGTTGGTGCTATGACTCACTCGTTATAAAGTAAAATTTTATAAGTGTCGTATAAATATGTTCAGCGCCTTACTTAAAATGATCAGATGTCAATTATAGTCATTTTATTGTCTCCTTCTGAAGTGATGGAAGCTTGTGATTTTGCGATTGCGAAATTTCTTTTTATTATTTAAAAATTAAAATAAAATATAAAATTGCCAATTTTTTTTTTTTACTTCAATAATTTATTTTCCATCTTCTGTTTTACAAAATGAAATTATGTTTATGCCAAAAATTGTTTATTATATGAATGTGAAGGGTTAAATTCAAATTCCATGTTTTCCATCCATAAGATAATTTTTTAGTTTCTTTATGTTCTTGTATGACTAAGTATTTTTTCTTATTTTTTAATTCTGTTGTGAAGCAAAGGAAATACACGGCCAGCAAAAAATATGTCCACAAGTTGGACTAATTTTTTTATTTTGCATCTTTTTATTTGGAAAGTACAAGTCTCCAATTCTATAAATTTTTATTTTTTTCCATTTGATGCAAATTTTTCCCTTTAATTTGGTATTTTTTTCTTTTTTTTTTGTGCTATATTTCTTAGTTTGGCTTTTACACTTATAAATATTAACCAACGGCTGTAACAGTACGATTATCATCGGGAGACTTAACTGTTTAGTTAATATCATGTAAATATTCAGTGGAATTCAATAATAAACAAATTACTTAGTTATGGAATTTATTTTGCTAATTGAAATAGTAAAAGCCATATATTTATTATTTTTTTTTCTTTGATGTGGCAACTCATGATTTTTTGTTTTATATTTTGACTTAGAGATTTTTTTTAATTTGCAAACGAATTCCATGAGCTTTAAAAGCTGTCGACGAACATTTTTTTTAATTCTGAATATTGTCTTTAAACCATTTTTTTTTTTTATTGCTACTTCAGATTCGTTAGATATCCTATATATGACGGATTTCTTATCAAATATAAATTTAATTTTTAATTCTGAATTCTTATAATTTATTTTACCTTATATGATTAATATTGTCTTTAAACCACTTTTTTTTTTTATTGCTAATTCAGATTCGTAAGATGTCCTATATATGACGGATTTCTTATCAAATATAAATTTAATTCTTAATTTTATTTTTTTTCACCGTATATGATTAATATTGTCTTTAAACCACTTTTTTTTTTTTATTGCTAATTCAGATTCGTAGGATGTCCTATATATGACGGATTTCTTATCAAATATAAATTTAATTTTTATGTGGAAAGGTGTTGAGGATGACTCATATTCTAAGTTGCTTAAAATTTGTCGACGAACATTTTATTTACTTCAAATTCCTGTAATACTATAGTTCGCTATATGCTTTATATTGCCTTTTACATTTTTTATGATAATTTTGAGTTGAATATAGTGCAGATTTTTGTGTTATGTGGACTTGAGTTCATAGTTGGTAGCATCATATTCAATGGTTTTTCGAATTAGTTAGCAAACATTTTATTAACCCATACAATATTTTTCGTTATATTTTGTCTATTGCCTTTAACCCACTTTTTTTTTTTTCATAATTCAGATTTGATCAAGTACAAGATTTTATTATGTTTGGATGAAAGCATCATTATTGTTTAGCGGCCAGTTTGTTAAGTCAGGATCATTAAGTTTATGAAAGTCACTTTTTGCTTAGATTTTTCTTTAATAAAACATACGTATTTGTATTTCTTGATTAGACAACTGCATGAGTGCACTGAAAACGGCATTTGAGTCAAGAATGAGTGAGTGAGTTTTTTTACCGTATATCCGAGTACTCATACTCGTAGTAACCAAAACTAAACAAATTGAATGGATGCTATGCCTCGCACAACATAGTATGAAACTCTATTTTGTCGTGCACTCTGACAGAAAAAGAAGAAGAGAAATATTTTAGCATTGCAAATGATTAAGTGGTGCTATTTTGAAAAATTGTGGAACGTGCAGGCGAGGAAGTCGAGGGGAGGGAAGAATGATATAGTTTAGTAACTGATAAAGCAGAAATAAGTTAATTTGAATATGTATGGGCAAGCAACGAAAGAAAGGAATAAAAGAAAGGACAATGAACTATTCAAAGATCTTCTCGACTTCAGCGTTATTGACTTCAGTAAACAATAAAACAGCTGTGAATTTGAAAATTTAAGAAAAAGAGTATTAAAAGTTAAATTATTAAAAAAAGGAAGTATGTATTTTTTATTATCATGTAATAAATTGAATTTGAATAATATTTAAAATAGATAGGAAAGTTTGCCATGATACAAGAAAACAAGGTAGCGACATTGCGACCTGTTACTCTCTCAAAATTGCTCGCATTCACAGAAAGTGTTCACATTGCATTTTGCATTTTCGGAACAGTTATTTTTTGATTTGGTTATACTTACACACAAAAACAGAACGTTGTGGCTAATTGTGAAAAATTAAAATGAAAATTGTGTGAAAAATACATGATTAAAAACAATTTGCAGTGTATGCAAACAACTCTTGCAGCTTCCTTTTTCATTCCTGCTACTTATTTTTATTAAAATTAAAAAAAAAAATTACAATTTAAAATTTACTTCAAATTGTTTTATTGTTTTGTGCAATGCAATGCAAAAAAAAAAAAAAAAAAAAAATCGAAAATGACCTAAAAAAAAACAACAATTATCTAGCACTGGGTAGATTGACCAATTTAACAAACAGCATTTTAGTTGCATTCTTATCGAATGTACATTTTCTACTACAACAACAACTACAAAATTACGTCACTTTTCCCTGTTGTTGTTGTTGAAAAATGTAGCATTCAATTCAGCATTCGAGAAATGTACGTTGAATGCTCAGTGTGAAATGGCTTATGGGTCGATCAATTGAGCGAAGGCGGTGTTTTAAAATCGTCAATGCATAAGATGCATAAAATCATAAAATTAATTATTATCGGTCAAAATTATTTACAATTTCACATTGATGCAGTAAAAGACATTCAATGCCACCCCAATGTAAAAGAACTGTTCTTCAGGGCACAAATGTTTGTTTTAATATAAGGAGACTTACCCACCTATTCTCTAAAATATCACAAAACAGAAATTATAGTGTTAACGCCTAACATTATTTTCCGGTCGCTGTTAAGCCATTTTTCCACATCTTATCATCAAAGTTTTTGAAATCGACTATCATTCGCCAAGATAGTCGGTCGAGCATGTCTCGATATTTTTGTGAAAAATTATCTATTTTCAAAAATATTGTGCCATTAATTGCATACACTCGCAAATACATATAAGATAAAATCAGGCTTGTCAACTTGGGGGAAAAAAATCAAATTCAGAAAAAAAATTATAAACAGTCAGAATTACTCGGAGAACCCCCAAAACACACCTGTTTTCATTTTTGTATAATATTATAATATATATTTTTTTAAATATTTCATATTTCCAACATATTTTCATTTTCTTCTAAGTTGGCAAACCTGCGTAAACTTATGTTTACAGATTGGTAACATTCACTTGACATATTATTACAAAAACAGCTTTTTTAACAGCAACGATTTTTTGTCCAATTATTTGATAATTTTGAGAATAGGTCGGTTAATCGTCAAATAGTGAATACCCAATGCAAAACACACAGAAATATGAATAAAATAAAAAAGTAAAGAACAAAACAGCAACTTTTCTATTTTTCATATAAATTTCAAATTTTAGACAGTTAAATATGCGCATTATCATATTTATGAATTGAATAAACATAAATAAAGTGCAGCGTAAATATTTAGAAGAAGAAGAAGAGTGTAAGTATATTTTGAGAGGGAACCATATAAATGTAAATTAGTGTTGCTTCCTTATTTTCTTGTATCATGAAAGTTTATCATCAAACATAAATGCTACTGCAAAGAAATTGCCATTTATCAAATCAGTTTTTGTCATTCATCACGCGATAAAGCATCTTTTTTTTGGTTCACAAACAGCTGTTTTTTTGGTTTAAAAACCAATTCTTTTCCCATTTACCAATACTGTTTTGTGTTGAATTCGAAGTTGATCAACTTTTGACGTTGTAGCTTTCGCGACGAAACTATATACTTAAAGGTCGAGGTACACAAACGAATTCAGCATTAAGCTGCATTGTCGACAAACGCAGCATGCTGCATCAAACTACACAAACGACGTCGAGGTACACAAACGGCTTCAACCATATTGACTTCAGTAAACAAAAAACAGCTATGAATTTGAAAATTTAAGAAAGTAATTATTGAAGAAAACTGTATTAAAAGTTGAATTATTAAAAAAAGGAAGTATGTATTTTTATTATCATGTAATAAATTGAATTGGAATAACTTTTTAAATAGATTGGAAAGTCTGCCATCAAATTTAACATAAATACTGCAAAGAAATTGTCATTTATCAAATAAGTTTTTGTCATTCACCACGCGATAAAGCAGTTCTTTTTGTTCACAAACAGCTGTTTTCTGGTTCACAAACCAGTTCTTTTTCCATTCACCAATACTGTTTTCTCTTGAAGTTGAAGTTGTTCGACTTTTTGAGTTGCTGCGTTCGCGAGCAAGCTATGTAACTCGGTCCATACGATTTCATACATTTCAACTTTTTTTTTTTTGACGCACGAGCGGACCAAGAAAACGTCATTTGTGTATCTCCACCTTAATTTGCTCCATACGATTTCAACTTTTGTGTTTCGCTTCACGAATGCCCCAAAAGTCGATTTGCAAGATAATGTTGTTTGTGTATTTCTAGCTTTACTAAATCACCGCCACAAACGGTCAATCATGCTTGAATTTATCGGTATCGCTCTTGATTGATTCAATCACGCTTGACCGTTTGTATGGCCTAAAAGGAATACAAGAAAGGAGAATAAAGTAGTTAAAGTGGTGGTAAAGCAGAAAACAGTTAAGGTGCATGTGTTAGCAAAGAGGAGTGAGGTGCGGTCGGTTAATAAAATAAGTTAAGGTAGTATGAATGAATATGCAGATGTTAATTGCCGCTAATTAAAATGTGAAGGCGTGCATGTCGAGAAAGATAAGAGAAAGAAAGTTATAGGTCAAATTAAAAGGATATGAAGGAACATTTTTGGATAATCCACCGAAAAAGTTGGAAATTTGGATGAATTTGGATTTTTTGTACTAAAATCTTATTAAAAAAAAAATCCTACTTTCGGGGATGACATTTTTATAGGTATTTCTTTATTCCTTTTGTTATTGTTCCTGTTGCTATTGCTATCGTAGGCATGGTCAGACCAAATTATTTACAAACTAAGTAATTATGCAGGATCCCGTCTTCCTACGTTCTTCCTACGACTGTGCATGATTTCGAAAACGACAAGCTAAATACTTTTAGTGTTTCTTGATGGCTTCATTATCAGTGAGAATTATCGAAACAAAATGACTGAATACATACTTGAATAAACAATTCAAGCTTCAGCTTGACAATAACCAAGCTGAACATACTTCAACCGACGGGACCTGTCTAGATCTTAATATAGTGCTGCGTTTATAGTGTATAAATATAGAGCAGAACCACCAATGATGCCAATAAAAAGCATATTAAATTACCACGTACTTTTATTATTACATGTAATATAACCGACATTTTTCTGGTTGGTTGATACGAGTATATGGGAAATACTCCTTTCAATAATCGTGGGGTCTCAGTATGACAATAAGTGGCTCGATCAACAAGATGTTGTATATATTTGAAAACAGTTGGTATGGATAAAGGAAGTTGACATTACCATTCGACAAGTGAAACCAAAGCAAATTAAAATATAATATAATACATTTTGGATTGAATTATAGGTATGATTTGTTATCATCTATGCCTCAAAGAGAAGAAATAGAACATGATACTGTTAACAGTCACATCTGACAGCAAGGCTGCACTAAAAGCACTCAATTTAAAAAGCAGATGAACAGATTAGGAAAGGGGATGCCAATGTCCTCATTCTGCGACCAAACAATATTAGCTAGTCACACAATGTCAAGATATACTAGTACTAGCCGGAAAGGTTATACGGATAGTCTCAGGCTTTCCAACAAGGAATTGCAGAGTTATGAAACACTTACATTATAAGCGATTAAGCTTTAACGATCAATGAAGATTATATAATGAGAAAAAGGAAACAGCAAAGGATTTTCTATGATACTGTGTTAGTCCAATTTCAACCAGACTTTGATATTGAGGCAAGCAGTTCTTAGAACCAACTAAAATTGGAAAATCATATTCCATGAAAATCTTGGAATTTCTGATAAATATCAAAATCTCTGAAGAACTGTGATTACAATAGGCGGGAATCATAGAAAGAATAGTATTTATTTTATTTAATTGTGATTCACAAATAAAAAAAAAGTGTGACAAATTGATTGATTTAAAAATATGTCTCTACTAAGCATTATATACAGTTTCGTTCGATTCTGTAAGTTGATTTTGATTAAATAAATTCTATATATTAATCAGAATAAAGCTTTTTATTTTTCCATTATTGAATTTTGAATTTAATAAGTGGCTTTTACGTAATGCGCACACAAACAAACAAATGGACAGACAAAGTCTATGATTTTATTACCGGATGATGAAATACTATGAAGTCAACCGAAAAGATATTGGTCACATTTTTTTCGGGACTTGTATTTATATTGATTGCCATCCATGGAAGTAAGAAGAAATTATCTTTCTATTAAAACAATGTAAAAGTTCACACATATCGAAATCAATGAATTTCTTGAAGAGTTGCTTCCTCATATAACCAATGTTGTTAGACTATACCTTCTGCGACTAGTTGTTATTTCAAATAATATTATTTTTCAGTTAAAATCAGTTTTGCATCTGTAGCCAAAGACGCGCTCATAGAAACATAGACACACAGACGCTCATATGTTTATAGATACGCACACAGCCAACTATACTTTCATTTACCTTTGTTAATGTTTGTGTTCACATTTGTTTTTTGGTTCTAGCTTTCTTTTTCATTTTTATTTAAGTTTTGCAGTTTTTGGGTCAACGAAATTGACCTACAATTTTGTTTTTGGTATGTGTTTTTAGCGAATATTTTTTCATATAAAAAACCACACACAAAGGCATTTATATGCTCACATGTTCACTCACACTTACTTAAGTCATTGGACAACTAGTACAATAAAAAATGAAACTGGAAAAATTAAAGGGCAAAAACAAAAAGAAGAAAATACTTTGTACCAATCTGCCGCAATTGTCGTTGTTGCCATTGCCGTTGCCGTTGCCGTTGTTGTCGTTGTCATTGTCATTGCCACATACAAAAAGTAAAAATAAGAATGTAAGTGGTAAGTATAAAAGGGAATGCAATAAATAAGGAGAAAGAAACTGTTAAAACTTATATGTACCTTTATACTTACATATAGTACATACTTATATATTCATACATGTCTCTGATTGGGATTTGTGCGCACAATTGCATTAAGAACAAAGACATTTTGTTTTTACGAGTCCAAGTCTTTTCTTGTTCTTGTTCTTGTTATATAGTGTTTTTTTTTTTTTTTTTTTTTGTATCTGTGCGTGTGTTTGTGTGTGTGTATTTTTTCTTTAAAGTTATGCCACATAATAGAAAAAGAAGAAGACGAAGTAGAAAAAATAGGACATAAAGGTGGTTTCTCCCTTGTCAGACTTTGAAGGTTTGCTTACTTTTGTTAGCTGGTTTCTTTCTAAAACTTTCTGACTATTGTTCATCATCACTCACTTAAATGTCTTCAAAAGCAGTGGTTCTTAAACTATGAAACCCTTGAGGGCGTTCACAGCTACTTGTTTTATTAATATTAAAAAAAAAAAAAAAATTAAAATTTACTTCAAATTGTTTTGTGCCATGATTAGCTGTTTTTGTTTTGGTTTAAAAGTAAAAAGGAGCGGAAGTCTGTCGAAAATGACAGTTCCGGTTGGAAATTACCGAAAATTTTCCAATACTCGCAGAAATTTGCCAGTCCTATTTCGATTAAAAGCCGATTCCATTGTTGAATCTACCAGAATCGATTCTCATTTTACAACAAAAACTGAAATTTTTCCATGTGGTTGTTGTCCGATTCAATGGTCGATTCAACAAAGAATCGATTCTGGCTTGGTGTAGAAGGAGTTTGGGAACTACAAATATAAGTTAAAGAAACTCTGTGCCTTACGAAATGTTTTACTTTTGTGGTTGTTACGAACATCATCATCATCATCATCACAACTAACATTATCATCTTATCATCATCATTATTACTGTCATCTTTGTACCTTCTGTTCTTCTTAACTTTTTCAATCGAAATGATTTTGTTCCACTTCGTTGTCACCTTTGTAAAGTATTTCACATCTTGAAGTATTTCCTTCTGGCCTCACCAATCTCTTTTGCCATTGCTGTTGTCTCCTTCATGTTTTCCACATTTTTGTGTTGTTGTTCTTTTTATAAGTTTTTCTTCGTTCAATAAACTAAGAATATCCAATGTCTATCTATAAATGCAACAACGTAATTCCTTGAGTGACTGTTTTTGGTCTTAGATTCACAAATACTTACATGTCTGTATGCTTATGTATATGCGAGGTATATTTCAAAAATATCCATTTGACATTTATATTTATTTTTTATTAGCGTATCCGACCCTGCTTCACACGGTTTATTTCCTTTCTAAGCATCACTTTATTCTCTCTATTACACTTTGAGTATCAACATAGAACACAATTTGAGTATCAGAAAATTAAAGTTCTATTTTAGTTAATTTTTTGCAATACACTTTTAGGGGTTGCTTGAATATTCCTGGGGACCTATATCGGGACCAAAACTATCCTATGTTCAAGCCGGGTACTAACCATAAACATTCACAAAATTTCTATACAATCAGATGAACGGTATGGCAGCGCATAGCATACGGACAATGTAAAATATTAATTTTTATATATAAGATTATTATTAGGCATACTTCGAAGTAATCCTCAATTGACTAAACTACATTCTACTACCATCGATGAATCGATGCTTTCACATCCTGAATCAGTCCTGGAAATTAGTTTGAGGAATGGCCTTTAGCGAACTACTCAATGAAATATGAGGGGAATAGTTGATTGAAATGATTGGGAATAAGTGACATCGAAGTGAAGCTCTTTCTGCTCTACAACAAGCTGATCATACATAAAATTCTCGATTAAAGTTCTCAAAATTCCCAAAGTTTTCGAAATTTCAAGATCACGCGCACAGTCAAATAATAATTACCATCGATCAAATCAATCGCAAATGCTGAATATTGTTAGTGTCATTGAGCTGGAAGTAAGGAATAACTCATATAATATTCTTTTATATATTCCAGGACCTCAAAGGCATTCAGTATATTAGTATTGCAATAGTTTCGGTACAACTTTTTCAAGTTGAATGCAAAATTCGTTGTTTATGCTTTGTATATCTCCATGCAACTAAGAATGTAGGTAAGATACTTTTAGGACAACACTTCGTCTATGTATCTAAGTATATTTTTGTTATTTTTTGTTAATGTCAGTGGATGTGTGTGCATGTGAGTGTGTGTATGTGTTTTATTGATGCCCTGACCAAGTTAAAGATATTTTCATGCATTCATGCTTAGTTTAGTGCAAGGTCCTTGCGTTGACAAATGGTTTGTTTTTTCCTGCAACACACAACAACATAAATTTCCATTTCCATTTCCATTCCTTTCCTTGCCTTTATTTTTTTTCTTTCTTCTTGTCTTTGTTACCTCATCATCATCATTATCATCATCTGTACCATATCCCTTTCTGTTTTTCAATGCAACTGTCTATCCATCTGTCTATCGCTTGTTCATTTATTCATCTGTTTACTTGTCTTTCATGCTAAGTTTCACATTTGTATTTTGTCCCTTGATTCTTCCTTTCATCCTTTCATCCTTTTTTTTATTCTTTTGCGATTTTTTCAAATTGTATTTTTCTATCTTTCATCTTCACCAGAAATATTTCATATTTCTCATTGTCACTCAATTATGTAGTATCATTATTATTATTATTTTATACATATAAATCCCTATTCGCATTAAGAAATAAATGTTTGCAAAATACTCAGTATGATGCAAAGATAATGAAAAAATGTAAATTAACTGTCAATTTGGTTAATTTTGATTAAAACTTGCACTCAGCAGGTAAATACTAAGCAATATGTATTTGTCCGTATGAGCAAGTCAATTATCCAGTTGAGTAATCAATAAGAATAATGAAAAATTAAAAAAAAAAAAAAATACCACGACAAAGAATTGATGATCGTATCCTTGAACAAATATGTATATTTAATTATAATAAAAGGAAAACTACGAGTTTGTCAGAAATATTCCTTGTCAAAATAGAAACCATTGTCAACATTATAAACAATTTTTGACAATATGCGCAAGTCAATTATCCAGTTGAGTAATCACAAAAAAAAAAAAAACAGCCAAGTGTGAGTCGAACTCGCACATGGAGGGTTCCGTACCACCGCACAAGATTTAACACAATGTATGCAAATTTGTTCCTCTGTCTGAAGTTATGTAAAATTAATTTGTTTTTTTTACCGCAAAAGTGAAATATTTATCAGCATAAAAGTATAGTACATATTGAAGCACACGTTTCTTGTATGGGGATCCCACTATTTTTTTAACTTTATTTTATTTTTAGTATTTGTCGCTCTACACACAATTGAATTACACACTCTGTGAAAATTTCAACTCTCTACCTATTACGGTTCATGAGATACAGCCGGAGTCGGACGGTACGGAACTCTAAAAATAATAGAAAATTAAGCTGTTTCTATGAACATCTCCAGGCCGCAAAAAAACAAAAAAAATAATAAAAATGTTAAGAACTGAACAGAATTCAATCATGAACAAAGACAGAAATACATATTCATAGAGAAATTTATAATAACCCACGAACGACAACTCGATCATTGGCCATATCCTTGGTAAAAAAAAATATGGGGTAGATGTCTCCTCTGAAACCATTTGATGAGTATCAAACGAAAATCAAATACTCATCCAGAGAAGCGCATCGAAGGCCATTACTTTCTTCAAAAAATATTACAAAGAGACTGACTTTTGCTTCTACAAATATTTCTCAGCACCTAGTGAACTCAATGGAAGTTATATTTTGTCACTAGACACATAATGCCTTACCAAAATTATGGTTCCCAGAGAGCTTGGTGAAAACCCAATACAGCGCACAGTGCAAGAAATGAGTATTCTGGTGCGGATTAATTAATAAAAAAAAAAAAAAAAATAATTTGAATCAATCTTTAGTATCATAATTTTTTTTATGTTGTAAATAAATTGAGGAGAATTTTTGGACTTAATTTTTTTTTTTTTAAATATTTTATAATTAAAAAAAAAATGTGTTGTTAAAAATATAATAATAACTTCATAAAAAAATATTAGAAAAATTATTCCGAATCAGAACTTTAGGATATAAGGCTACAAAGTAACTCATTCACATCCGAGAGAAGTAGTTTAGCCTTATCACCTATTTCGTAGAATGATTTTAGATTTTAAGGTTATAAAAGGGTCCGACGAAGCCAACAGAGCATGCACCAAGTCCTTCATAGTATTTAGCCTCGAGATTTTACATTTTTTTAATTTTCTTAGTTTCTACTGTTTCGCTGCGCTTAACTAAAAAAGGGTGCGATGTGTGACTGAAATTTTGCCTAAAAGTGCATTAAAAAAAAAACATCGCAAAAAGTCGGTGCTGATTTTGTATATTGGACAATCACAACAGATCATATTATCAGCAAAAACTGGTATGGCAATGGACGGCACTCACAAGTTCTACCCCATGGTAGATAGGAATACGTTAGTGAAAACACTCTAACTTCTTCTCCTTACGATTTACCACTAAAACATATAAGCACAGGTCAAATACATATTAAGTACATACCTATTACTTTAAATCAAAACACTAATAACAATTAATATACTTATTAAGAATAACGATTTATGTCGTACAAAGTCTGAGCACTGAAAAAAGTTTGAAGTAAATGCTGCAAAATATGTTAAGATTGAAAGCTTATAGCTGTGGGTTTATCGTAAGAAAAATAAAACAAAAATCATTAAAAAAGTCGGAGATGTATTGGTTATCGATAAAAAAAGAAAAGAAATCGGTGAAATTCGAATTATTTCTCCCACTGTGCAACGCTCCAACAGAAAAATATTATACCAATCAATTTGGCAAATTTGTCTGTGATGTATTGGGCTGTATACCCTTGCAAGGCCTTGTTGAATTAAGATAATCAGTGCTCAAAGACCAGTGAAATTGAAGTTTAAATTTTATCAGAACAATTACTCCAAACATTGGGATCATTTGAATAAAAAAAGTAGCAAAAAGCTGGCGCCAAAGGGAAAAAACTGACATGATATTTTCCTGATGAGTGGCAGAAAATACCCAAAAAAAAAAAAAACTATATTGTATTATTGGATCAATGCACAGAAGACTTCAAACTGTTATAATATACAGATAATTTTGATTCTTGGTGAGTTTCTTGCATTCATTGCATTATTGGATCAATGCACAGAAGACTTCAAACTGTTATAATATACAGATAATTTTGATTCTTGGTGAGTTACTTACTATTGACTATCAGATTTTAAGGGGGATTAATTGAAAGTATTGGATATATCTTGCAATGAAAAAATAGAATCAGAACAATTTGCGAAGTATGTTTGACTTGCTTTAGCTCTTTGGACTGCATTATGGATGGAGATGATTTCAGTTGAAAAAGTTGAACTGTAGTGAGGAGATGTTTCTCGTTTGCATCATTTACCTAAATGATTAGCCGCAATCCGATTTGGAACCGTCTGTGTATTTGAATGGAAAGGTAGAAATTGTTTGAGAAGCAAGAATTTTTGTTGGTAGATTACTTTGGAAATTTATCGAGGTCGGTATTAAGGGCAGATAAGTTTAGCATCCAGGGTGGAGTTGTGCTTATGATAGAGGGTAGTTGTTTTGTTGTGAGGTCTAGATTTCTGGAAGGTGTATAGCGGAAGGAATTTTAGGTGTTGGTTTTTTTTAAGCTGCTCTTCTGCTGCCATGGGAAGATGATAATGATAATTAGGACGAAGAAATTCTTCAACATACTTTCAAGAATAACTTAGATCCCCTAAGTTGACCTTGACTATTTTCGATTCATTTGTTGAAAGGACCGAATTCAAGTCTGGAAATTCTTCAGGATCTAATTTAAACTGCTGAAAAGGTTTGTCTGTGTACCATGCTACGTCAGAAACTCGATCATTCACCAAGACTTCAAGATTCCAACGATCAGAGAAGAGATCGTTAGGCACAGCAACAGACATATCTCAAGATTGGACAATCAACGTACTACACAACACAGTAGACACACGCGTCGCATGAAAGGGAAACATTTTTTTAATCTCTCGTTCTGCTTCCTGGACGAGTGATTTATCGATAATAAATAATTATAACATGGGATTTTTCAGTTTTCTTTTAAAATTCGCCTACTGTCGTCATTGACAGACAGATTGTAATTAAAGACTGTTAAAAAAAAAAAAAAAAAAAAAGAAAGGAATAGGAAGTCTTTTTTTTTTTTTTTATTATAACAAAGAACACAGTTTGAGTATCAGAAAATTAAAGTGCTATTTGATTGATTTATATTGATTTTTTTCTAGTATAATTTTAAGAGTTGGGGTTCTTTGAATGTCCCAGATCTCGAGAACGGGGACACATAAAGGGACTAAAACTATCATATGTTCAAGCTGGGAAACAGCTATGCACATTCACAAAATTTCAATGTAATACGATGAACGCTGTCATAGCGCATTACTTACAAACAATTTATAACACTAGTTTTTATACTCTTCACGCAGTGAATCGTATTATTTTTTTAATTCAATTATTGTATGTATTGAATTGCACCAATCCTTAGTCTTAATGAAAAATTCTATAACTCAAAGTTTCCAAAGGTTAGATATTGTATGTAACAAGTCCATTAAAGATCTGTTGTGATAACACAGACATAGTGTGTCCTAATCCCTTGGGAATCAACTGAAAATTTGAAGAACTTCAAACTTCTTCCAACATGACGTCCACACTTTATATGTACTACGTATTAGTAATCAAGTCCATTGAAGAAGTACAAACCAAGAGTTCTAAAATTATTTATTTATATTGTAGTAGCGCTGTAGATAAACAGAGAATGTGTTTGATTGCATTCTCCTCCTCCTTTTCATGGCATAAAGTCAACGAAGTCTCCATTATACATTATAGTAGTCAATAAGATATATGGAAGTTTGAGTTGATAGTATCATTTTATAATATTGTATTATTTTTATGCTGAAAAATATAATAAAATTTGTAATTTATTTTACATATTTTCACAAAATGTTGATGCTAAATAATTTTCCTTAATTATTTAAAAGAATCATGAAATACAATATCAATTAAATCAGTAACTACAACAATAGAACAACTAAGTATAATAACAACAACAACAACAATAATAATAATAATAATAAAAAACCTTCATATTTGTCTATATTGATATGATGTTTTCGTAGAATATTTATTTATCATGTCTATATACAATAAAAATGCATAATTATTCGCAAACGTGCTTAAGGTTGCAACTTGTGTGTTGCATGCGGCGTTGCATTTAAGTTTATAAATCATAAATTAATTAGGTCCACAAATAATGCAACATAAATTACAACAACACATAAACAACATGATGATCACAACATTTGGTCAAACCAACTATATTTGTTTAGAAAACCAACAACAATATTTTCTGGTTGAATTACGACAAACAAAACTAAAAACCACAAGAAAAAAATAAATAAAATTGCAAGACCAAAGTATGAAAAATAATTGTATGTATTTTATCCACCACTATTTTTTCTTGCCACAGCAAAATTTTTGCTTTTTTAGTTTTCAATTTTATAAATTAACGCTAATTACCAAATGCAACAAGAAAAGCAAAATATGAATATAAAATAAGCAAAAGTAGTCTCACAATAATGTGAGCTACTAATAATCTAAAAATCTTTATAAATTTCATCATCATTAAATTGTTGCTTAAAATTAAATTGTTGTTTTTCTTTGCCAAATTGTTATGATGGAGGGTGGGGGGATGGGTTGGCTTAGTAGGTAAGTATAAGGACGTGGTAAGGTCACTGGCTAATATTCTAAAACTAAATAAGAGCAGTCGAAACAATTAATTGTTTGACTTTTGGCTGAACTAAGTCCTGCGTTAAGCAGCCTATTTATCTTATCTTATTCTATCCTTACTCATTTTAATATTGGAAAATGTTAAGAATGGTATTTGCTTCTAATTCCTAAAAAACTTTTATATTTGCTTTTATATTTCTATATATCGCGTATTCAAATTTTGTTGCCAATTATCACAAGAAAAAATTTGAAATTAGTTTTTTTTTTTTATTTTTCCTTTAACTATCAATACAATTGTCAATAAATTGTTGATTGTGCAAATTACTGAGAGTTTACTGTACAATATAACTGAATATTGAAAATAACATGCAACAAAGTATCGAGTGTAATTACAGTGATGTAGCATAAAAAAGTGTTGGACATTGCCACACAATTACTACGTATATGGTAGAGGAAAAGATGGAACAAATACTCGTAGGACAAGAGAATGTGTGAGAAAATCGGGAGATACAGAATTATGAAATGTAGATAATAGAGGAAATTATAATTATAGAAAAAAGAAAATAAAAGTTAAATTTAATAAAAAAACAAATATATTGTTGGATATTTAACGATGGTCCTATATCTAATGAAGGCTCATTGTGATATCACATAATATCATCTATTATCCTACCATGTCCTCTCTTAACTACTATGTTGTTCTTATGCATGTCAACACTTTCGTCAATTTTATGCGCCCAATTAATGCAACAATATCAAGTGAGTCAATAATAATAGAGAAAATTATAATTATAGAGGAAAGAAAAAACAGAGTTAAACTTAATAAAGAGAAGAGAAAAATTTGTTGAACATTGCCAAGTACATTGGTGGGTACAGTAGCCGTTTAACGATACCCGTAGCTCTAATGAAGGCTCATTGTGATATCACAAGGAGCTCATCAGATTATCCTAACAGCTCCGCTGTAAATTACTCTATGGTCAAGTGAGTCAATTTCTACTATTAATTAACGTATTGCTGCATAGAGGCATACAGCCGTATTGAAGATATTCCATGATTTTTCTTTCATCTAGAACTTAAAAGCATAATTAGTGTGTCTCCTTGCGACCAAATGCCCTGTCAATATCCAAAGTGACAGTAAACGAGTAGATGGCGAAAAGTAAAAAAAAAGATATGCAGTCATTGTAATGCCGACCGAAGTGAAAACAAAATTATGAAATAACAATTTTCAAATTAATTGTAGTATCCGCACTGCGAACAACAGTCATATACGTACATTTATTATATTCTAACAAGGATACAATAGGTTTATGGTAACTATTTTTTGTACTATCGACTTAAGACTTAGACACTATAAGTGTCTGACTCATATCCACAAACCATGAAAATTGCAAGACCATCGGACTACTAGGGTACCCCCCATACAAACCGGGATCCAAATGAAAGTTCTTATTAGAAAAACTTTTTTGTTTTTTGACGTATCCAACTGAAATTTGGACACTATAAGTGTGTGACCCATAGCCACCAACCTTATAAATTTCAAGAACCCCGAACAACAAGCTGGGGCGTGAAGAGTATTACAACTTCGGCATAGCCAAAGTTAGTCTTTTTTTTATAATTTTTTTTTTTTTTTTGTTTACTTAAATATTAAAATACTTTTTATTGCTAAGCTATACGAATGAAGTAGCTGTAACTCAAAAACTAGAGCTGCTAGGAAAAAACTAAGCACAGATTCGAAATCACCTCGAATTAGTTAATAACAACTAAAATAATTCATGCACCAAAAAAAAAAATTTGATTTTGTCGAGCTGTATAATGTAAACGATCTCCAAATGATGGAAGAACAGAGTAGAAACTAATTGAATAGCTAGATCTCAAAAACTAGAGCTGCTAGGAAAAAACTGGGGACAGATTCGGAATCATTGATCTTTAATTAGTAAACGTTAACTATTTCTTGAAAGAGACCAAAATTAATTTTGTGGCTCTGTGTAATGTAAACGATCTCCAAATGAATGGTAAGAACGAATTAAGTAGCTATATCTCAAAAACTACAGCTGCTAGAAAAGAACTGAGGACAGAAACGGAATCAGTGACTTTTAATTAGTAAACAACCACCAAATATTTTTTGGAAAAAAAGAAATTAATGTTATTGGCCTGTGCAATATATAAAAACTCAATATTTCCATAAGAAAAAATGAGGTACCTGTGTCTCATAAACTAGAGCTGCTGGAAAAAAACTAAGATTCGAAATCAATGACCTCCAATTAGTTAATAACTAAAATATTTCATGCACCAAAAAAAAAAAGTTTGATTTTGTCGAGCTGTGTTATATTTCTTATTTTATGAGAGTACTAGCGAAACCCAGCGCTCGTTTTTATGCCACGGCATTTATTGGATCATCGATAAAAACGTTCAATCTACATATTATATACGAAAAAAGACATGTATACATGTATTTGGAGAAGTTAAATGAATATGTTTTTATTTTGTTGTATTTCAACAAAAGATTTCTAAACCGTTACAATATTAGAAGTGCTTCACCACATCACACTGATTTATCAGCCTCACTGATTTTTGTTGTCTACAACGTTATCGACACTTTGATTATGTCGTTAACACAGTTCATTGCTTTGATTTTGAAATGTGATGAAAATGATCATCATATTTCAGAAAATATCAGCAAAACCTTCTTAATAAATCATTCTGTCCATTGGTGAAAACCGTATGAAAATACATTCGGTAGCTTTTGAGTTTATCACTTTCAGACAGACAGACAGATGCGTCGGGGGACTTTGTTTTATATATCTATATATAAATTATATATATTCTTGATCAGCGTGACGAGACGAGTTAATCTAGCCATGTCCGTTTGTCCATTTGTCTGTCTGTCCGTCTGTATGTATGCAAACTGGTCCCTCAGTTTTTAAACTAGAGAGCTGAAATGCACGGAGCTTTCTTTTTACCAAACGCAGTACATTTGTCGGAATGAGCCGAAACAGACCACTACCCTCATACAAATCGGGATCCAAATGAAAGTTCTTATTAGATTTTTTTTTTGTTTTCATACTATCGACTTAACTTATGAACACTACACGTTTCTGACCAATATCCACCAATCACATAAATTTCAAGACCCTCGGACCACTCGCTGTGGCGTGAAGAATATTACAACTTCGCCATAGCCAAAGTTAGTCATTTGTTATATATTTTTTTTTTGGTTTTAAAAGCATCAATTATTATGTTCACAATTCTATGGCATTGCTTAGATGTATCATAAGGTGATATGTGCATTATTCATAAATTTTCTTAAATCATTGTCCCTCTCAAAACATCATTTCACTAAAAATAATTTATACTAAGACAAATATAAGTACCCTGGGGATATTGGCATAAATATCATGTTAAAACGCAAATCCTTAATAAATATCTTGATTTTAAAATAAAGTGACTTTCAAAGTAAACGTCTATCAATATCTCTCCTTGAAATTATCCTTCTTTCTTTCACGTAAATTAGTTTTCAATTATGTGCTTCGACAATTCACACTACAATTGTTGATATTTGATTTGATTAAATTTAAATTATATTATTATCCTAATAGATTTCCATCTTCTTTCTTTCATTTTTTTTTTATCTTTATTTTGTGTTTTCCTTTTAATTGTAATAGACTACAGTAAAATGTATTTTTCTTTTCCATCTTTGTGTCAATTATGGGTGTTTCATACAATTATATTTAGTACAATGAGAACGGGAATGGGACTAAAAGCAAATCTTGTTGAATTATTTAATTGTAAATGAACAAACAAAATTTAACAATTGAAATAGCAACAGTTTTACACTATAATAATAATAATAACAACAGCGCAACTATAATAACAACAACAACAAAAAAGTACATATTGTAAGAAAATTGCCGTTAAATGTTTTCTGTTAAAAGCTTTTCAATAGAAACGTGCCCGTCACAAATGAGGTCACTGATCACAGACATTTAAAATAAGCCAAGGAATGGGTGAATGTGGGTGTTAGAGCGAATTCTCATTTTTTCTAAATGCACACACATGAACAAAAACACTCATACTATCATACATACACACAGATAGACAAACATGAATATGTACATAGATACTTTAACATTTATATAAATGCACTTCATTTAAACGGCAATTGAAAAGTGAAAGCAGCAACAACAGATTGACAATGTGCACTAAACGAAGAAAAATAACAAGATGACGATGATGCTGGTGATGATGATGAGGATGAACTCAAACTAAACACTAAGCACATAGACATACACTTGAGTAGCCAAAGGCAATTTACAATGAATGAAAGAAGAAAGAATATACTATATAAGTATTTTAGTACTATGTGAATGCTAAAATGCCACAGGTGTGTTAGGTAACATTAAAAACCCGCGTCTAAGCTAACTAAGAGGCTTATAAAGTTAAGTGCAGAGTACATTAGCGGACTAAGAGTTGTGCATTCAGTTGAGGGGATCTCCAAATGTCAACAAGAGATCCATTCGAAGACGTTATTAAATTCAAAAAACAAGGGGAACGAACATATTTTTGCTACTTCACAAATCTATAGACTACACACCATTTTGGAAGGAAGCAATAACATATTAGGAAAGCGGAAACCATTATGGCTCATAGGCATACTGCTTCTTAACAGGATACTGCTACAGTATTACGAAACACTTATTTACTTAATGACGAATAGAAAATGTTATTTGCTATGATTATTACTTATCTCTGAAAAAAGTCTTGGGCTCTTAATGAATAGGACCAATTGTCCTGCCCTTCTCCAACCTAATTTAATCCATTGTTTCTTAAATCCTTCACGCAGTTTGTTATGACATTTGTAACACACAGAAGGAAACATCGGAGACCCTATATAGTATATATATTTTTGATCAGCGCGACGAGACGAGTTGATATAGCTATGTCCGTCTGTCCGTCCGTCTGTATGTATGCAAACTAGTCCCTCAGTTTTGCACGGAGCTTTATTTTTACCATACGCAGTACATTAATCGGAATCAGCCGAATCAGACCACTTAAAATTTAGACACTATAAGGGTCAGACCCATGTCCATTAACCATGTAAATTTCAAGATCCTCAGACAACTAGGAGGGTCATAGCCAAAGTAAGTATTTTATTCACTGGTTTTAGTTTAGTTTTGACGGCCCATGTATCCGTTAAGCTTAGTCCACCAATGGTAATTTAGTGTAGTGTATAGAATTTGTAAAATGTACATCCATCCATCCATTTATGCATCCATCGTCTTTCAGTGAACATACTACTTACATCAACACATTCATGTCAACAAAAAATGAGCCGTAAAAGTGGAAAATAACAGCAAAAACCAAGCATGGCCAGAGGTAATAAAGTTGACACCGTTCTTATTGTAAATTTTATCCACTTCGCTTTTTCGACTTCTTCCTTTTTGACTAGTCAATAAACAAAGAAGCCAATATGTTGGTTAATGAAGAGTGGGAGGAGCAGTAGCAGGAGAGTGAATTTGAGTAGCAAAAATGCGAAAATATTGCATGTCACCGAAATTGTGGCTTGTGTTTGCTTTTATGTATGTCAACACATTCAGTCGCTGGTTTCTCAACAGTATGAGTAGTAACAGAAAGACACATACACATACGTTTATGCTGAAATATGGATTTTTTTTTTACATTTTTTTGCACTATATTTATGTCTCTTTCCATTCCTCTTTTTAAATGTTCCATGTTCAATTTTTCTATTTTTCTAATGCATCGCTTTAAAACTGAGGTCCGCACTACACTTTTAACTACACTTTAACATTAACTTTATGTCCCCAGTTTTCCAATATGATAGATACATCATTCTACCATCCTCAAATTCATAAAGTTCTAAGAAATTAGAATAAAAATGAATAAATAAAAAAACGATTTTTTTTTTTTTTTTTTTTTTTGGGAATCATCAATGACTATGGGTTCAGTATTGCTGGTCGTCTCTGAACTTATGGAATCGGAATCTAAGTTTAATGTACGGCGTAAATGCATAGGGTTGAGATATTGTAGTTCAAAAAGCGGTCCGCGGACGACATAAGCTTAAGTGCCACTGCTCTAAGTCTATGCAATTCGCGCCTTTGACTTATACATTTTTTTATGGATGTGGGTGTGGGTGCACGTTCTTTTGAATGTGTATCTATGAGTGTATGTACTTATAACAATTCTATGTGTATATGTATATGTATGTATGTGTGTGTGTGTGTGTGTGTGTGTGTGTGTGTGTGTGTGTGTGTGTCTGTGAGTGTACTTTGGCCTTTAGTGTTTGTCCTTTTTAAGCTTATCTCGCTTTTTACTTTGAGCTAACATGAATGAAAGTTTTTTTTTTTTTTTTTCATTTTTTTCACTTTATTTTTGTTTCTGCTTTCTATGCTGCCTGCAGCTGAACAATATTGCCCCCCGTTCCCCCTCACTAGCAGATCGCAATAGCAATAGTAGCAATAACAACAAGAGAAATATATAATAAAAAAAAAACAAAAAAATGAAAAATATACAAAGCTGCATCCTCCTTCTCCTCCATATCCACATCCACCTTAACGCCTACCAAGTGGTTGCCAAGTCAACTTGAACAGATTTGCTCCTGCTTTTGTTATTGTTGTTATTGTTGGTGCTTTGTCAATGGCCTAAGGGCAGCTCTTTTAAACTGCACTTTGTCGACACTCTCTCCATTTGCTACCAACACCCGTGCCTTCTTCGCGTCATCATCATCATTGACATCATCATAACGCATACGAGTACATAAGTGTATGTGTATGGATAGACTTAGCTGTCGACTTTTGGCATTTCATATTCCAAGTTGCTCCTTCTTCTGCTGCTGCCGTTGCTGTTGTTGCTCCTTCATCTTCATCTTCATCTTCCATATAGAAAGAAGACTATACGGTTTTGTTCCCTATGTCATTGTAAATGTTGTTGCCGATGCTGAGAGCCTACGCCTGTGCCCTTTTCTACAGTCTTTTCACAGTTTCATGTATTCACTGGCTTAACATACAATTTTTTTTCCATGTATCCTTCATACATGATTGTGTTTGTTACATTTTTCATATATAATATATATACGGACACATAGTATAAAAATATCGTAGGTCCGTATTTATTCTTGACGTAACTCATTTTTGTTTTTTTTTTACTTTTGCATTTTTTATGTTGCATACAACGAGGCGCATATTTTGCTTTAGGCTTTTTGGCTCTCTACATACTCTTAGTGTACATACGAGTATCTATGTATCTATGTATCTATGTATGTTTGTATGTATGTATGAGTATGTGTTTGCATGCAAAGCAACCATTTGTTTGAAGTTTACACTTAAGTGGCAACTACTTTACACCTCATGGATCTGTGTCTGCGTACACTGCATGTGTACGTACATGTATTTCATTCAAACATTCTTTCATTCACAGACAGTCAGACACACTCAAACAAAGCCATCACTATATACTCATATTCAGTATACATTGACATACATATATACATAGTTTTACGGTTACAAGTAATTGAAGTGCAACCTATAAACGTGAAATATTTCAACAACAACAAAGAACAACAAGTGCGACTAAAAGTCAAAGATAAATTAACAACAACACACCAAGAATAATAATAATGATAATAATATAAATAATAAAGAATAATAAAAATAATTGTCCTTGAGCCTAGTTAGAAGAGTCAAATAGACAGACACATTTACATACAATAAAATGCATCCCTGCTTTGTCTATGATTTGCATTAGTCCTAATAATTCTGTTCCTCCCTCTACTGTCTTGCCCTAACCACTCCTCTCCTGTATGCTCATACTCGTATACTGTTATTTGCTGTTCTATTTTATTCTGTTCTGTTCTGTCATGCTCTTTCCTGCCTAGTCCTCTTCTGTGTTGTCTCCTTCTGCTCTGCCACTCCTGTTCACACGCACTATATGTGCGAATGATTATCACATTCAATGATTAATTAGGTAATTAATTTTAAATATATGCATATTTATGATTAGAATCTTAGATCTTTTATTATTATTTATTTCTTATTGTTTGTTACAACATTACTTTATCATTTGATTAACTTTGATTTTGATTTTTTTTTGTTTTTTTTTTTTTCTTTTAAATCATTTAACATTACACAAGTTGACATGGTTTTTGTTTCTGACTTCTGAATGTCATAGATTGGTGTCTTGTACGTTACTTATAAGGAGAAAAATACTTTTTTCGATCTATACCTACTTTTGTAGTAACGAGAGCATTTTTTCGAATTGCAAGGAAAATTACTGATTTTTTCATAATTTTTATTATAAACGACAATTAAAAAATTCTTTGATGAATGTCAGACTCTTTTTTAATTCAAGAATAAGAATGTAAAATAAGAAACAATCAAATAGAAAAATTAATATTTTTAGTGATTTTCTTATGTTTGTTTGGATTTTCTCTTATTAAACCCCAAATGTAATCCCCCATCGTATTCTTCTTGTATTGCCCTTGATATTGTCGTTCAAAGTTCATCTTATCTTGATATGATACGATAATATGAGGCGGGACTGTTATTGGATGTTAAGTAGTAATGAAGTTGAAATTTATTAATCGAAACAAGAAACTTGCAGCTTTTAAATTTTGAAAACTCCAACTTTAGCCTTAGCCTTCACTCACAAGGACTATCCAACGGGATGATTGCACAAAAGATAAACCACAACTCAAAACAGGGAAAAAAAACCTTAAGTTCTCGAGAAGAGAGAAAAATTCTACGAATTGCTTCTAATTCCACAAAGTCGGCGGCCAAAATAAAAGAATTAGCCGGAATAAACGCAAAGCCTTTCAACTGTGTAACGTACTATTCCAAAAGCGAAGCATCTTAAACGATTGAAAGTAATAAAAAAAAAAAAACCTCTTAATGGCATTCGCAAGAAAAAATGACTCCAATTTGCAAAAGATTATATGACGTGGACTGTTCAAACTGATACTCGTTTCAATGATTGGCGATCTGTCGTCTTTATCGATGAAATACGTTTTAATTTAGAGAGCCAAGATGGATACCAATACTACTTTCATGATTTGCGAAAAAAAGAAGTTTATTTAAACCTTTATCACAGCCATGAGAGCGGAGTCATGGTATGGGGAGCAATAACGTTTTACGAAACGATGGTTTTAATTTTTGCTGAGATGAGAATGAACAGCGTCCGTCTCAAATCACTATTGGAAACGGTTTTTCCAAAGATAAATAACCTTTTTGGACCGTTGCCATGGGTTTTCCAACAGGATAATGCTCCTATTCACAATGCTCGATTCGTAAAATCGTTCATTTCAAGGCAAAACGATGAGGTAATAAATAATTAAAAACATTTTGTTGGACTTCATGATTTGAAACATTTTATTGAAGTTGTTGAATGACGGTAACTACTTCTGTCAGCGTACCAGATACAGCCACGTCAATATCAACATTCACATAATCATCGAAAAGGGTAACATTTTCAGAGTTCTCAGATATACGATTTCATAGATAATCTATGTTCAATTGTTCGTCTTGGAATAAATTTCAGAGACCGCAAGCACGGAAGCAGTTTTGAATACAATCTGTGTTGACTGTATTCCATGCTTTATAATCAATTTGCATTACCGTAAATAGCGTACATTTAAACTATTTTTTCTCATCAATGCTATTAACCAGATTAATAAACGCGTAAGGCGACACGAAGGCGACAAAATAATCTTTAAAAGTTAACGGTAAACTGATAACAATTTTTTTTTTACGTTGTGCATTACTAATTATAAGAGGTTTTTAAAATAAATTACGAATTATAAAAGGTTTTACGTTCACTGAATTGCAAATAAAAATACGAATTACCGAGGGGACCAAAATGTATGGAATTTTTACTAATTAAATATTTTTTTTTTAAGGGACCAGCAGTTTGTTACGAATTATTGAGGTTTACGATTTATCGGGGTACGAATTATCGAGATTCGACTGTATTTATATTTTTTATTAGGGTTCCTTACCCATCGGGAGCTAACGGGACCCTATTACTAATCTTTAAATATGCACATAATTTTATATTTTAAGCAAAAAATCTTGTGACCACTGGTACGGAACCCTCCGTGTGCGAGTCCGACTCACACTTGGCTGATTTTTATTATTATTATTATTTATTTTTATAGTTTGTGTATTTTAACAATGGGAAGACTGTCCTTGCTTTTCATTATTCATTTTGTCAAATTGCACTTGCAAAAGTTGAAGTCGCGATGCTCAAACTATTTTCCAAATTAGTGTCAGTCGTGCGATACCTTGATTTCAACTTCACAATTTTCATTCATGAAAATAACTGTTCGTACAAGTAAGTGCTACCAAATATTGACATCATATTTAGAGCATGTTGACGAATGCCAGGGTAATTCGACTTTGTGACATACTTAAAATAGAACCCATGGAGTCTGACACTATCAAACTTTTCATGTAGTGTTGCATAGGTGGTGGGAAAACATATTGATAAAATTTCTTTATCCTTGAAGTGTTCTACAAATTGTTCTTTAATCTCAGCTAATGCGGTACTATAATTTCCGAAGCTTATTAGATGTGCAGTTGCTATTTAGCTTAGGAAAGTGAGACAGATCGCCTTCATTTAATTGACTTTCCCAGAGGCTTAGTTTCATTTCACATGCTTTGATGTTTTGAATCAGTATGTTAATTAAATTGTCTTTCCCTTGAAGGAGGGTGTTAAGATCATTGAGGTAGCCAGCAATTTGAATTTAAAAAATTTGCCTACACATGCATAAGTAATTTTGTCTGTTACCCAGCCATCATTTAGAAGATTGTTACTTACTGACTCATTTTTGACTAATTTACGTGATTAAAAAATTATTTTTCATACATACTTATATTGTAATTAGTCGAAAGGAAGAGTAAAATATGACTATTCTTTATGATTAAAAAGTGATAATATTTTTTCCGTTATTTGGGTGAGTTGTTCTTGTCATTTATTGTTGGAAAAAATAAAGAGAAATCATTTTTTAGTCAGCACATGTTCGAAATATGTTTCTTCGTGCAGCTGCAATCATTTTTTGGTCTACAATATTATTCAAAATTGATTTTCGTGTTTTGCGCGTTTACTATTATAATGGGACACGGGACAGTTTTAAGAAACTAAATTTCATTAGTCGAAATGCAACTGATATTCATAACGTTTCACTGTTGAAGTGAGAAGTGGTGTTTTCAACAAAACTAAATAAAATTTAAATAAAAAAAAAAAAAAAAAAAAAATGTAAGTGAATTATTTCAACAAGATATGTAAACAATGTTTGCTTTACAAATAAGGTGTATAGCGAAAAGAGAAGCTGAAAAGATTATGTCAAGTAATCTTGCAGTTCACCAAAATATGGAAGAGCAGATTGAAACTTGCTCAGAAGGTGATAATAGTTTCGAGGTATTATTTGAAATTGATATGGATGAAAATGAAAACACTTTTTCAAGCATTGATAGTGGGGAAGACACATATAATATTTGTGAAGAATAGCGCAAATTGGCAATTGATTTTTTAATTAGTTTCGCTGCATTAAATGCACTGCTATGTGTCCAGAGTATTATATTATGCAAACACCTTCAGCATTAGAATTGTTTGATGTTGATTATTATAAATGAAATTAAATTAAATTATACAAAATTAAATGAAATTAAATTAAAAGTAAGAATGTAATGATTTAAATTTATAACATGATATATTTGCCATTTGAAGTATAAGGCCGAGGACAAACAGATATTTTACAGAAGCATTTTGTACATTCCAAGAAATGTCTTACCAAACGCAAACGTACTTAATACAATATAATACATAATAGTAATAATTGAATAATATTCATAAATTATATTATACTTTGTAAAACGATATGAAATGAATGTAATAAATATGAATGAAAAGAAATTAAAAAATTGTAGAAAACATGATTATAAAATAATTTCAAATTGCAAACAAATGTTGGTCAAAAATGATGTCAAATATGATCATAAAATGATTGCAAATGGAAGTAAGTGCAAAAAATGAGCACAAATGATAGCAAATATGCATGAACTGCATTAAAGCAGATGTCATAAATGATTCTTCAAGAATAGTCATATGCAGGGTACCATTTTCTCTTGATAACTGAGTCATTTATGATTAGAAAATGAGAGCATATTTGATTGTTTTAATCATCTAGAAGAGTCAAATATGACTATCTATTGATCAAAATTTTCACAAAATGCTGGCTTGGTACGTTCTTTCTTAATTTTAATATCACAAGTATAATTTCTTTTAAACGCATTTAGCATCTAACATAGAATGACGTCACAAATATTCCTCTATTTGTTACACCATGCCCTATAATTATTGAAATATTGTATCTTACTCAGGCTTATTGAAGTTTCACTTCTATCATACATACGAATTTGTTTTCTTATTTTCTTTCTTGATTATCTATTTTATGTACTAGCTACATATCACACAGTGGGCCGCAGAAAACGACGTCATGGAGCGCGGGCTGCGCATCCCTGTATTAGTGTCTTGAATACGATTTCCTCATCATGATTTCATTCATTGATAATGTTAGCACAATCAGAGGGTTCATCTGAATCAAATAGCAACACAACCAAAATTATCTAGCAAGTTGCTGCAGCGACCTTAAGGCAGCATTGAGTGACACGTTTATTAGTCTACGAGCAAATCACGGATAAACAATCCCAATATAGGCCAAAATAACTATAGAGTTCGTGCTGCGAAAGGATGTCCGCTCTTGTGTGATCCATTACAGTTGACAAACTCCTTCAACTATTTAGTAAACTTGCTTTTATGCACAGGGTTATGATGATAGTGTTGTTCTCGTCTGCGGAAATTTTGAGGACATCATATCAGAGATACTTCACGAAGCGATAAATGTAATCATGAAATGGTGTGCAGAAGTAGGACTTAGCGTAAACCCAAGAAAAACCACCATAGTTATCTTTAAAAAAAATAGAAATAGGTCTCGGTTTAAAGAACCGTCCATTCTTGGGGAAAGAGTAGCATTCTTCTAAAGAGGTGAAATATTTCGCACTTGATGAGAAGCTGCTCTGAAATAGCCACCTACAATCCACCATACATAAGGCAATGGCTACCATATGGACCAGCCGTAGACTTCTTGGTAAAAACTGGGGTCTCAACCCGCGTATGTCATTGTGGCTATACACGGCCATCACTAGACCGATCATATCCTACGCTGCACCCATCTGGTATACCAAACTAGACAGAATTACTGCAAGGTTGAAAATCGGTAGAGTACAAAGATTTGCTTGTGTGTGTATAACTAGTCCCATATGAGGACAACCCCAACAGTTGCCCTTGAGACTCTATTGAATATACCACCAATCCACCTGTTTATAAAGAAGGAAGCAATGCTATTCTTGGCTAAGCTCATTCTATTAAATGATGAAGCAAACTCTGCAAATCTCATCCAATTCCGTCTAAGGGATGAGCTCAATCTGAGCGGAGCCAACCTTACCATAAGCGACCTTTGTCCCACGAAATTTAACTTTCATAGAAACTTTAAAGTTACATTTCCGGACAGGACAGATTGGGAACGAGTAAGGCCCAAACACTCTCGTGACTTTCACGTGTGGTACACGGATGGTTCCAAAACTGACACTAGCGTAGGAGCTGGAGTATTTGGGGAAATCCTTAGGAAGCGAATATCCTGTAGCATGGGCCAAGAGAACTCAGTTTTCCAGGCAGAAATACATGCCATAGAACTATGTATCAGAGAGGAATTAAAGTGTGCTACTGTTAATAAGCACATACTTATGCATTCGGACAGTAAGGCTGCTCTGCACGCACTCAACGCTTACATAAGTCATTAGCTTCAAATAACCATATTAATCTCATTTGGATACCTGGGCATAGCGGATACCCTGAGAAGGAAGAGGCAGATGAACTCGCCAGAAAAGGGTCTAAGAATGTCCTCATTGGACCAGAATCGTTTTGCGGACTGCATTGGAGCTCCACTAGGTCTAATATCGAAAAGTGGCTGGCTATAAGTTCCCATCAATATTGGGTCAGCACGAACAATATCAGAGTAGCAAAAATATTCATGCCAATCAGCTCTAGCAAAAGAACACGAGAAATACTGGGACTAACATGGAGAGGCATACGTTTAGTTTTGGGATTCTTAACAGGTCATTGCAAGGTGCTGAAAAAATAAAAATCTCAATAACTGCCGAAATGCAGGTGATGCTTAGAGGTTTTACATATGCATCCACCATTTTTATATTCTTGTCTTACACTTTTAATACTGAGACGAAAAAATATGTGAGGACACAAATATATAAATCAAAGGAGCAATACATACATTTTCAGCTACATGACATTGAACATGACACCAAACAGCTGATTTGAATTGTTTTATTACGTATACGCAATACAATTTTGCTATGTCACATGAGTATGGAGTGAGTTGAAGTGAAAACTTCTTTAGGCGCGTTGAGCTATTTTGGTAGAGGGTAAAACTATGAATTCGCGTTACCGACATACTATACTGTTATTCCGTTTTGTGCTCATCCGCTCATCTTCTTTTTGTCTTGTAATTGCTTGTTTGGAAATAGTACAGACACACCGACAGTATAAGCAAACAATGCAAGAAGCAAATTAAGACAACGTTAGTGCGCGAGGCTGGTATATTATATTTAATTGCAAAACATATTTTCAAACACAAAATCATTTGACAAAACATATTTGCTCTCTGCGATTATATTTTACAACAACAACAATTCCGAAGAATTTATGTTCAATTGCCTCTACGCAAACAAACCAAACAACAAAACCAAAGACTATGAATATTGTATAGACGAAATTTTGCCTCTCTCTTTGTCTCACATACTGAGATTATCCAACAATAAATTGTGTGTAATCTTGGTATGCCCAACAATAAAATTACACACAATTTGTTCTTGTCAAAGACTGTGAATATTGTATTGACTGGACAACCACAACAACAACAACACGCACATGAACCCATCAACACAGTTGAAATTTCATTTGTGTTCATTAAATCAACAAGTCATCGAGAGGATCTCAATGTTAGAATAAAAATATAAAAAAAGACTAACTTTCGCTATGCCGAAGTTGTAATTCTCTTCACGCCCCAGCTAGTAGTCCGAGGGTCTTGAATTTTATAAGGTTGGTGGCTATGGATCAGACACTTATAGTGTCTAAATTTTAAGTCGATAGTACAAACAAGTTTTTCTAATAAGAACTTTCATTTGGATCCCTGTTTGTATGGGGGTACTCCTCCTAGTAGTCCGAGGGTCTTGAAATTTTCATGGTTTGTGGATATGGGTCAGAGACTTATAGTGTCCGAATTTCAGTTCGATACGTAAAAAAACAAACAACTTTTTCTAATAAGAACATTAATTTAAAAGGGGGTTTTTATGGGAGGTACCCCACCTAGTAGTCCGATTCGGCTGATTTACAAACTCGATCGGCGTTTGGTAAAAAGAAACCTATGTACAAAATTTCAACTCTCTAGGTCAAAAACTGAAGGACTAGGAGTGCAACAGACGGACAGACGGACATGGTTAAATCAACTCGTCTCATCGAGCTGATCACAAATATATATACTTTATGTGGTCTCCGATATCTCCTTCTGTATGTTACAAACTTCATGACAAACTCATAATACTATTCACTGCGTGAAGAGTATAATAAAGACTAATATCTGATATAGATAGATAGACATCTATGACATGTTGTATGTACGAATTTATGGATTGGTCAACTCCCTTGTTTGCATACATTGATAATGGTCACAGTTCTTCATAACTATCTCAATACTAGTATCTACTATTTTACATTAATCATAAAAAACCAAAGATGTAATGTATACATATTATAAAACACAGTTCCTCTGTCGTGTCTGTCTGTCTGAACGCGATAAACTCAAAAACTACCGAATGCATTTTCATACGGTTTTCACCAATGGACAAAATGATTTATCAAGAAGATTATAGGTGTATAAATTATCATATGAAGGTTTTGCTGATATTGGCTGAAATATGATGATCATTTTCATCACATTTCAAAATCAAAGCAATGAATTGTGTTAACGACATAACCAAAGTGTCGATAACGTTGTAGACAACAAAAATCAGTGAGGCTGATAAATCAGTGTGATGTGGTGAAGCACTTCTAATATTGTAACGGTTTAGAAATCTTTTGTTGAAATACAACAGAATACAAAATACAAAAATAGAATCTATCGTACTAAAATATCTATCTATCTATCTATCTATCTATTTAATTAGGGACAAAACATATTCATTTAACGTCTCCAAATACATGTCTTTTTTTTCGTATATAATATGTAGATTGAACGGTTTTTATCGATAGTAAATATTAAGACCCTCGGACCACTAGCTTGGGCGTGAAGAGTATTACAATTTCGATATAGCCAAAGTTAGACTTTTTTTATATATAATATTCCCAACTACATCGAGATATACACTCCTGGTCAAAAGGATAAACGCACCTTCAAGTCTTCTTCAATTTTTTTTTTATATTTAAGAAGATATATGTAAATATGTAATAGTTAGATGCATTTGGAACTATTCATGGTTAAATCCAGTTCTTAACAATTTTGGAAAATATGTAACAAATATAATCAAAAAAAAAAAAAAAAAAATGTTCATTCCACTAGTTTCCACTACAACAATCGGGTTAATACTAAGTACTAGAGACGGAAACGCAAATCTATTAAGTGAATTATTCAGAGGTCGCAAATAATAGTCAACACTTATTTTCAATGCAATCTGCTCATTGAAAAGCAGAAAAAATTGAAGAACACATCTGCTAGGAGGGGGAATCACCCCTTGCCTGTACCTGGCTACGCCCTTCAGTTGATATCAGAATGCACAACAAAAAGACCGAGAAAAACATGATGGAAAAGAAATTGAAAATGTGTTGGGAAATAACACTTCCAACCGAAAACATTGTTGAAAGTGTTTTTTGTATCCCTTATTCATTGTGTTTTGAAAAAAAAATGTTTTTTTTCGGACACCTTGAAAGTGTTGACTGTTATTTGCGACCTCTGGAAATATTTGAGCAAAATCATCATTTAACGGAATCTTTGTTGGATAAGTGAAAATCTCATTCATCACATAGTTTTTCCCCTGTTGAAATTCATGATAATTTGTATAATTCGCTCTCTCAAGAATAAGAAAGCTTCAGGAACTGATTTCATACCCAAAATATACATTGAAAACTTACCGAAATTTGCAATTCAATATGCTGTGTGCATATTCAACTATTCAACTGTCAGTATTGTGTATTTTTCATGCAAATGGAAATCATCTGAAGTCATAGCTATTCTTAAATCCGGTAAGCCACCAAACTTTTCTGAAAGTTATCGACTTATAAGTTTATTATGTGGTTTCTCAAAAATTTTGGAACGCACTAAATAAAAGTTAAGATAATTTCGCATCTTGAAAAAAATACCATCCTTCCAATATAGATTTAAGTCTTAACTTAGCTAAATTCACCTACTTAATAAACTCAAATAAGAGTTACTTTTAAACAAAATCTATTGGCATGATCGCTTTAAACATATAAGCTGCATTTGATTCTGCCTGGCATATGGACTTGATTCATAAAATAAAATGCGCTCATTTCACTTTTTATGTCCTCAAGTTTATTGAAAGTTTTTTTGCAGAGAGATATTTTTCAGTTTTTATGGATGAGCCAGCAAACAAAATAGTAATGGAGTACCCTAGGGTTCTGTGCTAAGCCCTATTCTTTACAATATATGTACTCACGATATACCAATTCCTGAGCATTGTGTTGTGCTTCAATTTTTATTGATGACACTGACATCTACAGTTCAGGTGATAATTTTGCTTCTATTAATCTTCATCTAGTTCTCTCAGTTCGACTTACTTAAAAAAAAACATATTGTTTCCTGTGTATTATTTTTAGTGACCGCTTTTTCTTCGAGGCAAATGTCCCACCTTTCATTTGTGGAGGAACAGTTCGGGATCTCTTTGGTGGAACTTTTGATGTCGATGCACCTGGTATTGAAGGACGAAATGTTGAGTTTTTTCTTGAAACAGAAGAAATTGAACCTAGACGTTTCTTCCATGCTTTCTTGTTGGGAATCCTAATCACACTCATCTGAGAATAAGTCATCATCATCAACAACCAAATTTTCTTCTGCAACATAATCATCATCACTGTCTTCAAAAAAAAAAAAACTTCTTAGGCACTGTCACTTGCATTCAATAACAATTCTGTTTCTTCTTCAGTTAGATACTTTTAATTTTCAAAATTATCTTTCTACTTTAATACGATTTGATTGTAAAGTTGCGTTCGCTTGAAATATGTTTAGCTTAGTAGTTTACTTACGAATAAGAATACAATATAAGCAAACTAGTATGCAGAGAATCATTCGACTATCCCGTTATCAGGTTCAGCGGCGTATTCTGTTTTGCGTTGGAGTTGGGGTGAAGTCTTTGAGTGATAAAACCTTTTGCCAGTGATGAGCAAAAACGCGTGGTTTGCACACCACCCCCTTTTTGTTGCTACGCGCCTGATTTAGATTATTGCAAGCTCAAGGAAACTGTTTTCACATTCCAATATTACAAAAACAATTGCGAATTAGAAGTTCCTTTTATTAAGTGTATAATAAAGTAAACTAAATGACAAATAGCAAATTTAAGTAAATAACAACATAATCATAAGTTCATAATCAAGAGACGCTTGCGACAAAACCAAAGACATTTTTCTCACTAAAAATGAAACAAAATGAAGAAATATTTTTTTTTTTTTTGTTATGCGAACAAGGAGGTAAAAAAAAATCTACCAAAGATGCTTATGGCCCGTACCACAAATTATGTCGGATGCATTAGCCTAAAAACGAAAAAACCGCCTATCGCCACAAATCCCGCTTAATCCCTACGGCACCGCAAAATAATTCCTTCGTAGGGAGGGATAACGAAAGAAACATATTGAAATTAAGTATGTGTGTAAAAAGTCACATATGGGGAAACAACGTAAATTTCCGAATACATACTTACGTATATCCTGCTGAGGATGTTTTTTTTTATAGGTTAATACAAAATTTCTTCAAAATATTATCGTTAACAAAGTCAAGAAGTTTCAGGAGTTTTCGATTAGATCTTTTCAAAAAAAATTTGGAAAAAAAAAATTGATTTCAAACAGACGAAGTGCTTTTACTCGTAATAATTTGTTTATCTATTTCACAAATCAAAAAATCAAAATTGAATGCAAGTAAAATGAAAGCTATATACTTTACTTGGGAAGCGCAAGGATTGCTTCCTACCAAGTTCACCAATAGCTTCTTATGGGAAAACTATTTAAAATACCTTGGACTACATTTAGGCTCAACATTATTTTTCAATAATCATACTACTACTACTAGTGTAGCCAAGACAATAGGCAAGGTAAACAAAACAATTTCCAGAAACCGAAAGTCTACCTTGTCTATTCATAATAAAATGATTATATAAGTAAAAAATTAATTATATTAAGAAATGGGATGCAATCTTATCTAATACATATTTCATTGTTATTATTATAAAAAGATAATAAAATTATTTTTAATATTGTATATATTTTTTTTGGCACGCACCGTCGGACTTGAGATAAATATTGCAAAGACCAAAGCCATGAGAGCCAATCACTCCAATTCAAGCATTATAATGATTGATGGCTATGCGATAAATTTCGTCGAAAGCTTCTGTTACCTCGGTTGCACAACATCAACAAACGGAGGAGCTGAAGCGGATGCTAACTGCAGTCTGAGCAAAGCAAAGGCACCATTTGGCCGGTTAAAATCGGTATGGAGAAATTCCCAAATATCCAGACGCACGAAATTGCGAATATTCTCCGCATGCGTGAAATCGAAGCTACTATACGGAAGCGAAACATGGCTGATTTCGAACTCCATCACGCAGAGACTTCAAGCTTTCGTCAACAAGTGTTTGAGGATCATATGCAGAATATTCTGGCCCAACACTATTTCCAAGGAGGCACTATGATGTGTAACGAAAGAGGAAGTGGCGCTAGATTGGCCACACGCCAAGGGAGCAGAAGCAGTGGCCGGCCAAAGAACACTTGGAGAAGGTCAATCCTGCGGGAGCTAACTTATAACAACATCACATGGGATGGCGCCAAAACAACAGTCCAGAATCGTGTGCGATGGAGAAGCCATGCTCCAACTAGGAGTTTAAAGTGAAAAAAAAAAGAAAATATATTCTTTTTACTTGTGGTCATTGTTTTTTATTTGTTGTTTTTTGGGTAGCATATTGTTTCATAAAGAGTCTGTTATGAGGCTTTTCCTGACAGCGCGTTGTGCTTTTCTGATTGTCAGTTGCAGACTGAAAAGACCAACACTATAGGAATCCTAAGCGAAGCTTAGCAAACCAATCAAACATGTTTAATGTTTAATTAATGTTACGGTTGTTGTTTCCATGCGTTTGATTGATTTTAGCTTTAAAATCAGCCTCAGCCTATTTATGTAGTTTAAGTTTTCTCTCAATTTTCATCTAAGATTTTTTCTGTTCTCAATATTCCTGACAATTACAATATTATTATATTGAGTTGATCTAAATTTATAATTTTAGTATATATTAGGTTTATTCCTATGAAACTGCCGTTTGCCAATAGATGGCGCTAGCTTCCTTGTGTGAAGATACTCAAAGTTGGCTGCACATGTTTTTGAAGCGCCTATGTATCAGCTGTTAAACACAGTATAAGTCATTCGATTGACGCATCAATAAGAATTTTATTTTGTTGCCTTGAAAATGCCAACTTTTGTGCAAAAAAGAGCATTCGCGGGAAGTTTTGCTTTTCGCATTTTATTGCTGCCGAAGTTCATGGAATTCTTGTGGAAACCTACGGCGAACATGCTCTTTCATAAAGAACATGCAAAGACTGGTTCCAATGATTCAAAAAAGGGGATCGTTGGTCCAATGGATTGCCTCAAAAGACTAGGATTTCTTCGAGCGCTGAATCCGTGCTTTGCTTGACTGGTTGAAGAAAGTCACAGCCAGCGACGGCACTCATTTTGATTGACATATGCCTTCATTTTGATTTCAAAATAAATGGCTGAATTTGGGGAAAAATTGCAGTTTCATAGGAATAGACAGACTTTTCCAATGATTACCATGAAATAAAATTGCTAATTATTACTGATAGTATTAGTTTTTTTCTCAATGTATTATAATTAGTTTTAAAAAATAATAAAATAAAATCATTTTTTTCAATGTTACATAATTTGTAAGATTTTCTGCTTCCTTTCTCTTATATTCTTCTAAACATTTCCTACCCATTGAGATTGACTGTCAAGTGTAAGTTATGTTCAAGCTTTAATTGCTGTTTTTCAAAGTCATTCTCATATGCTTTATTTAATCTTTTATTAAAAAAAAAATCACATTATTAAAATGTATTTTTTCTATGTGAAAATGATGAAAGTGTAAATTTAAGTAATTTTTTAAGGTTTTCCTGTTTATCCATCCACTTGTTAATAAGTTGTGGGCCTATCATTTTTATACTTTTCAAAATAGAGATTATACGTACATTTTCCTAATATTTTGATCTGGAGTTTAAATATTTTCTATGGGGATTATGAAGTCTTGTGTAATAATTAGTGAAGGCAGGGAAGCTTGGGCTGTGCTCATTAACAATAATTATGAGAGATTCTTAGGTTTTTCTTTTGAAATTTTTACTACTACTATTATTATTCCTCATTTAGAAAAATATGTCCATTGATAAACATTTTTCAAACAATACTGAATATAAATCACAATAATTCACCAGACACTCATTCACTTGCCAAATCGATTAACTCTACTTTTTGAAATTTTTAAAATTTTAATGCCAAAACATTTTATTGACTCCTAATTATATAATATTGAAATCAGATTTCTCTGATAATAAGTATTAGCACTACTACTAATGACCTAATGTGCTTAGCCATTGAATAATACATGATTTATTTCAAAAGCAAATCTGATTAACTCCAAACATTAATGTAAATCTCAACAAAAAACTTAGTTAAATCATTTAATGCAATTGACTGATTCTTATATAATTAACATAACAAATAAAATTAAGAAAAATGTTTCGCTATACTGTAAAAAGATGTAAAGCAGAATGATGCGGTACAAGGACAGGTTTAGCAAACAATAACTGAATATTGATGTAATATTAAACATTCGATTAAATTAGTCTTCCTATTGCATTGGATTTTTCAGTCTGTAACAATCACTACAAGGGGCATTAAATGACTTACCCTTTTTCAAAATTGACTACTTTGGTAGTCAAAAAGCGAAGCGAAGCGAAGTTCATAATTTTGGATGTCATGACTTTAATAAAAATAAAAATAAAATATAAGCTACATGTTCGTTTGGCCAAAACTGAAAGATATCGCTTTTCTCTTTTGCGCTAAAAATTGTCAAGAAATAATAAACTATTTAGATTCATGTACTAGATAAAACAAAAAAATATATAGAAACTGTCTTAAGTTTATGGAAATTGCTTCAAAGTATAGAAATACAATATGAAATGAGTCAATAGAAATGAAATTTCTACTAAGTGTATATAGTAGTTATTTGCCTAACGATGCAGCATAATTTGTTATTATCTCATCTCAATATAAAATTAGAAAAGTAGAAACCCCACCTCATATAATTCAATTGTGAACTTAATAAAATTTCAGAATTTAGTGCCATTAATATGAAAAAATTTGCAATAGGTAGACAGATCACTATGTCTAAAAAACGTAGATCAAAATTTATTGTAAAACTGTCACAAGAGAAAAAAGGAAAGATATGATGGACTTGTTGAAATTCATTCCTTTTATTAAATATAACTTTTATAACAACGTGTCGAAGACCCTTGCAGGTAGTTCTCATTAAACTTGTATTTTGTCTTGTATTAAATCTTAGTTAAATTAGTATTAAAAAAAAAAACAAAAAAAAAAAAAAACTTTTATAACAATTTAAGGACAAATCAACATGATGGAAGCTGAACTATAGCTAATGCAGAAGACATCATTTAGGTTGGTGATAAATCAATTTAAACAAAGTAAATAAATAATACTATTTGTATATGGAACAGAACTAATTTTATTCATTTCTGCAAAGATTTTTTAATAAAAAATGTATATAAATAATGAAGTTTTCCTATAATAAAAACATAATTGTAAAAGATATTAAACTGAATTTGAATAAATTATTTTTTTTCACTTGCCAAATCGATTAATTCTCTAAATCATATGAAAAAATAACTGTATATATAACGTGACCATACGTCCCGCTTTCAGACTCTCCGTCCTGCTAGTCACAGTGAGGGCAAAAAAATCCCGCTTTCGAAGAAAGAAAACCGGCGCCAATTTTGACCAGCAGAATGTAAAAACTGCAGCGAATGAGTCTTATAAGACAATCAATGAATACTTGGAGCAAAGGTGTCAACTCAATACAGAACTTAAAGTTTTTGAATGGAAAAATGTTGACGAAAGCACCTACATGGGAAGATGTACAGAATGTGATGGATTTGCTGATCACACAAGGATTTATTAGCAGCTGCCAAGGCATGAAAGTATTAGACGAATTTTTGCTTATGCCCAGCTTTGCGACAGACAAAAAAATCATTGACAGAAATGCTGAGAATGTTACTGCTGAAAACCGTTGAGTGGAATTATTCCAGCACTTCCATGCCAACAATCTCCACTTAATGAATTTTTCTATAATTATTGCGTACGTTATGTGTCTGCCTGGAAGTAACGAATCTGTCGAAAGAGTTTTTTCTCAAATATACAAAATATGGACAAGTGACAAAATGCAGTTAGGCATCGTCTCAGTATTGAAAACCATTATGTTTACAAATTTTATACGTAAAAAACGAGACCCGATAAAAAATTAAATGGTCACGTTATATATGCCATCTTATACTTTTAATATATCGTTAGATAGAAGATATATCTGTAGTAATACAGTCTGCATCGTAAATTTGAATTTATAATTTAACATTAATTTTTAAAAAACAGTATAAAATATTTCCTTATCTTTCTCAACTTCTTATTTTAACTCCATGTGAATCGATTTGGCAATTGAAGCATCCATATGTGACTTTAAATAAAATATAATTATTATTATTATTAAGAAATAAAATCTCTTTCTTTTCTACTGATTCACGCATTAGTTTGTCTTATGTCACTTTTAAAATAAACAGATTTTTTATACCGTCAACAAGCAAAACTTCTCTTGAACAAAATCTCAATAATAATTAATATTTCAACTTATTGACTGCAATTTTATTTATATTTTTAAATGTAAGTTACTGTTAATTTGTAAGTTATGTTGTCATTAACCAAGCTTCATATCAAAGTGTGACTTATACCACTTTAAACAGAAACAGTTGATGGAAGCAATACAATATTATTGTTGAATATGAATGCATAATATTAAAACATTCAGATTTTTTATGTAAATTGGAGAAAGTTTTCAGATATTCTTTTAGCAAAAAATGTGAAATGGAATTGCATAATAAATAGAAATTCACAGTATATTAAAAAATAAAATAAATAAATAAAATAAGTTTTCTACCAACTGAACAAATTATTATTATTATTTTTAATAAAATTGAAATATATTCTAAAGTTTATTGCACATTCATATATTATATATTTAATAGTGAGTCGAAGGCCCCAGTAGCTAGTGCTCGTTAAACTTGTATATTAATTCTAGTATTATATGTTTGGTTTAATATGTTAAAATAAAATAAATAAATAAAAACATTTATTTTTTTTAAATATTTTTATTTACAGAAATTTAATATAATTTTAATACTATTACAAACATTAGTTTCTTAATCGTAATATCATACAATGTTCCTATTCGAGCTCTCTAGTATCTATTTACTCCATTAAATATTAATCTATTTTTGGGTATTATTCTTTTTTATATGTTAATAATTTTGAATTGAGATTAAAGCTTATTTGTATTGAAAAGGCCTAAAGAAAAATATTACTTATATTATAATTTTTTTAAACTAAAGAAATAATAAATTATTTTTCATTCAAACTAAATTGATGAAAGCGCCAAATTTCAGTTCGAGATGCCTTCAATAGTGACGATAAAAAACACCTAAGCACCCAAATCAAACCATAAAATTAACTGAAAAACAAATCGTTAGACCATTTTTAGACAACATTTACAGTTTTTCTACGAATTCACCAAAAAAATTATTTAAAAAAAAAACAAAACAATAAATGAGAAAATCTTCTCCTGTAAAAAAACCGTCGCTTATCTTTTTTTTTGCGGATATGTTTAACAATATGAAACACTAGCACTATATGCAATGTAATTAACATTACAAAAGAAAATCTCTACCAGACACAATAATATAAAATAGAGTAGTATACTTTCAGGGATATATGAGTATACAAATGTACAACATCTTTTTCATTCAGCACACACAATATCAACATAGCAAACTGAAGCAACAGACATCCCCTTGTTAAAAATACTTATAGCTTGATTTTAATGTGTTTGTTTTGGCCATCAACCAAGCATTTTTCCAAAATCTTATTCCATTAGACTTTCATTTATTTCACTACTTGAAAACTTATTGAATGATGTTTAATATGAAATAACAATTAATTGGTTTTTATTAAGTTCAAAAAATACATTTATAAGTATAAATAAATACAACTTGATAAGATAAGATAAAGGATATCAGATCACTTTTACGTGAGTTTAAAACTGCGTGTTGCTATTGTGAGAAAGTGATTTAATAGTTTCCCGCCGGCAAACAGAAAGCTGATCCATTGTCTGCTGTTATGTTTTTTAGAGACCAAAGAAAGAGGCTCTCATAGACAAGAAAGACACCATTGCTTGTGTATTTGTTTGATTGCGGAATACACTGTTTATGTGTTACGTCTTTATTTGAAGATCTTAGATGATTGGCTATACTTTTGCCCAGGAAAACAAAAAGGAGTTAGTATGCAATTTGAGTATTCACCGTCACCGTTAGAGAAAAAGTTAACAATGACATAGTTGAAGATGAAGATGAAGGCGAAG
>JAWNKV010000246.1:0-50484 GCA_035041805.1 Amiota mariae
AGAAAATTTTGTTCGTCTAGCCTCTGGTGAATACTCAGTCAAGCTGCCTACAACGTCCGACTTCAACGCATTAGGTGATTCATATACTCGCGCACTTCATAGATTCAAAAATGTAGAAAGAAAATTGCAAAGTGACGACTCTACGAAGGAACTATATACGGCTTTTATGCGCGAATACGAAAATCTAGGTCACATGTCTCTAATATCATCTATGCCTAATTGTCCAACATACTGTCTTCCGCATCATTGCGTACGTAAACTTGATAGCATGAGTACTAAATTACACGTTATCTTCGATGGTTCAGCAAAAACGTCTAGTGGACCCTCTCTCAATGATTTATTACTCGTTGGACCAACCATTCAGCACAAGTTATTCTACACTCTTCTTCGCTTCAGATTTTTTAAGGTTGCATTATGCGGAGATATATGCTAAATGTATCGTTGCGTGCGTGTTACGGATCCTGATAGTTACTTGCAGTGTATCCTATGGCGAGAGAACCCAGAGGAAGAAATCAAGATCTACAGATTGGACACCGTAACATACGGCACGAAATCGGCAGGTTTTCTAGCAATCAGAAGCATGCAACAGTTAGCTATTGACGAAGAAAAATCTTTCTCTCTTGGGTCAAAAATTGTCCGCCAAGATTTTTATGTGGATGATATGATTTCTGTTGGTGACTCGATCAGTGAAGTTGTGGAGATTCGAAATCAACTCAAGGCGCTTTTGCAACGTGGAAACTTTCCAATACGCAAGTGGTGCTCAAATGAAAGGAGTGCATTAATTGGAGAAGCTGACGCAGACTGCGAGCAGTACATGAAATTCTATGATGGCACAGATATTACAAAGGCACTTGGTTTGGCATGGACAACTCACTCAGACAGTTTCTTATTCAATTTTTCACCATTTAAAATTGAGGGCTCAGTCACGAAACGTTCAATCCTCTCAGCTGTTGCACGAGTTTATGATCCCCTTGGTTTAATATCACCGGTCATCACTAATTTAAAAATATTCTTACAGATTCTATGGAGAGAAAAATTGCACTGGGACGCAAGCCAACCGCAGTCATTACTTGCTACGTGGTTAAAGCTCAGTAATCAAATGTATGCCGTAACTATCTTCAGTTTTCCACGCTTTGTTTTGATACCTCGAGCCTCATATGAAATACACACATTCTGCGATGCAAGTCTGGAAGCCTATGGTACATGCATACACGTTCGAGCTGAAGTAGATGGAAGTTGCTCGTCTCATCTGCTTTGTGCCAAATCCAGAGTGGCTCCTTTAAAGTCCTTGACTGTGCCTAAGTTTGAGTTGTCTTCTGCCTTGCTATTAGCCAACACGTCTCATCTATACGTGAGCACATTCCATTCAGCTGTCGTTTTTATTGCTGTTCGGATTCATCGATAGTGCTATCCTGGCTACGTGAAGCACCCAGTAAATTCAATGTTTTCGTCTCAAACAGAATATCACAGATTCAATCACTTACTGCCAGTATGAGTTGGCACCATGTACCCACTACAATGAATCCCGCAGACATATTATCGCGAGGATGCAACCCTAAAGAATTGCTTGAATCCAATCTCTGGAAATGTGGACCATCTTTTCTTCTGCAAGATAGTAGCAACTGGCCGAAGACTGCGAATCTTGTCTTGGATTTACCCGAGAAGCGCAGTAAAGTTTTACTTTCCACCTCTACTCAATTCGATTTTTCATTAAGCAACAAGTTTAAAAATTCCTTCGGAAAATTAAGACGTGTATTTGCCTACCTCTACAAGTTTGCACATCCCAATAATGAAGAATGCTTAGAAGTGTATGGACTAACGGTAAATGATATTAAAATGGGAACTAATTTCTTAATTAGACACATTCAACAGGTGAACTTTTGTGAATACAAAATAATCAAAATGAAAGGTACCCTTCCTGCCAATAGAAAACTGCGTTCACTTAATCCATGGATAGACACTTTTGGCTTGCTTCGAGTTGGTGGTCGACTACAAAATTCGGAACTGGACTATGATGAAAAATATCCGCTTTTGCTACCGAAGGATCATCCAGTCACAAGGGCAATAGTCGAGTATTACCATGTCAAATTCTTACATGCTGGAGCTCAAGCCTTGTTGGCTTTGTTACGACAAAGGTTTTGGCCCATTGCAGGACGTAAAGCCGTATCCAGCATAATAAATAAGTGCGTGAGATGTTATCGCATGAAGGCAAAGATTGTAGAACATATCATCGGTCCCCTACCCGAGGCACGCGTGAAACCATCTAGACCTTTCTTCACAACTGGTATTGATTATTGTGGACCGTTTTACTTCAAGTCATGTATTCGCAATCGACCAGCAATCAGATGTTATATTTCTATATTCGTTTGTTTCGCCACCAAGGCTACACACTTGGAAGTAGTTGCAGATTTATTCACGCCAGCATTCATAGCTGCTCTCAAACGGTTTATTAGCCTAAGAGGCAAACCAGGGGCTATTTGGTCAGACAACGCAACTAATTTTGTAAGTGCAAAAAATGAGTTGGCCGACTTAAAGAAGCTGTTTTTAGATCACCTACATAATCAAACACTGATTGAGAGCTATATTAACGATGGAATCGATTGGAAGTTCATTCCACCAAGATCGCCACACTTTGGTGGAATATGGGAGGCAGCTCTAAAGGCTGCCAAATTCCATTTTATTCGCGCTGTTGGATCTGCAGTTTTAACTTTTGACGAGCTGCGAACTCTCGTATGTAGTGTCTCTGCTATTCTAAGTTCACACCCGCTCTGCCTCATTTCAGAAAGCCCTGATGATCTAGACGTTCTTACACCCGGGCATATCTTAGTTGGTGGTCCACTAACTAGCATAGCAGAACCTGATATTTGTCACATCAATCTCAGCCGTTTAAATCGGTGGCAGCGCATATGTCATATGCAACAAACATTTTGGAAGGTTTGGAGCTCTTGTTATCTGATTCTGCTGCAGCAAAGAAGCAAGTGGCTTCATGGTGTTCCAAATATCCAGCCTGGCAATGTTGTGCTTATAAAAGACGAAAATTATCCTCCTCTAAAGTGGGCACTAGGTCGTGTCGAAGAAATCATATGTGGCAGTGACGGTGTTGCAAGAGTCGCCACAATACGAACTGCCAATGGTGTCATCAAGCGGGCTTCTAAAAAGGTTGCAGTACTTCCATTAGATGAATGTTTAGTTGAAACCAGGCGATTTCAACGGGGGGAGGATGTTGGCAATAGTAATGATAACAGCAATAATTAAACACATTATGCATTTCTGTTAGTTAGCAGCAGAGGTGCAGTAACAGAAGCTGCATTATCAACATTAAAGGTTTTTTTTCTAGTTTTGCTTTACTTTTGTTTTCTTATGTATTCCTTTTTCTTCTAATCATAAAGCGTTTTGTTATAATTATCTATTCTCTTTCTGTTTTCTGAGCTTTTAGAGTGAACACATGAAGTGCAAATGAAATAAACTAAAACATTTTGAATTGTGCCAAATTGAACTGAGACTGTGTTTTTATTTTTAATTTTTTATTTCTGTGAGCATAGGTTTATGTAAAACAACATAATCCTCAAAACATTTGGTGACCCCGACGTATCGTGTTGTGTTTGTGTTTTCGCGTTAATTGCATGCCGTTGCAATAGCCACATAAATTGCTATCGTTGTGACGTAGCAATTTCACCTACACATCGCGTATTAATATTAAGCAGAATCCTCGTGTATTCATAAAAAATTAATAATAAAGCTGTGCTATCAATTATTCTGCAATTTCGTGTGTATATAATAGTGCTAACCGCGTTTATATACTTATACATAATTTTCATCGGTACAAATAACGGGCGCGAATAAAACTGTTTCGCGTCTAAAATCATTACATATACATATATAAGTGTGTAGTGTTTACATAGCTATCGTATTCTTTTGTTGTGCAGTTCGCATATATAAACAGTGCTTGTGAAAAATACAGTTCATCAAATAAAAATGCCGCACAAACAAAAAACAAATTCAAATACTAGTTTCTATGCTGAAAAGTGTGATTCTATCAGCCGTCAGTTAATCGCGTTTACCCTCTGAAGAACTTGTGAAATTTAACGAGGCTGAGCTTACGGTGAGATCGGATTTTGTCGAACGTTTGGTGGCCAACTTTGATGAAATGCGATTAAATTTAGAGAAGGCTGATCCCAGTCAACTTAAAACTAATGATTAATTTGAGTTCTCATCCACTTATCTTTCAGTTAAGGCAAAGTTAATGCATGAGTTGAAGAAATAACAGCGGCAAAGTAATGACCATTCATCAACAATCAAGCATTTCGCCTTGGATGATTCAACACTTCATTCAACTCGCCAATCAAGACTTCCTGAACTAAAGCTTCCTATATTTAATGGTGATTATGCTGACTGGCCATCTTTCTAAGCAACTTTTCAGGCGTTGCCCTCGATATAATTCGTTCACTCGAGCCGAGTGACAAAAATTATGATGAGGCTTTGAGTTTACTTGTTAATCGCTTTGATAATAAACTTTTGCATTTTCAGGCACACATAAAGACGATCTTCGGACTTAAGGGTGTTGAGAAGGGCTCTGCGAGCAGTCTACGTGAGTTGAGTGATAAAATCAATGCGCATCTTCGAGCCTTAAATGCATTGGCTACTCTTGAACAAATCCTTGATGGATTGCTCGTTCACATGGTTGTGCGAAAGTTGGGCACACGGACGCAAGAGAAGTGGGAGGAGGATTTGTCAATAAAGGAATTTACACCTTGGAGTGCTATGATTGCGTACTTGGAGAAAAGATGCAGGATGATGGAAAATTTGGAAAATGCTAAGGTATCGCAAGCACCTAGCCAGCAGGTGGGAAAAACCAAAATTAAATCAGATGTATTAGTCGCCTCTTCGAATGTACCATCTGTAACATCTTGTAGTTTTTGCGATTCAAAGGAGCATATCATTAGTAATTGCTCGCGATTTTTAAACTTGACTCCTAGTGTACGCTGCCAAGAAGCAAAGAAATTACGTTTGTGCTTCAATTGCTTTCGTAAAGGCCACATGGTGCAGCGTTGTAAATCCGGTAGCTGCACGCATTGTCAAAATAGTCATCATTCATTGTTGCATTTAAATTCAAACATATCTAGCATCTCATCTTCAGTGTCTCCTTCTCATCAAATAGTAGCGCAATCAACACTCGTGTCCACAGCCTATTCTCAATCTCCACCTAAAGTCTCGCCTAATTTTGTGTTGCTTGCCACAGCGATAATTTGCATTAAAAACCGATCTGGCATGTTAGTTCCCTGCCGTGCAATTCTTGATTCAGCATCACAGCTGAACTTCATAACTTCTCGTCTTGCTGCTCAGCTACAACTTCAAACTGAACCTGCACACATTATAGTTTCTGGAATTGGTGAATCTAATCTCTCTGTCAACAAGTGCGTAGAAATTGTAATACAATCACAGGATGGTAGTTACTGTTCTGTCGCCTCAGCTATTGTTACCCCAAGTATAACCGATTATCAACCAAGCTGTGATTTGAATACTTCGAGCTGGGATATACCAAAAAATAAAGTTGGCAGACCCACAATTTGCATCTTCTCAACGCATAGATGTTCTAATTGGAGCTGGTTTATTTTTCGACTTAATGTGCGTCGGCCAAATACGAATTGCAAATCATCTTCCTACATTACAAAAAACAAAGTTGGGTAGGGTAGTCTCTGGTGGAATTACTTACACTAACACTAATTCTGCGACACTAACAACCATCAGTAAAACACATGTCCAAGAAAGCGATGATTCACTAAACGATCTTGTTAGGCAGTTTTGGGAAATTGAAAATTGCCCCTCATCGAATCAAAAACCATCTGGGGACGATGATCCATGCGAACAACACTTCCAAGAAAATTTTGTTCGTCTAGCCTCTGGTGAATACTCAGTCAAGCTGCCTACAACGTCCGACTTCAACGCATTAGGTGATTCATATACTCGCGCACTTCATAGATTCAAAAATGTAGAAAGAAAATTGCAAAGTGACGACTCTACGAAGGAACTATATACGGCTTTTATGCGCGAATACGAAAATCTAGGTCACATGTCTCTAATATCATCTATGCCTAATTGTCCAACATACTGTCTTCCGCATCATTGCGTACGTAAACTTGATAGCATGAGTACTAAATTACACGTTATCTTCGATGGTTCAGCAAAAACGTCTAGTGGACCCTCTCTCAATGATTTATTACTCGTTGGACCAACCATTCAGCACAAGTTATTCTACACTCTTCTTCGCTTCAGATTTTTTAAGGTTGCATTATGCGGAGATATATGCTAAATGTATCGTTGCGTGCGTGTTACGGATCCTGATAGTTACTTGCAGTGTATCCTATGGCGAGAGAACCCAGAGGAAGAAATCAAGATCTACAGATTGGACACCGTAACATACGGCACGAAATCGGCAGGTTTTCTAGCAATCAGAAGCATGCAACAGTTAGCTATTGACGAAGAAAAATCTTTCTCTCTTGGGTCAAAAATTGTCCGCCAAGATTTTTATGTGGATGATATGATTTCTGTTGGTGACTCGATCAGTGAAGTTGTGGAGATTCGAAATCAACTCAAGGCGCTTTTGCAACGTGGAAACTTTCCAATACGCAAGTGGTGCTCAAATGAAAGGAGTGCATTAATTGGAGAAGCTGACGCAGACTGCGAGCAGTACATGAAATTCTATGATGGCACAGATATTACAAAGGCACTTGGTTTGGCATGGGCAACTCACTCAGACAGTTTCTTATTCAATTTTTCACCATTTAACAATGAGGGCTCAGTCACGAAACGTTCAATCCTCTCAGCTGTTGCACGAGTTTATGATCCCCTTGGTTTAATATCACCGGTCATCACTAATTTAAAAATATTCTTACAGATTCTATGAAAAGAAAAATTGCACTGGGACGCAAGCCTACCGCAGTCATTACTTGCTACGTGGTTAAAGCTCAGTAATCAAATGTATGCCGTAACTAGCTTCAGTTTTCCACGCTTTGTTTTGATACCTCGAGCCTCATATGAAATACACACATTCTGCGATGCAAGTCTGGAAGCCTATGGTACATGCATACACGTTCGAGCTGAAGTAGATGGAAGTTGCTCGTCTCATCTGCTTTGTGCCAAATCCAGAGTGGCTCCTTTAAAGTCCTTGACTGTGCCTAAGTTTGAGTTGTCTTCTGCCTTGCTATTAGCCAACACGTCTCATCTATACGTGAGCACATTCCATTCAGCTGTCGTTTTTATTGCTGTTCGGATTCATCGATAGTGCTATCCTGGCTACGTGAAGCACCCAGTAAATTCAATGTTTTCGTCTCAAACAGAATATCACAGATTCAATCACTTACTGCCAGTATGAGTTGGCACCATGTACCCACTACAATGAATCCCGCAGACATATTATCGCGAGGATGCAACCCTAAAGAATTGCTTGAATCCAATCTCTGGAAATGTGGACCATCTTTTCTTCTGCAAGATAGTAGCAACTGGCCGAAGACTGCGAATCTTGTCTTGGATTTACCCGAGAAGCGCAGTAAAGTTTTACTTTCCACCTCTACTCAATTCGATTTTTCATTAAGCAACAAGTTTAAAAATTCCTTCGGAAAATTAAGACGTGTATTTGCCTACCTCTACAAGTTTGCACATCCCAATAATGAAGAATGTTTAGAAGTGTATGGACTAACGGTAAATGATATTAAAATGGGAACTAATTTCTTAATTAGACACATTCAACAGGTGAACTTTTGTGAATACAAAATAATCAAAATGAAAGGTACCCTTCCTGCCAATAGAAAACTGCGTTCACTTAATCCATGGATAGACACTTTTGGCTTGCTTCGAGTTGGTGGTCGACTACAAAATTCGGAACTGGACTATGATGAAAAATATCCGCTTTTGCTACCGAAGGATCATCCAGTCACAAGGGCAATAGTCGAGTATTACCATGTCAAATTCTTACATGCTGGAGCTCAAGCCTTGTTGGCTTTGTTACGACAAAGGTTTTGGCCCATTGCAGGAAGTAAAGCCGTATCCAGCATAATAAATAAGTGCGTGAGATGTTATCGCATGAAGGCAAAGATTGTAGAACATATCATCGGTCCCCTACCCGAGGTACGCGTGAAACCATCTAGACCTTTCTTCACAACTGGTATTGATTATTGTGGACCGTTTTACTTCAAGTCATGTATTCGCAATCGACCAGCAATCAGATGTTATATTTCTATATTCGTTTGTTTCGCCACCAAGGCTACACACTTGGAAGTAGTTGCAGATTTATTCACGCCAGCATTCATAGCTGCTCTCAAATGGTTTATTAGCCTAAGAGGCAAACCAAGGGCTATTTGGTCAGACAACGCAACTAATTTTGTAAGTGCAAAAAATGAGTTGGCCGACTTAAAGAAGCTGTTTTTAGATCACCTACATAATCAAACACTGATTGAGAGCTATATTAACGATGGAATCGATTGGAAGTTCATTCCACCAAGATCGCCACACTTTGGTGGAATATGGGAGGCAGCTCTAAAGGCTGCCAAATTCCATTTTATTCGCGCTGTTGGATCTGCAGTTTTAACTTTTGACGAGCTGCGAACTCTCGTATGTAGTGTCTCTGCTATTCTAAGTTCACACCCGCTCTGCCTCATTTCAGAATGCCCTGATGATCTAGACGTTCTTACACCCGGGCATATCTTAGTTGGTTGTCCACTAACTAGCATAGCAGAACCTGATATTTGTCACATCAATATCAGCCGTTTAAATCGGTGGCAGCGCATATGCCATATGCAACAAACATTTTGGAAGAGTTGGAGCTCTTGTTATCTGATTCTGCTGCAGCAAAGAAGCAAGTGGCTTCATGGTGTTCCAAATATCCAGCCTGACAATGTTGTGCTTATAAAGGACAAAAATTATCCTCCTCTAAAGTGGGCACTAGGTCGTGTCGAAGAAATCATATGTGGCAGTGACGGTGTTGCAAGAGTCGCCACAATACGAACTGCCAATGGTGTCATCAAGCGGGCTTCTAAAAAGGTTGCAGTACTTCCATTAGATGAATGTTTAGTTGAAACCAGGCGATTTCAACGGGGGGAGGATGTTGGCAATAGTAATGATAACAGCAATAATTAAACACATTATGCATTTCTGTTAGTTAGCAGCAGAGGTGCAGTAACAGAAGCTGCATTATCAACATTAAAGGTTTTTTTCTAGTTTTGCTTTACTTTTGTTTTCTTATGTATTCCTTTTTCTTCTAATCATAAAGCGTTTTGTTATAATTATCTATTCTCTTTCTGTTTTCTGAGCTTTTAGAGTGAACACATGAAGTGCAAATGAAATAAACTAAAACATTTTGAATTGTGCCAAATTGAACTGAGACTGTGTTTTTATTTTTAATTTCTTATTTCTGTGAGCATAGGTTTATGTAAAACAACATAATCCTCAAAACATTTGGTGACCCCGACGTGATACCGTGTTGTGTTTGTGTTTTCGCGTTAATTGCATGCCGTTGCAATAGCCACATAAATTGCTATCGTTGTGACGTAGCAATTTCACCTACACATCGCGTATTAATATTAAGCAGAATCCTCGTGTATTCATAAAAAATTAATAATAAAGCTGTGCTATCAATTATTCTGCAATTTCGTGTGTATATAATAGTGCTAACCGCGTTTATATACTTATACATAATTTTCATCGGTACAAATAACGGGCGCGAATAAAACTGTTTCGCGTCTCAAATCATTACATATACATATATAAGTGTGTAGTGTTTACATAGCTATCGTATTCTTTTGTTGTGCAGTTCGCATATATAAACAGTGCTTGTGAAAAATACAGTTCATCAAATAAAAATGCCGCACAAACAAAAAACAAATTCAAATACTAGTTTCTATGCTGAAAAGTGTGATTCTATCAGCCGTCAGTTAATCGCGTTTACCCTCTGAAGAACTTGTGAAATTTAACGAGGCTGAGCTTACGGTGAGATCGGATTTTGTCGAACGTTTGGTGGCCAACTTTGATGAAATGCGATTAAATTTAGAGAAGGCTGATCCCAGTCAACTTAAAACTAATGATTAATTTGAGTTCTCATCCACTTATCTTTCAGTTAAGGCAAAGTTAATGCATGAGTTGAAGAAATAACAGCGGCAAAGTAATGACCATTCATCAACAATCAAGCATTTCGCCTTGGATGATTCAACACTTCATTCAACTCGCCAATCAAGACTTTCTGAACTAAAGCTTCCTATATTTAATGGTGATTATGCTGACTGGCCATCTTTCTAAGCAACTTTTCAGGCGTTGCCCTCGATATAATTCGTTCACTCGAGCCGAGTGACAAAAATTATGATGAGGCTTTGAGTTTACTTGTTAATCGCTTTGATAATAAACTTTTGCATTTTCAGGCACACATAAAGACGATCTTCGGACTTAAGGGTGTTGAGAAGGGCTCAGCGAGCAGTCTACGTGAGTTGAGTGATAAAATCAATACGCATCTTCGAGCCTTAAATGCATTGGCTACTCCTCAACAAATCCTTGATGGATTGCTCGTTCACATGGTTGTGCGAAAGTTGGGCACAAGGACGCAAGAGAAGTGGGAGGAGGATTTGTCAATAAAGGAATTTACACCTTGGAGTGCTATGATTGCGTACTTGGAGAAAAGATGCAGGATGATGGAAAATTTGGAAAATGCTAAGGTATCGCAAACACCTAGACAGCAGGTGGGAAAAACCAAAATTAAATCAGATGTATTAGTCGCCTCTTCGAATGTACCATCTGTAACATCTTGTAGTTTTTGCGATTCAAAGGAGCATATCATTAGTAATTGCTCGCGATTTTTAAACTTGACTCCTAGTGTACGCTGCCAAGAAGCAAAGAAATTACGTTTGTGCTTCAATTGTTTTCGTAAAGGCCACATGGTGCAGCGTTGTAAATCCAGTAGCTGCACGCATTGTCAAAATAGTCATCATTCATTGTTGCATTTAAATTCAAACATACCTAGCATCTCATCTTCAGTGTCTCCTTCTCATCAAATAGTAGCGCAATCAAAACTCGTGTCCACAGCCTATTCTCAATCTCCACCTAAAGTCTCGCCTAATTTTGTGTTGCTTGCCACAGCGATAATTTGCATTAAAAACCGATCTGGCATGTTAGTTCCCTGCCGTGCAATTCTTGATTCAGCATCACAGCTGAACTTCATAACTTCTCGTCTTGCTGCTCAGCTACAACTTCAAACTGAACCTGCACACATTACGGTTTCTGGAATTGGTGAATCTAATCTCTCTGTCAACAAGTGCGTAGAAATTGTAATACAATCACAGTATGGTTGTTACTGTTCTGTCGCCTCAGCTATTGTTACCCCAAGTATAACCGATTATCAACCAAGCTGTGATTTGAATACTTCGAGCTGGGGTATACCAAAAAATAAAGTTGGCAGACACACAATTTGCATCTTCTCAACGCATAGATGTTCTAATTGGAGCTGGTTTATTTTTCGACTTAATGTGCGTCGGCCAAATACGAATTGCAAATCATCTTCCTACATTACAAAAAACAAAGTTGGGTAGGGTAGTCTCTGGTGGAATTACTTACACTAACACTAATTCTGCGACACTAACAACTATCAGTAAAACACATGTACAAGAAAGCGATGATTCACTAAACGATCTTGTTAGGCAGTTTTGGGAAATTGAAAATTGCCCCTCATCGAATCAAAAACCATCTGGGGACGATGATCCATGCGAACAACACTTCCAAGAAAATTTTGTTCGTCTAGCCTCTGGTGAATACTCAGTCAAGCTGCCTACAACGTCCGACTTCAACGCATTAGGTGATTCATATACCCGCGCACTTCATAGATTCAAAAATGTAGAAAGAAAATTGCAAAGTGACGACCCTACGAAGGAACTATATACGGCTTTTATGCGCGAATACGAAAATCTAGGTCACATGTCTCTAATATCATCTATGCCTAATTGTCCAACATACTGTCTTCCGCATCATTGCGTACGTAAACTTGATAGCATGAGTACTAAATTACACGTTATCTTCGATGGTTCAGCAAAAACGTCTAGTGGACCCTCTCTCAATGATTTATTACTCGTTGGACCAACCATTCAGCACAAGTTATTCTACACTCTTCTTCGCTTCAGATTTTTTAAGGTTGCATTATGCGGAGATATATGCTAAATGTATCGTTGCGTGCGTGTTACGGATCCTGATAGTTACTTGCAGTGTATCCTATGGCGAGAGAACCCAGAGGAAGAAATCAAGATCTACAGATTGGACACCGTAACATACGGCACGAAATCGGCAGGTTTTCTAGCAATCAGAAGCATGCAATAGTTAGCTATTGACGAAGAAAAATCTTTCTCTCTTGGGTCAAAAATTGTCCGCCAAGATTTTTATGTGGATGATATGATTTCTGTTGGTGACTCGATCAGTGAAGTTGTGGAGATTCGAAATCAACTCAAGGCGCTTTTGCAACGTGGAAACTTTCCAATACGCAAGTGGTGCTCAAATGAAAGGAGTGCATTAATTGGAGAAGCTGACGCAGACTGCGAGCAGTACATGAAATTCTATGATGGCACAGATATTACAAAGGCACTTGGTTTGGCATGGGCAACTCACTCAGACAGTTTCTTATTCAATTTTTCACCATTTAACAATGAGGGCTCAGTCACGAAACGTTCAATCCTCTCAGCTGTTGCACGAGTTTATGATCCCCTTGGTTTAATATCACCGGTCATCACTAATTTAAAAATATTCTTACAGATTCTATGGAAAGAAAAATTGCACTGGGACGCAAGCCTACCGCAGTCATTACTTGCTACGTGGTTAAAGCTCAGTAATCAAATGTATGCCGTAACTAGCTTCAGTTTTCCACGCTTTGTTTTGATACCTCGAGCCTCATATGAAATACACACATTCTGCGATGCAAGTCTGGAAGCCTATGGTACATGCATACACGTTCGAGCTGAAGTAGATGGAAGTTGCTCGTCTCATCTGCTTTGTGCCAAATCCAGAGTGGCTCCTTTAAAGTCCTTGACTGTGCCTAAGTTTGAGTTGTCTTCTGCCTTGCTATTAGCCAACACGTCTCATCTATACGTGAGCACATTCCATTCAGCTGTCGTTTTTATTGCTGTTCGGATTCATCGATAGTGCTATCCTGGCTACGTGAAGCACCCAGTAAATTCAATGTTTTCGTCTCAAACAGAATATCACAGATTCAATCACTTACTGCCAGTATGAGTTGGCACCATGTACCCACTACAATGAATCCCGCAGACATATTATCGCGAGGATGCAACCCTAAAGAATTGCTTGAATCCAATCTCTGGAAATGTGGACCATCTTTTCTTCTGCAAGATAGTAGCAACTGGCCGAAGACTGCGAATCTTGTCTTGGATTTACCCGAGAAGCGCAGTAAAGTTTTACTTTCCACCTCTACTCAATTCGATTTTTCATTAAGCAACAAGTTTAAAAATTCCTTCGGAAAATTAAGACGTGTATTTGCCTACCTCTACAAGTTTGCACATCCCAATAATGAAGAATGTTTAGAAGTGTATGGACTAACGGTAAATGATATTAAAATGGGAACTAATTTCTTAATTAGACACATTCAACAGGTGAACTTTTGTGAATACAAAATAATCAAAATGAAAGGTACCCTTCCTGCCAATAGAAAACTGCGTTCACTTAATCCATGGATAGACACTTTTGGCTTGCTTCGAGTTGGTGGTCGACTACAAAATTCGGAACTGGACTATGATGAAAAATATCCGCTTTTGCTACCGAAGGATCATCCAGTCACAAGGGCAATAGTCGAGTATTACCATGTCAAATTCTTACATGCTGGAGCTCAAGCCTTGTTGGCTTTGTTACGACAAAGGTTTTGGCCCATTGCAGGACGTAAAGCCGTATCCAGCATAATAAATAAGTGCGTGAGATGTTATCGCATGAAGGCAAAGATTGTAGAACATATCATCGGTCCCCTACCCGAGGTACGCGTGAAACCATCTAGACCTTTCTTCACAACTGGTATTGATTATTGTGGACCGTTTTACTTCAATTCATGTATTCGCAATCGACCAGCAATCAGATGTTATATTTCTATATTCGTTTGTTTCGCCACCAAGGCTACACACTTGGAAGTAGTTGCAGATTTATTCACGCCAGCATTCATAGCTGCTCTCAAATGGTTTATTAGCCTAAGAGGCAAACCAAGGGCTATTTGGTCAGACAACGCAACTAATTTTGTAAGTGCAAAAAATGAGTTGGCCGACTTAAAGAAGCTGTTTTTAGATCACCTACATAATCAAACACTGATTGAGAGCTATATTAACGATGGAATCGATTGGAAGTTCATTCCACCAAGATCGCCACACTTTGGTGGAATATGGGAGGCAGCTCTAAAGGCTGCCAAATTCCATTTTATTCGCGCTGTTGGATCTGCAGTTTTAACTTTTGACGAGCTGCGAACTCTCGTATGTAGTGTCTCTGCTATTCTAAGTTCACACCCGCTCTGCCTCATTTCAGAAAGCCCTGATGATCTAGACGTTCTTACACCCGGGCATATCTTAGTTGGTTGTCCACTAACTAGCATAGCAGAACCTGATATTTGTCACATCAATATCAGCCGTTTAAATCGGTGGCAGCGCATATGCCATATGCAACAAACATTTTGGAAGAGTTGGAGCTCTTGTTATCTGATTCTGCTGCAGCAAAGAAGCAAGTGGCTTCATGGTGTTCCAAATATCCAGCCTGACAATGTTGTGCTTATAAAGGACGAAAATTATCCTCCTCTAAAGTGGGCACTAGGTCGTGTCGAAGAAATCATATGTGGCAGTGACGGTGTTGCAAGAGTCGCCACAATACGAACTGCCAATGGTGTCATCAAGCGGGCTTCTAAAAAGGTTGCAGTACTTCCATTAGATGAATGTTTAGTTGAAACCAGGCGATTTCAACGGGGGGAGGATGTTGGCAATAGTAATGATAACAACAATAATTAAACACATTATGCATTTCTGTTAGTTAGCAGCAGAGGTGCAGTAACAGAAGCTGCATTATCAACATTAAAGGTTTTTTTCTAGTTTTGCTTTACTTTTGTTTTCTTATGTATTCCTTTTTCTTCTAATCATAAAGCGTTTTGTTATAATTATCTATTCTCTTTCTGTTTTCTGAGCTTTTAGAGTGAACACATGAAGTGCAAATGAAATAAACTAAAACATTTTGAATTGTGCCAAATTGAACTGAGACTGTGTTTTTATTTTTAATTTCTTATTTCTGTGAGCATAGGTTTATGTAAAACAACATAATCCTCAAAACATTTGGTGACCCCGACGTGATATCGTGTTGTGTTTGTGTTTTCGCGTTAATTGCATGCCGTTGCAATAGCCACATAAATTGCTATCGTTGTGACGTAGCAATTTCACCTACACATCGCGTATTAATATTAAGCAGAATCCTCGTGTATTCATAAAAAATTAATAATAAAGCTGTGCTATCAATTATTCTGCAATTTCGTGTGTATATAATAGTGCTAACCGCGTTTATATACTTATACATAATTTTCATCGGTACAAATAACGGGCGCGAATAAAACTGTTTCGCGTCTCAAATCATTACATATACATATATAAGTGTGTAGTGTTTACATAGCTATCGTATTCTTTTGTTGTGCAGTTCGCATATATAAACAGTGCTTGTGAAAAATACAGTTCATCAAATAAAAATGCCGCACAAACAAAAAACAAATTCAAATACTAGTTTCTATGCTGAAAAGTGTGATTCTATCAGCCGTCAGTTAATCGCGTTTACCCTCTGAAGAACTTGTGAAATTTAACGAGGCTGAGCTTACGGTGAGATCGGATTTTGTCGAACGTTTGGTGGCCAACTTTGATGAAATGCGATTAAATTTAGAGAAGGCTGATCCCAGTCAACTTAAAACTAATGATTAATTTGAGTTCTCATCCACTTATCTTTCAGTTAAGGCAAAGTTAATGCATGAGTTGAAGAAATAACAGCGGCAAAGTAATGACCATTCATCAACAATCAAGCATTTCGCCTTGGATGATTCAACACTTCATTCAACTCGCCAATCAAGACTTCCTGAACTAAAGCTTCCTATATTTAATGGTGATTATGCTGACTGGCCATCTTTCTAAGCAACTTTTCAGGCGTTGCCCTCGATATAATTCGTTCACTCGAGCCGAGTGACAAAAATTATGATGAGGCTTTGAGTTTACTTGTTAATCGCTTTGATAATAAACTTTTGCATTTTCAGGCACACATAAAGACGATCTTCGGACTTAAGGGTGTTGAGAAGGGCTCAGCGAGCAGTCTACGTGAGTTGAGTGATAAAATCAATGCGCATCTTCGAGCCTTAAATACATTGGCTACTCCTCAACAAATCCTTGATGGATTGCTCGTTCACATGGTTGTGCGAAAGTTGGGCACACGGACGCAAGAGAAGTGGGAGGAGGATTTGTCAATAAAGGAATTTACACCTTGGAGTGCTATGATTGCGTACTTGGAGAAAAGATGCAGGATGATGGAAAATTTGGAAAATGCTAAGGTATCGCAAGCACCTAGCCAGCAGGTGGGAAAAACCAAAATTAAATCAGATGTATTAGTCGCCTCTTCGCATGTACCATCTGTAACATCTTGTTGTTTTTGCGATTCAAAGGAGCATATCATTAGTAATTGCTCGCGATTTTTAAACTTGACTCCTAGTGTACGCTGCCAAGAAGCAAAGAAATTACGTTTGTGCTTCAATTGCTTTCGTAAAGGCCACATGGTGCAGCGTTGTAAATCCGGTAGCTGCACGCATTGTCAAAATAGTCATCATTCATTGTTGCATTTAAATTCAAACATACCTAGCATCTCATCTTCAGTGTCTCCTTCTCATCAAATAGTAGCGCAATCAACACTCGTGTCCACAGCCTATTCTCAATCTCCACCTAAAGTCTCGCCTAATTTTGTGTTGCTTGCCACAGCGATAATTTGCATTAAAAACCGATCTGGCATGTTAGTTCCCTGCCGTGCAATTCTTGATTCAGCATCACAGCTGAACTTCATAACTTCTCGTCTTGCTGCTCAGCTACAACTTCAAACTGAACCTGCACACATTATAGTTTCTGGAATTGGTGAATCTAATCTCTCTGTCAACAAGTGCGTAGAAATTGTAATACAATCACAGGATGGTAGTTACTGTTCTGTCGCCTCAGCTATTGTTACCCCAAGTATAACCGATTATCAACCAAGCTGTGATTTGAATACTTCGAGCTGGGATATACCAAAAAATAAAGTTGGCAGACCCACAATTTGCATCTTCTCAACGCATAGATGTTCTAATTGGAGCTGGTTTATTTTTCGACTTAATGTGCGTCGGCCAAATACGAATTGCAAATCATCTTCCTACATTACAAAAAACAAAGTTGGGTAGGGTAGTCTCTGGTGGAATTACTTACACTAACACTAATTCTGCGACACTACAACCATCAGTAAAACACATGTACAAGAAAGCGATGATTCACTAAACGATCTTGTTAGGCAGTTTTGGGAAATTGAAAATTGCCCCTCATCGAATCAAAAACCATCTGGGGACGATGATCCATGCGAACAACACTTCCAAGAAAATTTTGTTCGTCTAGCCTCTGGTGAATACTCAGTCAAGCTGCCTACAACGTCCGACTTCAACGCATTAGGTGATTCATATACTCGCGCACTTCATAGATTCAAAAATGTAGAAAGAAAATTGCAAAGGGACGACCCTACGAAGGAACTATATACAGCTTTTATGCGCGAATACGAAAATCTAGGTCACATGTCTCTAATATCATTTATGCCTAATTGTCCAACATACTGTCTTCCGCATCATTGCGTACGTAAACTTGATAGCATGAGTACTAAATTACACGTTATCTTCGATGGTTCAGCAAAAACGTCTAGTGGACCCTCTCTCAATGATTTATTACTCGTTGGACCAACCATTTAGCACAAGTTATTCTACACTCTTCTTCGCTTCAGATTTTTTAAGGTTGCATTATGCGGAGACATATGCAAAATGTATCGTTGCGTGCGTGTTACGGATCCTGATAGTTACTTGCAGTGTATCCTATGGCGAGAGAACCCAGAGGAAGAAATCAAGAGCTACAGATTGGACACCTTAACATACGGCACGAAATCGGCAGGTTTTCTAGCAATCAGAAGCATGCAGCAGTTAGCTATTGACGAAGAAAAATCTTTCTCTCTTGGGTCAAAAATTGTCCGCCAAGATTTTTATGTGGATGATATGATTTCTGTTGGTGACTCGATCAGTGAAGTTGTGGAGATTCGAAATCAACTCAAGGCGCTTTTGCAACGTGGAAACTTTCCAATACGCAAGTGGTGCTCAAATGAAAGGAGTGCATTAATTGGAGAAGCTGACGCAGACTGCGAGCAGTACATGAAATTCTATGATGGCACAGATATTACAAAGGCACTTGGTTTGGCATGGGCAACTCACTCAGACAGTTTCTTATTCAATTTTTCACCATTTAAAATTGAGGGCTCAGTCACGAAACGTTCAATCCTCTCAGCTATTGCACGAGTTTATGATCCCCTTGGTTTAATATCACCGGTCATCACTAATTTAAAAATATTCTTACAGATTCTATGGAGAGAAAAATTGCACTGGGACGCAAGCCTACCGCAGTCATTACTTGCTACGTGATTAAAGCTCAGTAATCAAATGTATGCCGTAACTAGCTTCAGTTTTCCACGCTTTGTTTTGATACCTCGAGCCTCATATGAAATACACACATTCTGCGATGCAAGTCTGGAAGCCTATGGTACATGCATACACGTTCGAGCTGAAGTAGATGGAAGTTGCTCGTCTCATCTGCTTTGTGCCAAATCCAGAGTGGCTCCTTTAAAGTCCTTGACTGTGCCTAAGTTTGAGTTGTCTTCTGCCTTGCTATTAGCCAACACGTCTCATCTATACGTGAGCACATTCCATTCAGCTGTCGTTTTTATTGCTGTTCGGATTCATCGATAGTGCTATCCTGGCTACGTGAAGCACCCAGTAAATTCAATGTTTTCGTCTCAAACAGAATATCACAGATTCAATCACTTACTGCCAGTATGAGTTGGCACCATGTACCCACTACAATGAATCCCGCAGACATATTATCGCGAGGATGCAACCCTAAAGAATTGCTTGAATCCAATCTCTGGAAATGTGGACCATCTTTTCTTCTGCAAGATAGTAGCAACTGGCCGAAGACTGCGAATCTTGTCTTGGATTTACCCGAGAAGCGCAGTAAAGTTTTACTTTCCACCTCTACTCAATTCGATTTTTCATTAAGCAACAAGTTTAAAAATTCCTTCGGAAAATTAAGACGTGTATTTGCCTACCTCTACAAGTTTGCACATCCCAATAATGAAGAATGTTTAGAAGTGTATGGACTAACGGTAAATGATATTAAAATGGGAACTAATTTCTTAATTAGACACATTCAACAGGTGAACTTTTGTGAATACAAAATAATCAAAATTAAAGGTACCCTTCCAGCCAATAGAAAACTGCGTTCACTTAATCCATGGATAGACACTTTTGGCTTGCTTCGAGTTGGTGGTCGACTACAAAATTCGGAACTGGACTATGATGAAAAATATCCGCTTTTGCTACCGAAGGATCATCCAGTCACAAGGGCAATAGTCGAGTATTACCATGTCAAATTCTTACATGCTGGAGCTCAAGCCTTGTTGGCTTTGTTACGACAAAGGTTTTGGCCCATTGCAGGACGTAAAGCCGTATCCAGCATAATAAATAAGTGCGTGAGATGTTATCGCATGAAGGCAAAGATTGTAGAACATATCATCGGTCCCCTACCCGAGGTACGCGTGAAACCATCTAGACCTTTCTTCACAACTGGTATTGATTATTGTGGACCGTTTTACTTCAATTCATGTATTCGCAATCGACCAGCAATCAGATGTTATATTTCTATATTCGTTTGTTTCGCCACCAAGGCTACACACTTGGAAGTAGTTGCAGATTTATTCACGCCAGCATTCATAGCTGCTCTCAAATGTTTTATTAGCCTAAGAGGCAAACCAAGGGCTATTTGGTCAGTCAACGCAACTAATTTTGTAAGTGCAAAAAATGAGTTGGCCGACTTAAAGAAGCTGTTTTTAGATCACCTACATAATCAAACACTGATTGAGAGCTATATTAACGATTGAATCGATTGGAAGTTCATTCCACCAAGATCGCCACACTTTGGTGGAATATGGGAGGCAGCTCTAAAGGCTGCCAAATTCCATTTTATTCGCGCTGTTGGATCTGCAATTTTAACTTTTGACGAGCTGCGAACTCTCGTATGTAGTGTCTCTGCTATTCTAAGTTCACACCCGCTCTGCCTCATTTCAGAAAGCCCTGATGATCTAGACGTTCTTACACCCGGGCATATCTTAGTTGGTGGTCCACTAACTAGCATAGCAGAACCTGATATTTGTCACATCAATCTCAGCCGTTTAAATCGGTGGCAGCGCATATGTCATATGCAACAAACATTTTGGAAGAGTTGGAGCTCTTGTTATCTGATTCTGCTGCAGCAAAGGAGCAAGTTGCTTCATGGTGTTCCAAATATCCAGCCTGGCAATGTTGTGCTTATAAAAGACGAAAATTATCCTCCTCTAAAGTGGGCACTAGGTCGTGTCGAAGAAATCATATGTGGCAGTGACGGTGTTGCAAGAGTCGCCACAATACGAACTGCCAATGGTGTCATCAAGCGGGCTTCTAAAAAGGTTGCAGTACTTCCATTAGATGAATGTTTAGTTGAAACCAGGCGATTTCAACGGGGGGAGGATGTTGGCATCAGTAATGATAACAACAATAATTAAACACATTATGCATTTCTGTTAGTTAACAGCAGAGGTGCAGTGACAGAAGCTGCATTATTAACATTAAAGCTTTTTTTTCTAGTTTTGCTTTACTTTTGTTTTCTTATGTATTCCTTTTTCTTCTAATCATAAAGCGTTTTGTTATAATTATCTATTCTCTTTCTGTTTTCTGAGCTTTTGGAGTGAACACATGAAGTGCAAATGAAATAAACTAAAATATTTTGAATTGTGCCAAATTGAACTGAGACTGTGTTTTTATTTTTAATTTCTTATTTCTGTGAGCATAGGTTTATGTAAAACAACATAATCCTCAAAACTATGGTAATAGTATACTCGACTTAACTGAGGTTTGCTTCAATAGATTTTTACAAATTAAACAAACAAATTCAGAACACACTATCCAAAATAGATCTTAAGGACTCTCAATATATGTCTCAACAGGTTAAAAAGAGCTTAACCGACCTATTCTCAAGGCGATGACAAAAAAAATTGTATGTCTATTAACGCCTAACATATTGTACATAATGTTAATGGTTTTTTGCGGTGACTTGAAAAGCTCTTATGAAAACAATTTGTTATGTTTTGCTGAGGAGTTGTTAATTTGCTTGTTAAATAAAATGTTAATTTGTGTGCACTATTATCGCTCTGTAAAATGGGTAATCTTTCGATTTGTTGATTTCTCGCGGAAATTTTCGAATATAATGAAAACTCTGCAAAAAGGAAATGTGTTAAAATCATTGCGTGATAATAGTGATCCATTTTCAATGACGGACAATAGTTTTGTAAAAAAATTTCGATTTTCAAATATATTGTGCCATCAATTGCATACATTCGCAAATACATATAAGATAAAATCAGGCTTTTCAACTTGGAGTAAAAAATCAAATTCAGAAAAGAAATTAAAAATATTCGGAATTAATCGGAGAACCCCTAAAAAACACCTGCTTTCATTTTTGTATAAGATTTGTTTTTTATAAAATATTTAATATTTCCAACATATTTTCATTTTCTTCTAAATTGGCAAACCTGCATAAACTAAAGTTTACAGACTGGTAACATACGCTTTACGGACTGATGTTAAAAACAGTTTTTTTAACAGCGCAGAATCGGAAAGATGACAAAAGCTTTCTTTATATGAAGTATCAACGCAAAAACAACGAGAATAGGTCGGTTAATCAGTTTCGTTATCACAACCTTTATCAGTTTGTTTATCAAATAGAGAGTAATAATTTACTCTCGTTGTTTTTTGTCTGTTGTCCAGACATGTTGTAGTTGCTCTTTCTTTTTACTTGCTCGGTTCTTGAGAGATGAATTTAAAGCGTTTTTTACGAGCCGCATGCTCTCTCATTTGTTGTTTGAAAATGTCGGTTTCGACCAATTTGCGATTAAATGAAACGCGTAAACAAATAATTTTGACGTGATACAAAAAACGAAGGTGTTACTTTAAAACTGGATGTTCTAATTTATGTATTCTACTAGCTATTACAGCGCGTGGTGCTACGCCAATCAATCAATCAATAATTAGGGGAAGCTGAATATTTGCATGAGTCTTCGCCCACTTTTGCAATCGACACGCCTCTAAAATACCGTCATATGGAAGTTGTGTAACTTGACAATTTTCTATATCTTTAATGACATATTGATCATTAGGTAACACTTTCTTTATACAATATGGTCCTTTATATTTAGGAAAAAATTTCTTATTCGTTCCGATTGTGGTGTCAACGATCCGCATTACGACAAAATCACCATCATCAAAATTACAATGATTTTTAAATTTTGTCTTAAACTACTCTGCGCTTTTCTTTTGGCAAGATTCGATTTTATCTGAGGCCTTTTCCCGAATAGAATTCAAATCTCATTTTAAATTTGTTTCATTCCTTTCATCAAAGTACTCAGTTAATGCATCAGTCTCACATACCCTTTGTTGCAGACCAACTACTACTCATTGTGGAAAGCTGCAAAGCACCTTACTAATTGCACCTTCCACCAGCTACCACTCTTAAAGTCGGATGGGACATGGGCTAGACCCAACTCTGATGAAGCTTCACTTCTTGAAGACTATTATGAAAATGATTTTACTACCAACCAATCTAATACTAGTAACGTCAATTTGTATAACAGCACTCAATCTCCATTAGAAACCTGTTTAATACGATTCTAAGACTAAGGCACTACCCGTCTTAATATAAGGTTGCTAAAATAATAGTCATAGTTACATCAAAAGATCCGACCAAGAAGTCATCGTACAGACCAATTAGCCTATTGCCTTTGCTTTCAAAAATATTTGAACGTCTTCTACTTGACAGAATACAACCAATACTGGACGTGAACAGAATCATATCTGAGCACCAATTCGGGCTTAGACAAAGTCACTCTACAAATCAGCAAGTAACTCACAACATCTTAAGGGATCTTGATGAAAACAGGTTCTGTGTTGGTGTTTTCCTGGACATAGAAAAAGCGTTCGACAAAGTCTGGTAACCCGGCCTACTTAGAAAGATTAGGACTGTATTACCAAGTAATCTGTGCTAAATCATCAAAAGTGTAAAGTGTATGAAAAATACAAAATTTACTATTTTATTGTTTAATTCAGTATTTTATGCAATTTCTTGTATGTCCTACTTTGGTTATGCTCTATTTTTTTAAATATTATTTTGAACACGATTTCACCGTCACCAACACAGCTGATCATAGTGCTAATAATTGACTTTTCAGCACTAATTTTTACATTTTTAATCCATTTTCACGTTGTGTTCAACACTAAATGCGTGTTTTTCAGCGTTTTAATACTACAGTGATGATATTTATTTACTAAGTAATGAGATTGAGCGAATTTTGAGAGCGTAACAAGCCAAATTGTCATCACCTTTATTTCTTACACCATGAGCAAAAGCTACATTGATCATAGAGGGCAGAAATGTAACGGGAGTTTTTGTGTCTACAAATTGTGCTTGGTCTGCTCACATACTGTTTTTTATTACTCACTTCATTGTAATTTGTAGAACAGACAAGTCATTGCAAGAAATAGTAGTAGGCGAGAAAAAGAATAAAAGTGAATATAATGAAATAAAATAAAGAAATTCTCCTAGTTAAATTTCATATTGCTATAAAGGGGAATTAAAATTCAATACAGAGACAAAAACCTAAAATGCTTCGACCTATTGGTAATGCAGGCTGGTATATAACAAACTACGATATTCATAACGACATCATTGTATAAATGGTTTAGAAAGAAATTATTAATGCTAGAAGCAGATATCACAAAACTCTAGAGCGACATACCAACGTAGAAATAACTGACCTTCCATCTCACGAGCTGTCTAGACGTAGACGCTTAAAACGAAACAGACCAGTCGATCTAACCTAACTCAGGATACGATTGACGCTGAGAGGAACGTTGAGGTTGTTGGGCTGCCTGCCGCAAGTACTACTTAAAAAATGAGGCCTAAGCTATCCACACCATTATCAACTGACCATACGAAAATGCTCGATATTGTCATATTTTCATCCCTCATCTCACTGTTCAATAATGTATTTAGTGTTTAATCTTTATATGTATATAGAAATAAGAAAATGTACATAACCAATCGGGAAATAAAGAAAAATCCGTTTATAAATGGAAAATCTTAGAACACGAAATTGTATTTAATATACATAAATAAATGAATAAATAAACGAAAATATTGTACAATAAAGAAAATCAATTTTTGTAGTGGATAATAAGAAAGAAATTAGTGTTGTAAACAATTTTTATATAAAAATAAAAAAAAGACAAGCAAAGAAAAGTGCATTAAAAATGTTCGTCTTTGAAAAAAAGAAAACAATGGAAACCTTAAAAGAAAATAAGTGTGTGAAAAAAAAAGAATCCTCCCATAACAAAAAAAAAAAAAAATTATTATTAATAAACAACAGCCTAGCGTATTCTTCGACAGTGCTTAGAGCCAGAAGCACTGCAACGTTGGACACAATGGAAGCAACGAATGCCGGCATGAAAAAAATAACAATATAAGAATATCGGGGCCGGCAACCAGCAGCACGAGAGGCACGACGCCGAGATGAACTCAGGACGACAATACCGACAGTAAAACCACCCAAAAGAAGGGGTGGCTTTCAAGCGGGGATAAGGAGAAAAATCTCTAGCCAAAAAAGGGAGTTGAAGTCCTCACCTCCGCCGACATGGAGATATTCAAATTAGAGGAACAACTATCCAAACACCGCCAACGGAAATTATATGAAAAAGAACCGAAAAGCAATCTATTAAAAATAACAATTAATAATTGAAAAAAAAATATTTATTTTTAATTGTAAATCAAGCATGCTAGAAAAATGCGGCTAATCTGGAGGTGACTTCGCTTTAAGTAAGTAATTTAAACAATATGTAAAAAAAAAATTTAAAAAAAAAAAATATAAATTTTTACCAAATTAGTAAACTTAGTTATAAGTAAAAACAGTGTAACTTGAATTTTTAATAATGTAAATCTTGCTTAAATTATAATAAAAAAAAAAAAGAAATAATTGAAAAACAAAAATTTCTATGAAAAATTTTCATTTTCCAAAATTTCCGCAAGCAACCAACAAAACACAAGATTATCCATTTTACAGAGCGATAACAATGCACACAAATATTTGACATTTTTGTAAGTTTTTCGAAAGACATGCTCGACATTTGCATATATTAGTAACCCAGCTGGACATATTAGATGTATAATCTATACATATAATATTTTTTTATATAGAACTAAGATTATAATTATAATTTATTTATTTTTTTTTAATATGAGCAATAGCGACAAATGCCTTCAGCTGAGGGAGAGAGTTAGGAAGAATTTGAGGAAATTAGAAAAATGAATGAAATGAGCACGCATATACGTTCTCCGAGTAATTCTGAATATTAAATTTTTTGAATTTGACTTTTTTCCCCAAATTGACAAGCCTGATTTTATCTTATATGTATTTGCGAATGTATGCAATTGATGGCACAATATATTTGAAAATCGATAATTTTTTACAAAACTATTGTCCTGCATTGAACATTTTTCTTCATCATTCATTCCGCGAGCAAAAAACAAAACACAATAGCTTTTTTCATATGGAAAAATGGCTTAACAGCGACCGCATGTTAGTCGTTAACATTATCATGACTCTTTTGTGATATTTTTGAGAATAGGTCGGTAGATCTCTATTATCTACTCTCTTAATTTCAAACATGATGATGATAATGATCAACAAATAAACATGATGATGACAATGACCAACAAAATGTAAAGCAATACGAAAAAACATAAAGCAAGCAGCAATAACAAAAAAGAATGTGCGTAAAGCGATAGCAAAAAAAATATACATAGCACAAAAAAAAAAAAAATACACACAAAACAACAACAAAAGCAAAAACAACAAATTGGACGAAACTTTTTACAGCCAAAAGAAAAAGGCAAAATTGCGACGCTTCCCACACCGCCCACCGCAATGTTACAATGTTTCCTAACTAAACGTGACCAATTCTTTGATTCTTTAGCTACCGAATGGTGTAATTAGATTTTGGATGTGGACAATAGTTTTGCAACTATAACATCCAACTGTATACAAATTTTTAATTTTTTTAGGTTTACCCCTGGTATCAAAAATATAGACGTATCCACATCAAATGTCACAGAGGTTTTGTGGGACACCCGGTTGGAACGAAGTTCCTTTTCTGCTGAATTATTTGTTTCCTTATTTTTTGTCTCTGATGATATTCTTTATAACTGTGTGCATTGGTTTTAGGTTTTTTAAAAGCTTTTATTGTATTTAACTTCAGAAACATTTTCTTTTAAATGTTATCATCATATTGTATCACGTACGTCTTTTCGTTGGTTATGCTTTGCTGTTTCTTGAATTTGTGTTTTTGTTATGGTTGTATTTATCCTCTCATTTATTGATAACTGCATACGCAGAAAACTATTGCACTCTTCTTTCTGTATATGATGTTAACTGAGAGTGGAACAAGATCGAAAGAGGGTGTTGTTGTTGTTCTTGTCTTTTTCCTCTCATTTATTATAATGAGAATGCACAAGAGTATTGTCAAAGACTACAATATAAAGACTGGACAGTTCGCTCTCAAAATTGGTGTTGATATTGTTGTTTTTGCTATAGGACTAGGTAAAGTGAGCGAAAACAACAACGATTTTATCTATTGCTCGGTAGTATAATGCGCACACACACACATTCCCTTATATAATAAGTATAACGCTTTTTCGTTATGTGTGGATTTCTAAAATTTTACTCTTACCGCAAACCGCGTAAAAGAACTTCGTTCCAGTAAATATTGATGAAAACAATAACTGAACAATAACTGACAACGATAAGGAATGGGCAGTACACATAGACAGATTAAAGAAATAAAAAAACATTACTATGACAATTTTCGTTGTCAACTTTCGAAGAGTGAGGTCGTCATAGAAACGGTGTATCTGCTATTGTTTTTTTTCACATCACTCCCGCTAGTTTTCAAATCGATTTTTCGATCAAAAAGCCAAACAAGTTACCTTGAGCTTATAGTTTTTTTTTTTTTCAAAATTATCGTATATCAGACATAAAGCGAAGTCGATTTGCTTTAAATTTTGAGTTTGACGCATCTGGCGCTTCAGACAGACTAAAAATTCCGCGTTTAAGTAATAACCATCGATAATGATAATAAGGACCCTGTTGATGGACCAATCAAGCCAACCTTGCCACCACCAATTACGATATTAAAGAAATCTGCAACAGTTATCCACGATTTAGTCAAAAAAGCATCCATTGCTAATTACTCTGTCAAGACTATTTCGATTAAAATATTCTTAAACACAACAGAAAATTTCAATTTGATTTGCAATGAGCTTAAGAAATCTAAATTTGAGTTCTACTCCCACGAAACTAGACAAACAAAGCATTTTAAAGCAGCTATACTCTCTGGATTGCTAAAAAAGAGCAACGATACTATTAAAGACTTACTAACTAGTCGTGGCCTAAATTCCATCAATGTCAAGACTTTCAAAAAAACAACACGTGCTGGTTATAACTTGCTATTGTACGTTGTTTATTTCCGAAACTGCGCAATAACGCTGCAAGGCCTGCGAAAACATCACTCCTGTATAAACAATACAAAAGTGAGCTGGGATTTTAAAACCAAACCAACAAACCAACTCACCCAGTGCTACAATTGCCAACTTTTCGATCATGGATCAAGTAAGTCAATGTTAAAACATAATGTGCGCATTGCGCTGGTCTCATATTGCTGTGCAAACTGTAAAGGCGATCATCTCGCTACCGACCCCGTGCATCATACGTAATATCAGAAATGCCAACGTACTCTTGGAAGAAGCAATAACAAAAACATGAGAAGCACCAGCATTTAAAACTCAAAAAGTATTTACAGTAACTATTCTTCTTGTTGTACTAGTCACCAGCATAAGCAATTAGCGACCAATAGTACGTTCGATAGAAACCCAACTGTTGCTGAACAATTTGCGGCTTTTTCAGCAGCCGTTTTTAGAAAACAGATAGAACCGATGATGTTCCTCTAAATCAAACGCTATGCTGGCCTTACAAATTGCAACTATTTATTCAAATTTTCTATAATACCTTACAGACTAATAATTCCATTTCTCTTATATTTTTATACCTAGACAAATACATATTTCAAGTTTAGCTCATTATTCAAGTAGCTGATAAGAAATAGAGTGCAATAAATGCTATGGAAAGAAGAGAACACAAGTAAGAAACAAATGAATTCTTCCTCTTCTGAGCTTTTATTACACTGGTAAAAAATTCTTGCTTCCACTATTAATGAACGGCTCGAACATTTTCCCCACGGTGGAACTTCGTTCCAAATCAGTTAGTCATCTTCGTCAATGGGCAACGGGCAAAGCTTATGGACATTTCGCTTGAACACGCCAGCTTTCGTCTTTTATGTCACCACTCGCACTCGGCCGTCAGCACCTGGATGAACTTCAATCACTCGCCCTAGCACCCATTGACCTGGGTGTATGTGGTCTTTGGTGATTAATACCAAAGTTCCATTCTCCATTGACTTGTCGTTGACCATTTGACTCGCTCTTGTAACCCCAGTAAATTCTCGCTTAACCACCGGCGCCAGAATTCCTGCTGCACCGCCAAAATTCTCTTCCAGCGGTTAACCAGCGATAACTTGAAAACGCTTTCATTACATGGCTCTGGGAAGGAGTTCAGCGGGCGACCGACTAAGAAATGCCCAGGTGTAAGGACCTTGAAGTCATTTGCATCGGATGTTAGACCGCACATAGGACGTGAGTTCATTATCGCTTCTACTTGGCAAACAGCGGTGGTTAGCTCCTCATAGTTAAGTGCGACTCCATTAATTTGATGCACCAAAAGACGCTTTGGCACCTTTACTGCACTTTCCCACAACCCGCCGAAGTGAGGTGAACGTGATGGTATGAAGTGGAATGCAACTCCGAGTTGGCTGCATTTCTCCATTATTTGCGACTTATTGGTCTCATCATGGAACTGCTTAGCCAAGTTCTTTAGCTCTCGAAAAGCTCCCACAAAGTTGGTAGAATTGTCACAGAAGATGTCACTGCTTAGTCCTCGTCGCGCAAAGAATCTTTTAAGCGCCGCCAGGAAAGCACTCGAGGTGAGGTCCGTCACAACCTCAAGATGACAAGCCTTGGTAGCGAAGCACACAAAAAGGCATATGTATGCTTTAACAGGCCTTTTTCCTCGGATGCTGAAATGCATGTTGATAGGTCCAGCAAAATCCACGTCGGTACGCATGAAGGGTTGAACGTTTCCACGGACCCTATAGGAAGGAAGGTCTCCCATACACTGTTGAGCGAGACGCGGCCTTTGATGGAAACTTACAACGCAACTTCTTACCGTCTTGTGAGCCAAGTTCCTGCAATTCAAAATCCAATATTTTTGGCGCACAAACGTGCATAAAGCTTGCGAGCATGCATGTAAATTACTCTGTTGCATATGTCTCATCAGCGACTTCACAGCTGCGTGATCGCCAGGCAACAAAACTGGATGTTTTACCATAAAGGGCACGTTAGCTTTCGATAACCTTCCACCAACTCTAACTATTGGGATCTTTGAGCTTGGATCAATGATTGGTGACAATTTTTGAATCTTCGATGGCCTTAACGGTATACATGCCCTTAAGCCCTCGATCTCTTTCGCAAACGACACTGCTTGGACATTGAACAGTATGTAAAGCAACCCGCCTCGTAACTCCGAAACCATTAGAACCTTCCGTTGCGCTCCACCTATAAATAAAACAAAATACGCGCTGCAACCTAAAGAAATTGTTAACGTATTTATTCTCCGTTACTAAATCTCCCACCACTTGTGGACTTGAGATTGACAGAGCGAATTGACTTCTTCGATGCTCTGGCACCTTATCCGAGCTACCCTTACAACTGCTTTCTGGCCACGCGCATTCCGGCACCGCCAGGAATCTGGGACCGTTGAACCAAAGGTCATTGCTTGCTAAACCCTACGGATCCATTCCGCGCGATATCACATCCGCCGGGTTCATTTTCGTAGCAATCTTTCTCCATTCCGATATGTTTGACAGCTCTTGAATTTTTGCCACTCGATTTGCTACAAATGTGGTCCAGCGCCTCGAAGGAGCCGACAACCAATTTAGCACAATTTCTGAGTCAATCCAATATGTGTTTCCTTTTAGGTGCTCGGAAACGCATCTGACCACCTTTGTCACCAACTGGACTATTCAAAGTGCAGCTTGAAGCTCTAACCGTGGCAAGCTCGTTGCCTTAACTGGCGCAACCCTTGACTTAGCTACCACCAACCTCACCGATATGTTCCCCGAGTCGTCTATTGACCTCGCGAACACTACTGCCCAATAAGCATGTTGTGAAGCGTCCGAGAATTCATATATTATCATCTTTTCGTTACCTATCACACATCTGGGAATTACTATTCTGGATACCATTGCAAGCTCATCTCAGAACTTTATTCATTGGGTTCGTAACTCTATTGGTAATTTTTCTTCCCAACTACAATGCGAAACCCATAACGTTTGAAGAAACAATTTCCCAGGGACAATCACCGTGCTTAACATCCCAAGAGGGTCAAACAGCTGCGCTTGATCCGACAATACCGTTCTTTTGGTTATCATCTCACCTTTACCTTTCAGCGAGAAGGTGAAACGAAATGTGTCGTCCTCGGAATCCCAAAGAATACCTAAAGTCTTCGCACAAGAATCTGCTTTGATCGATAGTGGATCATTATGATTAGGCTCGTCTAAGTGGAGTGCTTCATTATGATTCGATCGCCCTTTGTGCAATTCGAACCTGCATCAGTTCAGAAGTTCCGTAACTTCCTTTCTAAGCAGCTTCAGCTCCTCCTAGTAAATCGTCCATGTGTGAAATTGTGTAGCAATGCTTTACTACCAAGAGGGCATTTGCTTACGTATCTTTGAGCCAAGTCTTTCAGTTTCAGAGTTTGAACCGTGTCGCTACTGTCGCTTCGCTGTAGTATGCACTGATAATATGTGTCCTCATCATCAACTAGAATCTGCTTATACATTTTGGAAATGTCCGCCGTTAAGGCATACCTGCAAAACCGGAATCGAACCAAGATTTCAACTAAATCTGGCTGGATTGTCGGTCCCACTAACAAACAATCATTCAATGATTTCCCATTGCCTGACTTGCAGGACGCATCAAATACGACACGAAGCTAAGTCGTTGTATTCTCGGGTCGCAAAACTGGATGATGCGGCATGTGGTACCTAACCTTTGATAGCTGATCTGCGGTCAAAATCTCCAAATGGCTCAACTGTCGATACTCTTCTATAAAATTTGCACAATCCCATTTTAAGTCCGCATCGCGATTAAGCTTACGTTCTAAGAAATCGACTTAAAACAACTGGATAAGAGTCACCTAAAACACAATCTTCAGTAAAAGGTAATTTTACTACATAACGACCAGATAACGTGCGCCTGACATTGGCCACAAAATGTTCTTCGCAAGCTTTCTCTTCTGCAGTATATTCATCAACTGGCGGACCAATATCTTCGCATTTCCAGAACCGTTCTACAATTTCCTTCAATCCATCTTCCATTCGCTCCTCCTTATCCATAATCGCCGATAGAGAATAATTTCTGTCAAACTTACATTGCCCCACCACAATCCATCCCATTAGGGATTTTTGTAACAAAGGCAGAATCAAGCCTAATCTGTCCGGCTGCGAGAAGTTTAAAAAATATATCAACGCCTAATAACATCTCTATTCTTCCTGCCAAGCGAAACTCTGGGTCAGCAAGCTTGACATTCTTTGGGAGATTCCAACTGTCCACATTAGTTGGTGCATTCGGTGCATATTCAGTTATTTGTGGCAAGACGCAGAACCTTTCTTTCACTTCGAAACTGGTCAACCTAGATTTGATTTGTAGCGTAACTTGCCCCAGGATTCCTGCATATGACTGTCCAATGCCCTGTACCACCAGTTTACTCTGTTCTACATCAATATATAACTTCGATGCTAAATGTGATATTACGAAATTTAACTGACTTCCTGAATCCAACACACACCTGGCCTCATGGAACTTGCCATCAGAGCCCTTAACCAACGTTACGGCAGTGATTTGGCAATAGTGTACTGTGTGAGGAACTCGTGCCAGTTACGCTGCTAGCGTCATTCTTAGTTGACCGGCTAAACTCAGTTTGTGTCTCTTTTGAAGTGTCGCGATGTAAAAATTTGTGATGGGCACCATTGCACAAGTTACAGCGCACTGTTGAACACTTCTTCGTAAATAGTCTCTTGCAGAAACAAAGTAAGCAACATGCTTTACTCTAAACCTCTTGATAACGCTGAGTGGGAGAGAGACGCAAGAATTCCGAACAATCCTTTATCATGTGTGACCCTGTGCACAAATAACAACCCCTTTTGCCTCCAGTGTTTACAGTAGTCAACACCGACTTGTGATTTGCCTTTTCCGACCTTCCATGATGCATTTGCCTCACTTCTCGATTCGCGAGATTAGTGTACCGATTAATGAGGAACTTCGATAAATTGGTCCAAGCCGGTAGCTTCTGACAATCCCAGGCACTGTCCCACTTATCAAAGGTCTCCTCATCTAGCTTGAAACATACCAATTGCACTACAATTGCATCCAGAATTTCGTCAACAGAGCCTATAGATTTCAACGAAGCCAACTGCAAATTCACACTGTATACTAAATGCATTAATGAATCTGAATTCCCTTACTTACATCTTTTCAAATCAAGCAGTTCACGCACGTGAGATTGAAATATAATTGATCGATTTTCGAACCGAACCTTTAAAATGCGAATTGTCTTGGCATAATTGGCAGTCGTTAATTCTAACGATTCTATAGCACTCAACGGCATTTGACTTAGACTCGACCTTAAATGAATAAACTTAGTTAGCACGTCTAGGTCCGCAGCCGAATCTACCAACACAACGAAAGCATTATAGCAACTAGACCAGTCTGTGTACTTGCCTAAGAACATAGGCAATTTCACCTTAGGCATCGTAAGCTTAGTAAAAGGGTCCCGTTAGCTCCCTATGGGTACGGAACCCTAAAAACAGAAGATCAATCAGAAAAAAGCAAACAAACAATAAATGTTTACTTACGAAAATTTAGAGCAATTACTTCGATTAAAACAGAGCAGGTGCACGAAAGTAATTAGGTCAAATCTTGTTTCAGTTAAAGCAGAACAGATATACCGAAAATGAGTATGCGAAATCTTAACGTTGCTTATGTACATATATATGTATTCACTTTTCGCAATTTAAAAGAGCGGTGTTGAGTCCACAAACGTGTATTTTGATTAGGTTTTTATTGCAGACTAAAAAACTTAACTAACATACTACATAATTACTTATGCTTACTTACATTAAAGCTTTTACATAACATAGAACATTTTACATAACATAGAACATTTTACATAACATTAATAACTTAACAGAACTATTCTTAAAATAACAACTTAACATATACAAATACTTCTTGAAACAAATAAATAACACAATTCCGAACATACTCCACCCGTTGAAAGGACTCAGATACTTTCAAAATCATTGAATTGGAAATGGAGCGACCTTGTGAATTGGCCTTCGCATTTGACCCTTCTTTGTACTAATGTCCACTACTCGAATATATCCATCAGTACATGAGATAGTATTTGTTATTCGATCTTGTATTTTGTTGTTTGCTCGCGGAAATTTTGGAAGATGAAGAAAATTACGCACAAAGAAATGTGTTAAAATCATTGCGTGATCATAGTGATCAATGCCGGACAATAATTTTATGAAAACCTATCGATTTGCAAAAATATTATGCCATCAATTGCATACATTCGCAAATACATATAAGATAAAATCAGGCTTGTCAACTTGGGCGGAAAAAATCAAAATCTGAAAAAAAAATTTAAATAGTCAGAATTACTCGGAGAACCCCTAAAAACACGTGTTTTCATTTTTGTATAATATTTTTTTTTTTTTTTTAAAAGTTCAGCTTTTTTAAACTTATTTTTCCCTCTAATCTAGCTTATTTTTACTTTCAATAAATGGCATCACTGGTTATCAATAATCATCACTAGTACAAAGCGTCCGAGAGAAAAAGAGAAAAACTTTTTTATGTATCATTCTAAATCATACACATTCTAAATGATAAGTGGTAATAATGAGTATGGAAAGTGTTGTATGCAGCGCCGGGGCGACCCGGGTGGTGCTTATAATCAAACACATGTCTAATATATACTATTAGCTATTTCGGAGTGCTTTGCTACACCCCGGCAAAATTTTATCAAAATCGGCTTTGCACGGCAATGATATGAAGAATGATATATATTTTATTTTGTTGTGACTCACAATTCAAAAATAGACACTTAACAGATTTGAATGCAGTTTTTATTCTTGTATTGTAGCTGGCTTCGTGTAATATATAGTATTGGATTATTACATCAAAATCGACCCACAGAATTGGTCGAAATTAGTTGATAAAATTTTGCATATAAGGCTTAGAGATATATTTCAATACAATCAAGTCGTCTTTTTAAAAGTTTTTATATCATATACAATTGTATACTTTATATGAAAACGTAAATTTTCCGAAACATTTCATTTTTTGTATGTTTATTTAATTATAATTTAATTTAATTATTATACAACGTAAAGAGCGAGTGTAGTCATGCAGGTGGTCGAATGTCGAACAATGTGCGATCCTAGTATAAATAAATACGTTATTACTCTAGAAAAGTTCTTAACATTGTCACTCATAAACGCACTTATCGCCATTCAGCACAATCTTGAGTTTATATGAGCCATACAATATGTTAGAATGGGAAAGAAGTATCCCATCACACATTTTTACCAATCACATCCACCCGCTTCCACTCACCGTAACCAAATTCCCTTTGTTGCAAGTGCAACCTAAGGCTATGTACCACTGCAACGATTAATGGGTGGTTATGGAGAAAAGGCTGGAATTGCATATGTGTGGTAGTTGATCGCTTAGACAAAATTTAGTTAGTTAGTCTTCTGACAACCAAAGAGTAATCAAGATGCCGCGCTCAACGACTCGCTTTGCTTACGCCAACTAAACGCAAGATGTAATAAATAACCCTGAACTTGAACATCCGACATATATATATTTAAATACACGCCAAGCCGACATCCTAGAGTCGTGGGTTCGACTCCCCAATCCTTCCTAACTTTCTCCTTCAGATGAAGGCCTTTGCCGCTATTGCTCATATTCATAACTAAATTATAATTTGTAATTATAATCTTAGTTCTATATAAATAAATAAATAAAAAAATTCCAGTTGTCTTATATATTTTATACCTAGACTAATATATATTTCAAGTTTAGCTCATTATTCAAGTAGCTGATAAGAAATAGAGTGCAATAAAAGTTATGGAAAGAAGAGAATAAAAGTAAGAAACAAATGCATTCTTCCCCTTCTGAGCTTCTATTACACTTGCTTCCACTATTAATGAACGGCGCGAACACCAACAAAACATCAAACGGCAAATTCAAATATAAGCAACAACTTAATTAGTTACAGAGAAGCGCTGATTAGTAATAACAACAAAAGCAACTATAACACAACATCTCAAAGTTAACCTGAACTGTTTTCGCCTGGCGAAATTAGTTCGCTTTTGAATGAACTCATGGACAAAATAAGCTGCTGCACAAACAAAATAGAGCACTTTAACATAATTACTCAGTTAGCTGTAAAGTACGTATATACCAAAAATTAATTTAAGTAATTGTCTTAACATCATGGCATGGAATGCGCGTGCTGTTAAAGGTAAAAGAATTGAACTTTTACACTTTTTAAAATCGAATCATGTCCATATCTGCCTTCTAAGTGAAACGTGGTTAACCCTTCACGACAATTTCCTCATGCCAGGCTATTCTGTTTACAGAAATGACCGCTTTGGTTCTATGGGGGGTGCAGTAGCAATAATTGTCAAAAGCGAGATTAAACATAAACAAATTGTGGGAATTAATACTCATCTAGTTGAAAATGTTGGAATTCAGCTGGAAATAAATAGAGGGTACTCTTAAAAAATTTTCTATGTATACTTTCCTGGCTCTTCAGCGAGATGCATATCAAACTCATGCTCTTACTCAAATGGTACCTGAACATAAAAAAGACAAGTTCATGGCTGACGTAAGATGCATCGTATTAATGGTAGCTATATACTGGGTGGTGATTTTAACTGTAGGAATCGCCTGTGGAACTGCTTCAGAGCAAATTTCTGGGGAAATATATATAATACGATCTTTCTATGCATGGCAAATTTATTCATCCAAGAGACCCCACATGGTTTTCTTCAAACTACAAGGCTAATCCTTCTACACTAGACCTAAGTATTTTTAGCAAGTTCAACTCATCTTCTCACTGAGCCACTAGTTCAAAACGACCTTTCATCAGACCATTTACCTGTTATTTGTAAAGTGAAGTCCACCATAACCGCTTCAAACTGGCCAACTTTACTATACTCAAAAGCTAACTGGAAGATTTTCAGGCATATCCTCAACCAACGTTTCCGATTCATATCAACTTATAACGAGAATTCACTATCTACCAGTAACGAAATTGACTCCTTTATTGACATCATGACAATTTGTATTTAATATACATAAATAAATGAATAAATAAACGAAAATATTGTTTAATAAAGAAAATCAATTTTTGGAGTGGATAATAAGAAGGAAATTAGTGTTGTAAACAATTTTTATGTAGAAATAAAAATAAAAAAAACTAGCAAAGAAAAGTGCATTGCAAATGTTCGTCTTTAAAAAAAAAAAAAAAACAATGCAAACCTTAAAAGACATTTTTGTTTTTTTTTCTTCTCCACTTTATTTATTTATTGAATCACTTTGTACACAAAGCCTAACAATAATGTAGAATTCTTAAAATTATGGATTGTTTGAATTACAAGTTCCCTTAGTGGTGAGCTGCAGAAACTTTACAGTGTTTCGTGGTCCTCTCAGGTTCATGGGGCAGGCAAGTCATTCCGATGTAGGTGCGTGTTGCTGCTTGAGAGAGTGTACGAGCTAGTGGATTAGGATGTTGCGAGAGTTTGAGTTGATATTACTGCTTCAATTGAGGCAGTTCAGTTTTAATTAGTGGGACATTAAGGTCCCTGTGGATGTTCGCATTCGATATATACCAGGGAGCACCTGTTAAAAAGCGAAGTATTTTCGATTGAGCTCTTTGGATGATTTCAACATTACTTGGGCTAGCGTTCTCCCAAAGTTGGGAACCGTAAATCCAGATTGGCTTTATTATGCTGTTATATACTTAGTAGCATCTCAAGATCGAGGCTTAGGCCAAATCTTGGGCTTAGGAGCCAGTGGAAGGACTGGGCTTTTAATTTCATGCTGATTAAAGATGATGGATGACAGACAATCACTCTTATTTATTTTTTAGTGAATGTCACATGCTTACATTTATCCGGATGGACTTTTATACGCCAATTGTCCAGCCAGACCGATACAAGTTGCAGGTGATCGGTTAGCTCTTTCGATGCTATTTTGTGGCAGCGTGACCGACTGGTGATTGCAGTGTCATCTGCAAAGGTTGATGTCATGAGGCGGGGATTTGTAGGGATGTCAGCGGTGAATAGTACGTATAAGAGCGGACCAAGAACACTACCTTGTGGAACGCCGGCGTTTATGTGATGCTCATTAGAGGTGAAATTTTTGAATATTACCACGAATAGCCTTTTGGTTAGATATGACTCTAGCAGTTTGTGTAAGTTCTGTGGAAGCACGTTTTTTATTTTGTAAATGAGATCATGCTGCCATACTCGGTCGAAAGCTTGAGTAACGTCAATGAATATAGCTGAACAGTATTCTCGGTATTCAAAAGCAGTTCTGATTTCAGTAGTGACACGTTTTACTTGCTCGATTGTACTGTGTTTTGATTTAAACACGAATTGTGGGATGATGTTTGCGTTTATGTGTGGTGTGAGCTTCTTGGTAAAAATTGTTTCAAATAATTTTGATAGCACCAGAAGCAAACTTACGGGCCGGTATGAAGATTCCATTGATTTGTCTTTACCCATTATAGGGATCATAATTATTTCGGACTTCTTCCAAAGTGCTGCAAAGTAACCCACTTTGAGTATTGCATTGAAGACCATTTCAAGGAATGATATTGCACAGTTTGGTAGCTCAATAATCATCTTTGGGGTGATGAGGTCGTACCCAGGCACTTTCTTTGGAATTAGCTCCCTGTAAATTACCGTTCTTAACTCATGTGCACTAGTTTTAAGTACGCTGTTATTATGAAACTTAGTACATGGCTGCTGGGGAAGCTGAAATCCGTTTCTAGGCAAGTTTGGTTGGAATACAGATTTGAGATGGTTCGCAAAAGTGGAAGTCTTTTCCTCGTCAGATCGCGCCAGTTTCCGTTTTGATCCCGAATGGGTCAGTCAGCTGCAATTGGTGGATTCATGCGGTCTTGTGCTCTCCAAATCGAGAACTTGGTACTCGTTGGCGAAAGGTTTTCAATGTAGTTCCTTTGGATTTTACGATCCTCAGTCTTGAGAGCATTGCTTAAATGTTCATTAGCAGTTTTGAGTCTTTGTAACGATGCTGGAGATCGAGAGACCTGCCATTTGCGTCTTAGCTAGGCGTTCAATTTCCGCGCTAGTTAAAACAACAGTTTTCTTTGGGCCAGATTGTACAATCGGTGTCGTGGCAACAGCAGCGCTCGCAATGGTTATGTTGAAATGTTCCAGTGAGCTGTCAATGTCAGTTCCGGTATCAAGTTTTGGTCTCATGCATATGTGGGAGCTGACGTATTTTTTATAACTGAGCCAATCAATTTTCCATGAGGTAAGTATGAAAGAATGATCACTTATTGCGGGACACTCCAGTAAGAGAAATGTGACTGGGGAATGGTCTGATGATAACTGGACTCCGTTGAAATCACACTACGAGAAATGTTGCCAGTAACTGCGAAGTCGCTTAGGTCTGGAATTTTACTTCGATCTGCTGGCCGATATATTTGCCTGCCCGGAGAAGCAAAGTTGAGTTTGTTGCTTGGGATTATTATTGTATTGTAGAACTGTTTTCCTTTAGGATTTACAAGTCGAGAGCCCAGTGGGTGTGCTTAGCATTATAGTCACCTACTGCCAGAAATTTGGACCCTAGGGTGTCAAAGAACTGCTTGAAGCATGATTCGGAAATGGAAAATCTGGGTGGACAAAAGACGGATGAAAGCGTCAAGTTACCATTTGAGGTTTCAATGAAAATCGACGTAGCCTACATATAATTTTGCGAGTATGATACCGACTTATAGTGTTTAATTCGCTTTCTAATAAGTGTACCCGTTCCGCCATGTGCTTTGCCATCAGGGTGGTTTGTGGCGTAGAATGAGTAGCCTGGTATCTTGAATGTGTGTGACAGGCTCTGGCCGGCTACGGGCAGTTGATTTGCGCTGGTTCATCCAATTTTTCAGTTCTTTAAAAACTGGACAGCCTATATAGTTCGCAGTGTGATTACCCCAGCAGTTACTGGATTTTTTTTGACGTTGTGTCCGTTTTATTCATAGTGCAGCTTGAGGACTCGTGGAGGTCACCACATGATACACAGACAGAAGGTAGTGTACAATACTATATCGTGTGGCCGAATTAATATTTATTTTTAATTATAAATCAAGCATGCTAGAAAAATGCGGCTTGATAGGTTAATCTGGAGGCGACTTCGCTTTTTAGATTATGTAATTTAAGAAATATGTAAAAAAATAAAAAAAATTGCAATTTAGTGAACTTAATTATAAGTAAAAACAATGTCATACTACGTTCACGAGTTCTGTTGCGAGTTGTTGCGAGTTCGCGGGTAACCGTTCACATTAGCCTTTTGGAAGTTCTAAAAACAGCTGTTTTTTGTTTTGGTTATACATATAAATAGAATGTTGTGAGAAATTAAAATGGAAAATGTGCGAGAAATACATGATTGAGAACAATTTGCTTTGTATGCAAATAATTCTTGCAAATTCCCTTTTTATTCCTGCTACTTATTTTATTAATATAAAAAACAATATTACAATTATAAATTTTCTTCAAATTGTTTGTGCATAGTCAGCTGTTTAATGTCGAGAATGACCAAAAACAGGCGGATATGACCAAAAACTTGGCAGCACTGCCGCAGAGTGACCAATATAAAATCGTCGATGAACTCGCAAGAATTCGAGTTCAAATTTACTACAACAACAACAAGTTTCAGTCATTTTCCCTGTGGTTGTTGTAGATTTGAACTCGAGTTCGTGCGAGTTCGTCGATGAACTCGAGTTCAGCTCAGTGTGAATACACTATAGCTTGAATTTTTAATAATGAAAATTTTGCTTTAATTAAAAAAAATTAAAATAAATCAGCCAAGTGTGAGTCGGACTCCGTACCATCGTACAAGATTTTTTGCTTAAAATATTAAATTATGTTGATATTTAACAGCCCAAAAGTATACTACAATTAACAGATTAAAAGTATACTTAAAAAAAAAATTTTAAACAAAAGGTTAAATTAAATAACAATGCTTCTAAAAATGTATATTTTTAGTATTTGTCGTTTTACACCCAAGTGAATTACACTCACATTTCAACTCTCTACCTATTACGGTTCATGAGATGGAGCAGGAGACGCACGGATGGACGGATGGACGGACGGACGGACATCGTAAGCTTAGTAGGGTCCCGATAGCTCCCTATGGATACGGAACCATACAACATTAAAAAAAAATTAAACATTGCTATGAAAAATTTTCATCTTCCAAAATTTCCGCGAGAAAATTGCGGAATTTTTGAAAGATGAAGAAATTTACGGAAAAAGAAATGTGTTAAAATTATTGCGTGATCCATTTTCAATGACGGACAATAGGTTTGTGATAAATTATCGATTTTCAAAAATATTGTGCCATCAATTGCATACATTCGCAAATCAGGCTTGTCAACTTGGGGAAAAATGAAATCTTTACACAAATTAACTCAATGTCATCAATATTATCAATAGACACCAAGTCAGAAGAGTAAGAGTAGAAACTATTAGTGAATAGTCTATTCAGTTTAGAGTTTAAACCTCTGACATTCTGAAAATGTATGATCAAACTGAGGTCCATAGGAAATGCTGCTTGAGAGTGACAAGAAATCAGTTTTTTGTAGAATTTGTAGGGGGGAGTTTGGGAATGACACCATTATTTGCACGTTTTTTAAAATTATATTCGTGAACAATACAGCCGGTCGGCCAAAAGTTAGGACTTAATAGTTCACTACTGTATTCAGGGGGAACGGATGTTTTAAGAGACGAAATGGTCCTTTTAAAAGATAATTTAAATTTAGTAGTATTCACATTCGTAATTGTTGGCAGTTTAGATAGAAGGTTTTCGAAGTATCTTCAACTAACCTAGACACAAAAATAAATTTAGAAGGGGGAACAGCGACAAGCTGCTTAGGGCCAATTGAAGCTCGAGTGTTTGAGCTATTAGGCGCTATTTCTCCCGCAACATGCTGCACAACAGATGCATAAGAATTCTTATAATAGTTCACCGGTAGATCTAATTGCCCCTTAGGTGTAGTAAAAGAGGGTGTAGGTATAGAAATAGTGGGTGTAGGTATAGAAAAAGTTTGGGTAGGAGTAGAAATAGTTGGGGTAGGTATAGAAATAGTGGGGGTTGATTTAAGTGGTATGTTTAAAAGTGCCAAAGAAGTTTTTGATTTGGGCGAATGATGCCGTTTTCGTTTAGGCGATATATCAATGGATTTAATATCTTTAAAATACTTATCATTCATTACCTGTGAACTTATCGTTCAAGCTCCTAAAGTCTTTCGCTAGATCATTGTAAGCTGTACGCATTAACGTAATAGATATACGATAATCTATCTCATAAGTCCGACAATTAGGACAAGACCAACTAAGGCTGATATTTTGCTCTATAATATCGGCACTTCTTCCATTTACGAGGTTTGTTCAAAAACTATATCCGATTTTCGATTTTCTTGTGACGTTATGTTGGTACTCATGTCGCTCACTTATGCTGATAAGGTTGGTCATTTTGAATGTTTAGTTAATTTTTGACAGCTGTTATGCTTGCATATATGTATGAACTTCTCCTATACCCGAAACCTCAAAATTTTGCCGATTGAATTGAATCGTTTAGCTAACTCTTCCGTTATAAAATTGATTTCTGAACCAGAGTCAAGCAATGTTCTAGCAGGCTGAAATGTACCAAATTTACCCTTAACTAAAACGATTGCCGTGCGAATAAATGCTCGCTGCGAGTAACGAAAAAACATTAACACTGCTTGGGTGGGCTGATCTTGTTGTCTAATTAAATGAGCTCGACCTTGTACTTGCCGTATATTGCCTTTTGTAGCCTCAGTACCATTCTTGGGTTATCAACGTTGACAAAGTTTTCTAGTTGCTGCATATATATGTCTTTGTCTAGTTTGCTGTGTAGATATGCTGAGCTCACATCCATGTAGATGCATCTTCTCTTCTACTGCCAACCTTATTGTTGCATATCGAACCACTGGTGAATATGTTTCAATCCGATTCCAAAACGCTGCTATAAGTCGTGCTTTATATCGTTCGATATTACCCTTTTCGTCGTGCGAATTACGTTGTTTAAAACAAGGAAAATGTAACAAAAGGTTCTCTTCAGAGATAAGTAAGTTGCTGTTTTATTTCTTGTTTGAAATCTTAAGACTAACATTATTGAAAAAACCTATTATACATTATACCTTTGATTTCATAAAATAACAGTTGATAAATGACCGAGAGAATAGCTATTCATATTTACTCTATGATTTCAAAATTACAATATAAGAGTTGATAACTGACCAAGAAAGTAGCTGTTCATATTTACTTCAAAAACAGGGTCGGATTAAGGGTATATATACTGAGGGTATATAACTCCTCCCGCCTTGGTTAAGGAATACTCCTGGATTCATTTTCTTGTTTCACTTATCAATTTACAATAATCACTCAACTTTTCCTAAATTTCAATAACGATTCATTAATTAATTTACAATTATTGATTAGCTATTTGATTAGAATCCATCCATTAATTTAATATTTCATATATTTTAATTACAATTCATCAATCCATTGATAATTATTACCTATGTCTTCTGCTATAATTAAGCTATAAAATTACAATTGTTATTTAATTATTTAATTAGAATTCAAAAAAACAAAAAAAAATTAATTAACTTACAATTACTATATAATTTTTCATATATTGTATATTTGTTTTTATTCTATTTTTTATATTATTTTTTGTGACGTATTTAAATAAAAAAAAACAAAAAATTCCTTTTATTATTTTTTTCATGTTTCTGAATATTTTGTTGGCCGTTTGATATTAGAGTCATGAATGCCTATCAGATTCCTTTTTACAAATTTTGGCTCCTCTTTGTGCCTTAGGCTCTTATAATTTTTAATAAAACCAGTATTCCTAGTCTCCATGTTTTCCTCCCTATTCCTATTCGCTGTCTCTATTCTTTTTTCCTTTGTCTTCTTAATGTTGTTATGTACCACTTTCATTATTTATTCTATTATTTTGCACATCGAACGGTGAGCATTTAGTAGTGCTATGATATGTGTTATTATAAAAGTATACTGCCCTAGACATTTGATCTACTATTGGTAGTTTTTCATCAATGTTAAGTGTTCTAATTTTTTCTGTATTTTATTATTTAGCCTTTCTATGTCACTATTTCCAGTGTGACTGTTTGGTTTCGTAAAATGGTATTTAATTTTTTCTTGTTGTAGGAATTGTTTCACGTTTATATTATTGAATTCGTTATCGAATATGAACTTTGAGACTCTGCCCTTTATTGCCAAGAATTCTCTGATTTTCTGAACTAATGTACGGCTGTTTCTGTCTTGTAATTCGAAACATGTCGCTACCTTGGAGAATTTATTTATAAATACTAAAAATGGTTGTTTGCTATTAACATATGAATCCACATGTACTACTTCATTAGTTGTTTTTGGTGTTTCCGTGTACGTAAATTTATTTCTTATTGGGTTTCTATCATATTTACCTACTGCACATATATCGCAATTGTTAATAATCCTGTGTATATATTCTTTTAACTTTGGGTTGAATATTCTTTTCCTTAATTGTTCATATGTTGCGATTATGCCACAATGTCCGCTCTCCTTCTTATGAAAGAGTGTTATTTGTTTACTAAACTCCTCAGGATTTTCGATATTTTTTGTATGATGTGTACATTTAACGAATTTGATTCGGATTGTGCTAATGTATTCTTTTTCTACTATCCTCCGAAGTTTATAATATTCATGGTCGCTTAAATAGGAATATATTCCTATTTTCCCTGTTTGTATTTCCCTGCGCAATATATTTAAGACTTTGTTTGTTATCTACATCACTTTTCCCGATAAAAATAACTTTGTTCCCAAATACATTTTCTACCGTACCCCGTTTGGTCTGTACTAATATAATTTGTGTCCTAAATCGGTTTACCACTGTTTCTAATATAGGCACACTGTATCCTAAATTTTCTTCCTGTTTATTTCATCTTCTCTTATTCTACTTAAAAAGTCAGCTATAGTATTCGTTTTTCCTTTTATGTATTCTAGTTTGAAATTATGTTCCCCGAGACTAATAAGCCATCTTTGTAGCCTTGAATTTATATCCTTGCCCGAGTACTTTGTCATGAGCCATTTTAATGGTTGATGATCGCTTTCTAATAACTTGAACTCAGTTCCGTATACATATGGTCGGAAATAGTTTACTGCCCAAACTATTGCTAGTAATTCTTTCTCAATGGCAGCATAGTTTGTCTCATGCTTATTAAGTGGTCTTGGCGCAAAGTCAGTTGGGTGTCCTTCCTGGGATAGAACAACTGCAATCGCGAAATTACTAGCTTCCGTTGTTATAGTGAATTTTTTCATGAAATCTTGGTATCTGAAAATAGGTGAATTTGTAACTAAGTCTTTTAGCTTTTGAAATGCAGCTTTGTAATTAGGATTGTTTACATTTATGTTTTCATCCTTTTTCAGGTAAACTGTCATCGGATGTGCTATTTTAGCGTAATCCCGAATGAATTTTCTATAAAAACCAGTTACTCCTAAGAATGAATTTATCTGTTTTGTTGTTGTAGGTAATTTTAAATTTTGTATTACGGATACTTTATTTGAACTTGGTTTGATTCCATGGCCTAAAAATTAAGTCTCCTTTTTTAAGAAATCGCATTTGACGACTTTTATCTTGAGTTTCGCCCTTCTTAAGTCCTTTAATATGGCCCTGATGCTGCTTTCGTGTTCCACTAATAATGTACTAAATATGAGTATATCGTCCATATAAACAAAACAAGTTTTGTTTATATGTTCCTTGAGGACATTATTCATTAGTCTTTGAAATGTAGATGGGGCATTTTTTAACCCAAAAGGCATCCTAAGAAATTCGTAATACCCCGAAGGTGTTGAAAATGCTGTCTTTGGTCTATCCTTCTCTCGTACTATTATCTGGTGGAAACCTTTTGCTAGGTCTAGGGTAGTACTGCACCCTTCCTAACTTGCCAAATAAACTATTCAAGTTCGGAATTGGGAATTTGTCATTGATTGTGACATCATTAAGCCGTCTATAGTCAATGACTACCCTATACTTCTTTTTCCCCGAGTTATCCATTTTTTTCTCCACAATGCAGAGTGGTGAATTATACGGTGAGTTACTTTCTTTTATGATATTCTGTTTTAGCATTTCATTAATTTGTTGCTGTATTTCTCTTTCATGGACTTGGGGATATCTATATATCTTCGAATATATAGGTTCATCTGCACTTGTTACTATTTGGTGTTGTATCTCATGTGTTGCCGACAATACATCGGCAACACATCACCATCTTTAAAAAATAAATCTTTGAAATCTCCAAGTAGCCTTAAGGTTACCTGCTTTTCTTCGCTATTCATATGGTTCATATTGAAATGATTTTGAATGATTTGCTCCCTTATGGGTTGCAATGTGCAAATATTGTGCATTCCCTCAGGATACTCATATTCTTCAAAATACAATTTGTTACCCAAAATCTCTACAAACTTCAGTTCATTGTTTATTTTTGCCTTTAATGCCGTTAAGAAATTTTGTCCCATTCTAGCGGAAAATTATTACTAGAAAAATCTATAATTTTCCACGGTAGGGTTCCCTTACATTTGAATTCATCAGGAAATGGGGTTACCATGATATACTTTACTCCATTTGTGCCATTTATAGTTCTATAAAAGCAAGATTTCTTTAATGCTAATGTATAGGGGTAGATTCCCTGAAATGTCCCTGGTTTTAGTACACTTGTCGTCGCACCCGTATCGACCAAGCATCTAATTTTCTGTTTTCCCAAAGAGATAACTATTATTGGCAATGCCGATCTGGAGGCAACATTAAAAAATTTACTTGTTCTTCCACCTCATTCGAATCATGCTCAATTGTGTCCATCTCCATATATGTGGGCGTTAGGTTTGCTCTTTGTGAGTCTATGCTCATATGAGAAACTCTGGTTTGTCCAGAATTGTTTTCCCTACTGTTTTGATTACTATATCTGCTATTTTTATTATACTGATTCTGGGATTGGGAGGAGGGCCTATTATAGCTATTAAATGAATTCTGGTTATCCTGATGTAACTGTGTTTGTTTGCTAGTATTATTTTGGTTTTGTGTATTATTGAATGAATTTTGGTTATTCAGATATGTTTGTTTATAAGTATTATTTTGGTTGTTTTCTGGGTTGCTAGATGAGTTTCGGTTATATTGATATGATTGCTTGTAAGTATTGTTTTGGTTATTTCGTGTATTATTGGATCTGTATTTATAGTAAATTGCCCTAGGATCATCCAAGGCTTTTATTTGTGTGTACCTCGTTATAATTTCGTTCATAGTACTGCGCTGGTCTATATGAGACCTCAGAGGTATATCGATCATCTCTATCATTATATTAACCAAGTCTCTATCTGTCCTACTGGGCTCATATATTTGAGGTTTATCCTCATCAAACAAATATATTCGGTTTAAATCATTTTGACATTTTCTAAAATAACTAAACAATTCTCTTAAATTATTTACTGTAATGTTACGACACCTATTAAATACATCGCCATATGTCAACCTTGGTTTATAATGGTCCCTCAACTTAGATTTCACCTGGTCCCATTTTGCTTCTGCTCCGAGCTCCCTAACGGAATTACCAGCTGTACCTGCTATCTTTTCATTCATTATAATTGATATCCCGAATCTCCTCAATTGTAAATTATTCGTTGGACCCTAGGGTGTCAAAGAACTGCTTGAAGCATGATTCGGAAATGGAAAATCTGGGTGGACAAAAGACGGATGAAAGCGTCAAGTTACCATTTGAGGTTTCAATGAAAATCGACGTAGCCTACATATAATTCTGCGAGTATGATACCGACTTATAGTGTTTAATTCGCTTTCTAATAAGTGTACCCGTTCCGCCATGTGCTTTGCCATCAGGGTGGTTTGTGGCGTAGAAAGAGTAGCCTGGTATCTTGAATGTGTGTGACAGGCTCGGGCCGGCTACGGGCAGTTGATTTGCGCTGGTTCATCCAATTTTTCAGTTCTTTAAAAACTGGACAGCCTATATAGTTCGCAGTGTGATTACCCCAGCAGTTACTGGATTTTTTCTGACGTTGTGTCCGTTTTATTCATAGTGCAGCTTGAGGACTCGTGGAGGTCACCACATGATACACAGACAGAAGGTAGTGTACAATACTATATCGTGTGGCCGAATTAATATTTATTTTTAATTATAAATCAAGCATGCTAGAAAAATGCGGCTTGATAGGTTAATCTGGAGGCGACTTCGCTTTAAGATTAAGTAATTTAAGAAATATGTAAAAAAATAAAAAAAATTGCAATTTAGTGAACTTAATTATAAGTAAAAACAATGTCATACTACGTTCACGAGTTCTGTTGCGAGTTGTTGCGAGTTCGCGGGTAACCGTTCACATTAGCCTTTTGGAAGTTCTAAAAACAGCTGTTTTTTGTTTTGGTTATACATATAAATAGAACGTTGTGAGAAATTAAAATGGAAAATGTGCGAGAAATACATGATTGAGAACAATTTGCTTTGTATGCAAATAATTCTTACAAATTCCCTTTTTATTCCTGCTACTTATTTTATTAATATAAAAAACAATATTACAATTATAAATTTTCTTCAAATTGTTTGTGCATAGTCAGCTGTTCAATGTCGAGAATGACCAAAAAAAGGCGGATATGACCAAAAACTTGGCAGCACTGCCGCAGAGTGACCAATATAAAATCGTCGATGAACTCGCAAGAATTCGAGTTCAAATTTACTACAACAACAACAAGTTTCAGTCATTTTCCCTGTGGTTATTGTAGATTTGAACTCGAGTTCGTGCGAGTTCGTCGATGAACTCGAGTTCAGCTCAGTGTGAATACACTATAGCTTGAATTTTTAATAATGAAAATTTTGCTTTAATTAAAAAAAATTAAAATAAATCAGCCAAGTGTGAGTCGGACTCCGTACCATCGTACAAGATTTTTTGCTTAAAATATTAAATTATGTTGATATTTAACAGCCCAAAAGTATACTACAATTAACAGATTAAAAGTATACTTAAAAAAAAAATTTTAAACAAAAGGTTAAATTAAAGAACAATGCTTCTAAAAATGTATATTTTTAGTATTTGTCGTTTTACACCCAAGTGAATTACACTCACATTTCAACTCTCTACCTATTACGGTTCATGAGATGGAGCAGGAGACGCACGGATGGACGGATGGACGGACGGACGGACATCGTAAGCTTAGTAGGGTCCCGATAGCTCCCTATGGATACGAAACCATACAACATTAAAAAAAAATTAAACATTGCTATGAAAAATTTTCATCTTCCAAAATTTCCGCGAGAAAATTGCGGAATTTTTGAAAGATGAAGAAATTTACGGAAAAAGAAATGTGTTAAAATTATTGCGTGATCCATTTTCAATGACGGACAATAGGTTTGTGATAAATTATCGATTTTCAAAAATATTGTGCCATCAATTGCATACATTCGCAAATCAGGCTTGTCAACTTGGGGAAAAATGAAATCTTTACACAAATTAACTCAATGTCATCAATATTATCAATAGACACCAAGTCAGAAGAGTAAGAGTAGAAACTATTAGTGAATAGTCTATTCAGTTTAGAGTTTAAACCTCTGACATTCTGAAAATGTATGATCAAACTGAGGTCCATAGGAAATGCTGCTTGAGAGTGACAAGAAATCAGTTTTTTGTAGAATTTGTAGGGGGGAGTTTGGGAATGACACCATTATTTGCACGTTTTTTAAAATTATATTCGTGAACAATACAGCCGGTCGGCCAAAAGTTAGGACTTAATAGTTCACTACTGTATTCAGGGGGAACGGATGTTTTAAGAGACGAAATGGTCCTTTTAAAAGATAATTTAAGTTTAGTAGTATTCACATTCGTAATTGTTGGCAGTTTAGATAGAAGGCTTTCGAAGTATCTTCAAGTAACTTAGACACAAATTTAGAAGGAGAAACAGCGACAAGCTGCTTAGGACCAATTGAAGCTCGAGTGTTTGAGCTATTAGGCGCTATTTCTCCCGCAACATGCTGCACAACAGATGCATAAGAATTCTTATGATAGTTCACCGGTAGATCCAATTGCCCCTTAGGTGTAGTAAAAGAGGGTGTAGGTATAGAAATAGTGGGTGTAGGTATAGAAAAAGTTTGGGTAGGAGTAGAAATAGTTGGGGTAGGTATAGAAATAGTGGGGGTTGATTTAAGTGGTATGTTTAAAAGTGCCAAAGAAGTTTTTGATTTGGGCGAATGATGCCGTTTTCGTTTAGGCGATATATCAATGGATTTAATATCTTTAAAATACTTATCATTCATTACCTGTGAACTTACCGTTCAAGCTCCTAAAGTCTTTCGCTAGATCATTGTAAGCTCTACGCATTAACGTAATAGATATACGATAATCTATCTCATAAGTCTGACAATTAGGACAAGACCAACTACGGCTGATATTTTGCTCTATAATATCGGCACTTCTTCCATTTACGAGGTTTGTTC